>CM065131.1:25212500-25805000 GCA_033026305.1 Cirrhinus molitorella
CGACACAGACCAAACAAACATTTTTTTTTGTCTTTTATTATGATAGGACAGTGTAGACCAAACTAGAAGTGAAGTGGGAGAGAGAGAGGAGAGCAGGATCTGGAAAGGTCCACAAGCAAAGATTCGAACTTTGGCATTTGGTATGTTTGCACACTACCCACAAGGCTTTAGGCGTGGACCGAGCAAACATTTTTTTTTTTTTATCTCTTTATTAGTATAGGACAGTGTAGAGTAGACTGGGAGCAAAGTGGGAGAGAGAGAGCTGGGATTCGAACTTGGGATGCCCATAGCACAACATCACTATATGTTGGTGCTGCCCACAAGGCTATCGCGCAGAAAAAACTGTATTTGTTTTGTCTGTTTTTTTTCGTTTTTAATATCATAGAACAGTGTATAGCAGACAGGAAGCTAAGTGGGAGAGAGAAAGGGGGGGCAGGATCAGGAGAGGCCCACAAGCCGGTATTCGAACTTGGGACACCCATATCACAATGACACTATATGTCGGTGCCCACAAGGCTATCACGCAGACTAAACAAACAGTATTTGTTTTGTCTTTAATATCATAGGACAGTGTAGAGCAGACAGGAAGCTAAGTGGGAGAGAGAGAGAGAGAGAGAGAGGGGGACGGGTTTGAGAAAAAGGTCCATGAGCCGGAATTCAAACTCGGGACGCCCGTAGTGCAGTGGCATTTCATGTTGGTGCATAAACCAAACAAATAGTAGTTTTTTTTGTTTTTTTGGTGTTTATTATGATAGGACAATGTACAGCAGACAGGAAGCAAAATGAGAGAGAGAGAGAGAGAGAGAGAGAGAGAGAGAACGGAATCAGGAAAGGTCTATGAGCAGGGATTCGAACTCGGGATGCCCATAACGCAACAATTCTATGTTTGTTTGTTTTTTTTTTAATAGAAAAGTAGTTTAACATTCAAAAATTAATTTTGAAATTTTAAAAAATATTATTTTTAAATTATTTAAATGTTTTATTATTATTATTAATAAAATGTTGTTATATATATATATATATATATAAAATATTCAAAAATCTGAAACATTCTAAATAAAAAAAAAATTGAGTCTGAATGTGTCTTTTCAAAAGCACATCTTGAGTGTGGTTAAACATACCTGTAAAATGTCTAAATCTAAGTGTTCCCCTGATACAGAGTGGAAATCAATTCCTGTCTGTCAAATTTCTCTCCTCCACATTTTTTTTTGGTAATTTGTTTTAATGTTGGCAGTCTTGACAAGCTCAAGAAGGTGAAAAAGCAAATGATGTGGGGCCAGCTGAAATATTTCAAAACGATTCTCACACATTCCCTAAGTACGTTTGAAATATTTCCTTTTGTCTTAGACCTACTGACATTTTGCAGCTCTGGTAATTAAAAAATCATCAGATAATGACCCGGCAGTACAATGCGCTTCTTATTTATTCAGAATAAACACATTTATTATTAAATAGAGAAAGATACTCACCATGACCTTAGTACAGTTTGCATGCTAAGTATATCTTAAAAAATGATTGCTGACATATTGAGCATTGCACAATGGCTGACTTTCACCTCTGGAATACTTAAATCTGATTGGTCAGTTGCAGTTTTGTATAATGACCATTTAACTGCTTATTTGATTTCTTACCGGTTAATTTTGCCATCTCTTCCTTCTCACATAAAATTAATTCAACTCAAATCAATATTTCAAGTCCATTTATTGATTTATTTGTAATAGTAATATTGTTATGGCGATGCAGGACCCTCTAATTCAGTGTTTATGTTGTGAAAATGCCTGTACATTATCCGTACATATACTACAATAATAATATTTATGACAATTTTGCATTTGGCCCTTAAGAATGCCATTTAAGAGCCCAAAGTTTCATTTGATGATTTCACAACACCATTTAAATGAAGCAATTATCCATTATTTCTTACTTTAACTAGTTTTGTAGTCTATCATAGCAACGGCTCGTACACCTGCTTTTCTCCATTGTTACAGATGGGTCGTGCGCTATCATTCGGCACAATAGCTGCCTTTTAACTCACAGAAATAGCTTGGGAGTGACACATTAACACAGGTGTTCCTCTCACAGCTAAGTGCTCCACGAGGTGAAAGGCCTTTAAGTACCTGTTGATAGGTGACAGGGAGGGACATGTTAATAAATACTGTTAGGCTGCGGAGAGGGGCCTGGTGTAATCGTGTGCAGTAAGTCAGATTGCTGTCTGGCTCTGCAGCAACAGTAAAGAGTTAATGACACGCTGTGCCAACCGCACGCCTCCTCTGCCTCGCCTCTCTATTGTAAAGGCCCCGCGCTACACAAAGCTGAGAAGAGGGATGAGCGGAGAGAGGCGGCGTGCCTGCCGATGAACAGGAAATGAAACAAAGAGAGAGAGGATGGCCTGATAGCAGTGATTATTACCCAAAATATCATATAAAGATGGCAGCGAGCGCGAGGGGGAGGACTAGCGTGCCGCCCACTTAGCCTCGCATAATGAAAACGTGCAAGGTGCGAACGCGGGCCTGAATCGTGTGTGTGTGTGTGTGTGTGTGTGCGTGAAAGAGAACGAGAAGGCAGGGGGGATAAATGCTAGGAATGTAAGTGTGTTTTCCGTGAATCCGCCAGAATATCAAGGTTACCAGAATTCATTTGTCCTTTTGCCATTCTTCGCTTTTACCCTGGAGAGATGGACCGCGGTTGCACCTTTTAAAAAGGTAGTTAATCTGGAAGTGAAACGTACACCGACTCGACGTGCCCTTGTAATATGTTGCTCGAATGAAGGAGCCGATCAATCTGCTTTTGATTCATGGACATATTTGTTAGATTAACTCTGCGCTGCCATTAGCACCCCCCCAGAACGATAGTGAAACGGGGTTACGGTGTGCGAGGTGGCGTTTCCTGTTTATGCTGATATTACCATGCATTAACAGCTCTCACGCTTCCAAACAAATGAAATCCACAGTAAGCTGACTTTAAATCGATAGTTTTCATCTGAAGCCAGCAGAAGTTGGGTTGAGCTGAAACAATGCCCCAGTCAATGAGCAAGGTGAATAAATCTTCGGATTGCGAGGTGGACGTGTGCGAGCTGTGACCTAAAGCTGAAGTAAACACAAGGTCTGTTAAGCAGTCTATTGCATATTACAAATCATTTTGATTCTGATTGGGTAAGCTGTCCATGTGACTGTGCATTCTGTAGTAATGAGCCAAGTTGCTATATTGCTTGGCAGCCATGAACAGCCAACAGTTAATATTATTCCCATTTCCTATTTATAATTGTAACTACTTATTGAGAATATTGTTTTGTTTTGTTTTTTCCATATTATCAAAGCTGATTGAATTTTGGTGACTCAGTATTGATTCATTTATACTACAGTACAGGACTTTTCCATTTTTGGTGATTTTGAAAAATAATTTTTAATTCAGTCTGAATTGCCCTTGAATCATTAGGACCAACTTGTAAACCATGGCTTAAAAGAATGATTTGCTCACAAGTAAAACGTTTCTGCAAGTTTTATGCTCAACAATAGCAAAATCTATCCAGCAAAATATTTTACAGCAGAGCATAAATAGAAAAAACTATATATTTACTGTTTTTTTTTTTTTTTCTAGGCTTGGAAAAATACTACTAAGCATTGACAGTTCCCTGGCCTTATTACGTTTTTCTAATAATTAATTTGTGATATTAATTTGTGATTAATTTTAATAAATTATTTTGATTCAGACTGATTCGCTAATTCATTACTCATTCAAAAGAATGAGTCAGTCACAAATCAAACAAGCTTTATGCTCAGACTGGACAAGTTTTAGGCTGAATAATAGCATAGATTTTTTGTTTTTGTTTTTTTCCCCAGACTTGAAAAAGACTTCTAGGCATTCACAATTCTCTTTTCCAATACAGTAATTTGTGATTTATTAATTTGTGAATATTTTTTATAAATAATTTTGATTCAGGCTTATTCGCTTAATCATTTTAAAGCATTTTTTTTCACTCTCTAGGCTTTGAAAAAGACTTCTAGGCCTTGACTCAAAAGAATGATTCACTCACAAATCAAACAAGCTCTATGCTGAAATCATTTAGGCTAAAAAATAGCATGGATTTGTTTCTATGTTTGGAAAATGACTTCTAGACCTTGACATTCTTTGGCATTTCCAGGTTTTCCAATACATTAATTTCTGATTTATTAATTTGAGAATATTTTTTTATAAATCATTTTGATTCAGGCTGATTCACTAATGAATCATTTGTGTACTGGTTTGGCTAATTTACTAAAAAAAAATCTAAAAAGTCAAAAGAATGATTCACCTTACAAATCAAACAAGCTTACTGCTTGAATCGAACAAGTTTTAGGCTGAAGAATAGCATGGATTTGTTTTTTCTTTCATGTTTGCAAAATGACTAATAGGTCTTAACAATTCCCTTACCCAGGTTTTCCAGGTTTATTTATAGATTATTAATTTGTGAACTATTTTTATAAATCAATTTTTATTAAAGCTGATTTGCTAATAATCATTTTGAATAATTTGTGAACTAGTTTGGACTATTTATGGAAAAGAACTGACCCAAAAGAATGATTCACTCATAAATCAAACAAGCTTTATTCTCAAACCGAACAAGCTGAACAGTAGCATGGATTTTTTTCAAGGCCTTGACAATTCCCTGGCCTTTTCATGTTTTCTAATACAGTAATTTGTGATAAAGGGATGCTAAATTATTTAGATTCATACTGATTCAATAATGAATCATCTGTGAACTGGTTTGGTCAATTTATTGAACAGATAACTTGGAAGATGAGTCACTATGACTGTTTTCTAATCATGAAGAAGAAGAAAAAAAATTAACACAACTAGAAAACTGTTTATTCACTATAGACATTTCCATGATTTTTCCAGGCCTGAAAGGCACCATTTCATAAAACATCCCCAGCATTTTTAGTTTATCCATGTCTGTGAGTTTTGGGAATGACTGACAAAAAAGTTCCCTGGCTTCAATTGTACCTGTGACATTTCCAAAATTGAAACCTGAAAACTTCCATTTTAGCGTGCGCATGAACTCCCTCTTTTACCTGCCGTCTGTTCCCGCAGTCTGACCTCCTTGTATAAGGTGTTCTATTATCTTTTAAAACGATGGGCAGATTCTATTTCCTGTCCATCAATCAGCCACTTAAAATGTACTATGCTTGAGATTATGACGAGCAAATTACACATACAAGAGCTCTCAGCTTCAAAATGGTTATGAGAGTCGTTAAGAGTGTAATTAACCTTGTGTTAAGTGGCATTTACTAATGATTAATGCGCAGTATTATAAAGGCAGATTGTTTCCTAAAATGAATACCTCGAACATAGCCAGTTTAAGGCTAATTGATCCAGACATCAATAACCCGATGCAGGATCAATTACAGCGCCTATTATCAGAGCGACAGCAGAACAAGCCATCTTTCAGCTGACACAAATGGCTTACTTACTTTGTGATAAAAATTTATTGTGTGATATTTGCTGACAATACATTGCGGGAAGTGTAGGTTTTGTTTAGAATTGAACTACGCATCTTGAGTGTTTGTAAGACTAAAAACAGGAATGTCTTCAAGAGCCGTCACGTCGAATCTTGATGAAAAGGGGCATGTGAGGACTCTGTCTCTCTCCTTGTTCTTCGCCCGCTCCGCTGACCCGCTGTTAAGCTCTGTATTTGTGTAGCTTCTGCTATGTGTGAGGCCTCTGCCCCTCTGTCCCTTTCTTTCTCTCATCCTCTCTGTCTCCCCCTTTTGCTCGCTCTAGGTTTACATGAGTCCGTGAGTGTGTGTTTGTGTGCGTGTGTGAGGCCCTGGCCTCTCAGTCTGCCTTTCACAGAGCGAGATGCCTGTCATTCTAATCAGCCGGCTGCCCATCTCTTCCACCACCAGCTGGCTGAGTCAACAAGAGAGAGGGCGAGTGTCTGAGTTGACTGGGCTGCCAAAGAACATATGCCCCTGTAACGGTATCTACTCCCCGAGCCCTGAGCGCTGGAACTCGCGGTCTTCTCTAGCTGGCAGGGCCGTCTATGATCCGTGTCTGTTAAACCCATGTCTGACTGACACTGCCAGTGAGCTGGGTCCTGACACGCTGACGCTCAGTCGATCTGACACGCCGCCGCTTGCGCTGGATTCCTCCGTCCGCTGCGGCGGAGAAGCGCGGGTAGAGAGGGAAAGGAGGGGGGCTGGAACTGCGTAGCTAAAACGAGACGGCGAGATTTCACTTAAGCCAGAGTGATAAGACAGGGATGGATGGACAAAAAGACATTATGTAAAAAAAGAACAAGCACATTTAGAAGTGACGACAAACAGTTATGGCTATCCGGCCATTTCTATCCACAGCTCAATAAAATCATTTAATACAGTGCTATACTGTGAATGAATAACAAAATCTTGCTGGTGCTTTTTTTTGTAAACTGCACAACGATTGCTGACCTCTCTGAGAAGAAATTTCTGGAGGCAGTATTGTCTGGAAATAAGCCGCTTCAGGGCTCTCTGCTTGCCGTAGCGCGCCATCTGCTGGTTGCATCAATAACTGTCAACAAGACGCCGATGGCTCGTTTGATGGAATGTCAGTCTTTACAAAAATAATAGCCGTTTCAGTGAAATATTTCAGTACATGTTGACGTGATTATTGTAGATTAATTTAATCCTATTTCTGTGTGTAGAATAAGCCAAGCTGTGTTGTCACCAGATCCGGGACGAGCACTTAAAAGAAGCAGGCTGCTGTTAAATAGAAAAGTTTCGCGGTAAGTCCAACCTCGAGAGTTTTTCTATTTATACATTCCACATCCCTTTACTAAGAATGTGTTAAGAAGTTAGAGCGTCATGTTTGTTTCAGAAACTTCAGCTTTGCAATTTAAGGTACGTCATTTAGGGAGCGTTTAATCCGCTCAAGACAACCGTGTAAAAACTCAAGCGCAATGATGGTCGTTATATAGCCGTAGGTTCGGTTCACCTTCATAAAGTCACTCTTGGCTCATTAAAGGTTCTCCCATTAACAATAATCCTTCAGCATTTGGCTTAAGGTATTTGGGCAAAGGAGAGGCACGCAAATGCTCCGCTTTGTCGACTTTACGGCAACACTGGAATACATTAAACTCCTGCGCCCTTCTCCATAACTGTTTCCCGCTGTGAGTAATTAGCATTTCTGGGGTGAAAGATTCCAGCATGATTGTCAAGTGTATTACAAAAGACTCAGATTACTCAGGTTTTTTTCTGCTTTTTGCGGGTATTTATCTAAGGACTGACAGAGTCTGCTTCTGTTCCTTGTAAAAGAAGGGGGGTGAGAAGAAGTCGAGGACTCATTGCCATGTTGACAAAGAGAATATGAGAAAAAGCATGTGAGACTCTTGAAAGTGAAGTATACACCTTTGGATAAAGGTAACAATATTCTGAGGCAATATATATTCAGTTATCTATAATATTTATATTTAGAATGTTTTTTTTTTTTTTTTTTAAGAAAATGCAGAACAGCCTGACATAGCAACTAACTCAGCCAACATTTTGAGGTTGGGGACGGGGCTATCTTTTTTTTGACCAATGATTGACAGGAGTGGAAGTGTTCTGGAAACATGTTTGAAAACACTGTTTTGCAGTTCCTTTTGGTACCACTAGCAGTGGACAACCTGCTTCTAAGACAGTCACTGTGAATTGCCAGAGGCCGTTCATCATTTGTCTACTAAACATCTAGTTAAACTCCTCAGCAGTTCTACTTATGCTATTGTTAACATCGCTGTTTGTTTAGAGAGCTTTCCTTCTTCTTCTCGCTCATTACCGGCTCAATGCATGGGAAGAGGCCTAATCAGAAATTCCACTCCACTTGGTCTGGGAGAGTCGAGTCTTCCTATCACAGTTGCCAATACTGTGGGCTGTGCCTATAAAGAAGTCCCTAAAGAAAATTACACAAGAGTTTAAACCTTCAGGCTAATAGCATTGGCACAGACACTTTGCCAATATACATTTATCACCTTCAGCTCTGGCTGGGCCAAAGGTAGTGGGCCAGAGTCATGTCCTTCTTAGAGGTGTCTGGTTGGAAGATTGGACTGTCCGTCATCATTGGCTCTGCCCATTTCCCATGAGTGTACAGAAGGTTGAAGAGTTGTTTGTGTTGAAGGCGAAGTGATTGAACCATTGTCCTTACACCGCTCTGACTTTGAGAACATCACTTCTAGGACATTGTTAGAGATCTTTGTGCCACCGGCTTAGAGACCACCGTTGACAGAAGAGGACGTGAGAGTTATAAATGGTACATGAGTGTTTATAACCTCGCTAGTCCATTCATCTTAACTGGTCTGGATGAACAAATGACACATGAATCTGTTGAGCAAACTAGAGGAGCTGTAGAATTAGCTCTTTTGACTAATCCCACGCTAGTCGCTTTAGTCGAACACTGGACGGTTTGTTAAGAGCGCCTGACTGATATCCCGGGCCCTGTATTACAGGATTTACTTTAAACGGCTTCTTTAAAATGTTCTGTTTCTTTTTGCTATTTTGTCCTTTTGTCACAAAACAGACTATACTAGTACTCTCGCCATACTTCTGAAGGATTTCTGCCAAAAGCGTAGCATTAGTTTAAGCTGTAGGATCCAGCTACATACATCAACTGTTAAGTATCAGTAAAAAAAAAAAAAAAGAAAATTAATGGGGAAGGAGGATGTATGAAATGTCTTTAATGTTAATGCTAATCACTTTTTGCCTATTAAGCACAAATTAGTGAGGGCGATGTTAAATGTCACTGGATGTCCTGGGAACCATTTGCACTTTTGAGAGTGCAGACCTACTGAATAGCTTCTGATTAGCATACTTTAGATATGGTTTAATTCTCTCCTCTGCTGATATGAGTCACGAATCACACGGAGCCATAAAGCTTTGACAACGATGCTAAAAGACAAAGGCTGCTGGCTGTCAGAAAATATACAGGACAGGTTAATATGTACGATTGAAGTTGTTCTTTTTTTTAAAGGTATATGTACCTGACTGGTTTAAGTGTGTAGGGAAAACAAAGTGATTTATATGTTCAGTTTTAGAAGTAGCGTAGGACAGTTCAGAATGGGTTGCTACTGCTAATAATGAGGAGAAAAATACAGTGGCAATATGTGACTGTGGACCAAGTAGCACGAGTATATTTGTAGCAATATTGGCAAAAATCGTTAAGATATTAAGTAAAGTTCATGTTCCATAAAGATATTTTGTAAATTTCCTACCGTAAATATATCAAAACTTAATTTTTGATTGGTAATATGTATTGCTAAGAACTTCATTTGGACAACTTTAAAGGCAATTTTCACTAGATTCTAGATTTTTTTTAAATAGTTGTATCCTGGCCAACTCTCCTAACAAACTATACATCAATGGAAAGCTTATTCATTCAGCTTTCAGATGATGTATGAGTCTCAGTTTTAAAAAATTGACGCTTATGACTGCTTTTTGTGGTCTATGGTCACATAAGATAGTACAGTGATCAGACTTTGACATATACCATAGTACTTAATTATTACTGATACATTGATATTAACAATCTGGCTGGTACAATAATTGTTTTCATATATGACCAAACTGTGTTAAATTATATGTCAACAGAGATGAATTTTGTTAAAAGTCTATACTATTTTATCAGAATAAAAACAAAAAAATTGTTTTAAATGCTACAAAGGAATTTTAGTCATCATAACATTATATGAAAATGTGTGTACATACCAGTGTATATACATTTTAAAAATATAAAAATATATATATATTATTGTTTTTAAAAATGACTTTAAATGAACATTAGTTTCAAGTAAATATTAAATTACTTTAAAGTAATTTAAAGGCTATTTTCCATTAGTAGAAACCTATTAATGATGAATTAATAATAACATTTGGGCTGATACAATAATTATTTTCAGTTTATGACTGATAACTGATACATGGCTTATAATAAAATTCTATATTTTAGCAAAAAAAATAAAATAAATAAAAAATAAATAAATAAATACATTTCATAAAATTAAAACTTATTAAAAATATTAAAAGGTAAAAATAGAGGATTTTTTTTACATAGTAACCCATTAACGATGCATTGATATTAAAAACAAATTATGGCTAAAACAATTTTTCTTCATGTTATGACCGATAAACCGATAAATATTAAAATATTCAAATTTAAATATTATTTGATCAGTAAATTAAAAGTAAAACACTAAAAATTGTTTTAAATGCTACAAAGGAATTTTAGCCATCATAACATTATATGAAATTTGCTTGAAGATTACATATAAAAATGTTACAAAATGATTACTGTTTTTAAAAATTACTTTAAGTGAACATTAGTTCATGGCAAAAGAAAAATAAATAAATAAAGTTTTTTCCCTCATTAGTAGTAATCTGTTAATGATGAGTTGATAATAATATTGTCTGATGCAATAATTATTTTCATATGGCTGTAAACCGATACATGGCTCATATTAAAATATATACTATATTAACAAAATAAATGACAAATAAAACACACACACACACACACACACACACACACACACACACAAGGATAATAATACTAATTTCATTAAATTAAAAGTTTAAAATGCTACAAATTAATCACTACAATATTTAAAAATGGATATTCATTTTGAGATTTGCTTAAAGATTACATTAAAACACTATTAATTTAATAACACTTTAAAATATTGACTTCAAGTGAGCATTAGATGATGGCAAAGGTCATTAAAAGGTAAAAATAGAAGTTACAAATTCACCCATTAACGATACATTGATTAAAAAAAATCTATGGCTAAAACAATTTTTTTTGTCATGACCGATAACCGCTATTAAAATTATAAAAAAAATTATTTTATCAGAATAAATTAAAGGTCAAACACTAAAAAATGTTTTAAATGCTAATTAGAAATTTTAGCCATCATAACATTATATAAAAATGTATATTTATTTTGCTTGAAGATTACATTTAAAAATGATTATTGTTTTTAAAAATTACTTTAAGTGAACATTACTTCATGGCAAAAGTAGTTAAAAATAAATTACTATTTTATCAAAAAAAAAAAAAAAAAAATTAAACAATTTTTTTTTTTTAATAAAATAAAAGTTTGATATATATAAATTGCTGCAAATTAATTTAGACATCGCAACAATATATAAAAATGAATATTAGTTTTGAGATTTGCTTTATGATTACATTAAAAACATTGTTCTTTACATAACACTTCAAAAGATTGAAAAACTTCAAGTGAGCATTAGATTATAGCAGAGGTAATTTAAAGGTAAAAATAGAGGTAAAAGTAAAAAATGTTTCTACATAGTAACCCATTAATGATGCATTGATATTAAAATTATGGCTAGTACAATATTTTTTTATTTCATCGATCTCATTCGCTACAAATACATTTAGGTATCACATTATTAGTGTTTGCAAGGACTGAAATTAGATTGAGTATAATCTAAAGGTAAAAAAATAGGAAAAATTAGCACAATAAAAAATGGATGTACTGTCATTCTTTTTGTCATTTCAGCCAGCATATTTAATGTTTGGTAAATTTTAACTCCATCCATAACCGAAAGCCTCCTCATCGAGAGACTTCCGTTTTCTTGGCCGCCAGCCTCTCGCATTTGACAATGGCGATGCGAGGCGAACAGAAGAGAGTGTCTGCGTCCCTGATGACTAGCGTTCGCTCTCTCAGCTGTTTGGCTGTAAATAATCGTTGATATGCATAAACAGCTCTCTCCATTCATTACTGTCAGCATAGTGAGGGGCCTGCAGGCAGAGGTCGTCCGCCAGGGGTCCGCTCTCCGCTCTCAACCCCGCGGTACCCGTCACTCCAACCTGCTCCGCTGGTGCCCTAAACCCTCCATTAGCAAGGCTCTGGGTCACGACCTCGCTGTGGCATTTGCAATTCCAGATCGTTTGATTAGCAGCGTATTTACATATTTCCCGTCGCAGACACTGTTGGGGTGTCGGAAACACTTGAAGTGTTGTAATTTTCTCTGGCCTTTTTGTCGCGTGGCGATCGGGGCCCACGCACACACTCAAGTACACACACGCACTTCTTCTCTACTCACTTCCGACGACAGTGACAGCGTCCTTCGCTTTTCCGCGTCAACTATACGGTTCGGTATAGTACGGTGCCCAGTGAAGTGGATCACAATCCCATCTGAATGCCCCAAAGATGGGTGGCCTCTCGCCTTTTATATCTAGTCTGATTAAAGGCACTGAGTTTTTAATGCATGAATCAGATTTTACCAATTCTGTGGCTGAGAAAGGACTTTAACTCAAACAGGAAGTTTTGGAAAGAAGATATTGTTGCCCTATTTTAGAACATTTAAATTAAGTGATGAGAACTCAATTAGTTTCCTGAGTTTTGAAAGAGTAATAAAAGCATTTTTTCCTTTTCTCTTTCAGGGCAGTAGATGGTCATTGCAGTTTACTTGTACCTGCATAGGTACGACTGTGATCTCGAACAGCGCCCCACAGAGTTTTGTTTCTGGTCAGAGGTCTATTGTGTGGCTAGCAGATCAGACAGACTCCTGCAGTTGTTTAGCAATGTAATCCCAAGTCATTTGTTACAGCAGCAGTAGCTATGCATGCACAAGAGGAGATCAATGCAATTAGCAGCCATTTCAATGCAAAGGACTTCAATACTAATGTAAGTGAACACACATGACAGAGAGAGGTCAGAGAGAAAAAGAGGGAGAGAAAGAGAGATGTCTGTTTGAGTAAGATGCAATTTAGAGAATATTATAATTTGGCTAATGTGTGTTTTAGATATTTAACATGTATACAAATGGTCACAATTGACCCTTACTGTAAGATATACACATGCTGCAGTGCAGCATCTTGAATGACAGTAGGCATGAATAGACTGTCTAGACCAATGTTTCCCCAGACTTTTTTGTCTTATGTAGCTAAAACAGAAATGTGTTCAGAAACAAGTATGATTTTCCTCTATAGATTCCCACTGTAGGTAGGGATTCTATCTGTTACACCAGTAGGTACCAACTGTCTCATAAGTGAGTCAGTAGCTGGGTTTCCATCCAAAGTTGCAAATTTAACTTGTGCCCAAAAACTGTAATATCGCATAAAACATTTGTGAATAAGAACTGTGTCCATCCAACGAGTCAAAGAGAACAAAATTATCAGTAGCTATGTCTCCACCCTGTTTTTATGCGCATTTTGAAGTATTGCATTAGAAATAAGTAAAAATAATTTTTTCAAAAACGTTTTACACTCGCTTGAGATGGTTTTTGAATTGTGCAAAAAAGGGTTGAATAATGGAAGATGGAAATGCATTTTGCGAATAAATTCCTCCACACGCACCAAAAAAAGTCATGTTATTTTGCGCTATGTGATGGGATAACTTTGGCCAGTTTATCAGGAAGTGACAGTTTTCTTCTCGGTGACTCATTGGTTGAAACCGGTGCTTATTCGCAAATGTTTTATGCGACATTGCAGTTTTGCGGGCAAGTTAAATTTGCATCATTAAATGGAAGCATCCACTGACTCTCTGTTAGACCAGTAGGTGGCACCAACTGTCTTTCTGTGTTATGAGTGAGTCAGTAGCTGGATTTCCATCCAAAGTTGCAAAATTCACTGCGCAAAACTGTAATATCGCATCAAACTTTTGCGAATAAGCACCGTGTTCATCCAATGAGTCAAAGAGAACAAAATGGTCAGTAGTCATATTTCCATCACCATGTTTTTGTGTGCATTTAAGTATCGCATCAGAAATTAGGGGGGAAAAAAATAAAAATAATTAGCAAAAACGTTTTTACACACTTTTTTTTGCCGGAGTGCCTTCTGTGTGAAAACAAACATGTCCCGGGATTGGTTCCGGGTTGCGGACCTAGTAACATTGCCTAGTAACCTAGTAACACAGGATCTGTCCCAGAACGAGCGCTGTGTGAACAAAAGCCAGAACCAATGCAGTAAAGGACGCACGTTATTGTGCGACTCTTTTAACGTATGTTTTAAAGGCAGATCTTCTTACTATCCGCACTGAAGCTGAGATTGTTCGCCAGTTTAGTGTAACGGTACACATTGCATTAAAGCCTAATGTCCTAATGTCACGTGTCTTATTTTCCAGAATATCTGTGTGAAAGAGGCTAAAGGTTTATGCGAATAATGTGAGATAAAAATGCATTTTGCGAATAAATTCATTGATGCGGACCAAAAAAGTAATGCAACTTTGCGCTATGGGATGGTGTAACTTGAAAAACCAGTGGACTGATCTCATTGCACAGCATCTGAAATGTTATACGTTCTGAAATGCCTGAGCAGTGTTTATCAATAAGTATTTCTGTATAATTGCCTCCCAGAAATGTCTTACAAAATGCACTCCCACGCACTTCCAAAAGTGACCACATTTATTGCTTTTTTTCTGCTCGCTTTGAGCCGTAATTTTTTTCCAAAAGAAAATTATATTGAGTAGCTTCTTTTTTTCCTAATGATATTTTGTCCCCGTTTATCAGAAAGTGACGATTTGGTTCTCTTTGACTTGGATGGAAACTGCTTATTTGCAAACGTTTTAGGCGATATTCCAATTTTGCACACAAGTTAAATTCACAACTTTGGATGGAAACCCGGCTGCTTCTGATAAACTGGCTTTTTATAACTAAGAATATACAAATTCCTTGCAGATGAAACAAATGCGGTCCTTGCTTTCAGAGGTGGATACCTGCTGTTTGGGAATGCAGTTATGTAAGAGTTCTGGGAGGCAATTATACAGAAATACTTTGACGAGACTAGAATGACCATAACAGTTTGGATGCTGTGCAACAAGTCAGGCTATGTAGTTCAATAGCGCAAAGTCACATGACTTTTTTTTGAAGCACATGGAGGAATTTATTCAGCAAACACCGTTTCCATCTCCCATTATTTTGATTAACTTTTTTGCATAAGTCAAAAACCACCTTAAGCGAGTGTAAAAACTTTTAGCGAAGGGCTTTCCTTTTTAAATTTGCCATTTCCATCACTAATTTCTGATTTGATACTTCAAAATACGCATAAAAAAAGTGTGATGGAAACATAGCTAGTGAATCATTACACAACTGATTCAATAACACCGTCCAAAATCTCATACAAATCTTTACCATACTGCAAAAAACAAAATTAGTCACAACTTGAATGATATTGCAACACACTATTGTCAGTCTTTAAAGCTAGCAGAGGAGCCACATGCTTCAAAAGAATTAGTCCTAGAAAGAAAAAAAACATTTGTCTATAAATGAAACTACATTTCAGTTATTTTGTAGCCCTGGTTGGGAAACATTGGTCTAGATTAACACCATCTATATTAATATTAATACCATTTAGACCAAAAGTAAGGGAAAAGTTTAATTTAAGCAGTTCAAAACTTCAACAATGGACAATGTATGAGTTGGAGATGATCTGAGGATGACAGTCAACAGGTTTTGTGAACTTCATTGAACAAAATATATGTGGAGGGAAGAAAAAACTTTTAACCACACAAAATACATTCCATACATTCAACTACTACTTCTATTCAAACCACAAAATTAATAGTGTTACATAAAGGAAAAAAAAACCCAATTGCAAATGAATTCATAACATGCTATTTAGTTTTCTTAGGTCTTCTGCTCTAGTACTCAGGGGTGTCAATTTATTAAAAAGCTAACAGGAAAAGCTATTCATGTTTTTTGTGTCCTAGGACAATTTTTAAAAGTTGATTTACTGTTAGTAAATTACAATTAGCAGTCACATTTCATCCAATGCAACTTCCAAAACATCAATTGCAGGAACACGGAGTCCCTATAGAGCGACCAAGGGTTAAGTGCCTTGCTCAAGGGCAGTGGTGATAGAACCACGTTCACAATCACTCTCAGTTCCTAGGTTAGAACCTACAACATGAATTTCAGTTTGAATGCTGAGCATCAACACAAATTCACATCTAAGGTTCTTCTAAAACAAAATTTGTAAGTTTTCTTGGCTTAGTTTCCAACACAAGGATTTACATTAGGCAATAAAAATGCTCTAGATAAATGTTCATTTTTTGACTGTTGTACATATCTGAATGCAATTAAACGTACACAGCTGTGCAGGACTATCTCCGTAAATACCTAATCACCATATACAACATTCATAGAAATATATGGCCAAGAATTTCTTTGCTTTTCAACCTCTAAAAAATATGGCATTCTAAAGCTTTGTAAGTAACATTATAAAACACACTAAATCCCCCAAACTAGTCTCTCTATTACGCAATAATTTAAATGATTACACAAACTTGCAACTCCGCATGTTAAGATTAAAATAGATCCTTCATCAAAAACTTCAGCATTTTAGCATGGCTTTAAGACCTGATGTGCCATTGAATTAACAGTTGTCTTTCTTTTTTGGGATACAGTTATTTAGAATCCACTGAGGCAAACATGTTTGATGGAGAGAAAAAAAAAAAAAAGAGAGAAACACATTATAACTTGTGTAGGCTACATCAAAAAAGTAAGCGCAGACACAAATAATATTTCTGACTTTGTTGGACCAATCAGATGACACTAACGCAAAATATGGCATGTGTCTTTACCTCTTCAGAGGAATGGTTTACGAATACGACACTCGACGCAAGTGGAAACCTATGTAACATCACAGCTGCGCTTACATAAATACTTCCAAGTTTAACACAATACAAAAGTGTTGAGGACATATTTTGATGATAGTGCCAAGTGTTGCCCAACCACTAACAAAACACACTCAACTATATATAGATATATATATATATAGTTATAATCAATAAAACTAAGTAATGAATTTCACTGCATGTCTCCTTGGCGTGCAGTTACACACTGGTGTGAATGAATGCAGGCTTTGGAATTGCGTCTAACTCAAGTCCTGAGAAGTAGAATGTGGAAAACAATCACACGCACGCACGCATAAACTACACTCGTTGCGCACTAAGGCTATTTTGTTGAACAACTAGTCATTCGGGGAACTCAGAGGCAGCATTTCAAGTTTGGGGATAAGCTGAAGTCCTTGGGTTTGAGAACACAGCTCACTGTCATACTCCAACAGCTCTGACCTCGTGTTGTCAAGGCTTCAGCCCTCAAGTCTCTGGATAAAGGAGGTGTAAACACGTGTCCCCCCTTTCAGTTTAATCTAGAGCTTTGTGTCGGGTGAAAAAAAAAAACAAAAAGGAAAGGAAACACGGAAAGTCGGACTAAACTAAAAACACAAACAAATCCAATGCCTTATGTTAAGTCTTTCTCGAAATGCCGTATTTGTGCATCGAACCATTTCTGATGGACTTTTAACTGGTTTTGAGGAGGTGGGGATGCTCAGTGAGATCCGGAAGGGTCCGTGGGTTCATTGGTAGGGGCTTGGCGAAGTCTCCTGTCTGGGTACTGCGCGTTGTCGAAGGCTAGACGGTGCACGGTCTGGACATGGGTCTTCAGGTTACCTTTCTGCGAGGCGCTGTAAGGACAGTATCGGCACTGGAAAGGTCGCTCACCTGAAACGGACACACAAAAAACAAGATGAGGTCAGAGCCTGGACCCCAAGGTGTAAGCGGAGTCGAGACTGGAACCAGAGAGGAGAGAGAGGTGATGTTGGAGGGCTGGCTTTGAGTGCGCTGCCTTCCCTTTTTGAGAGGAAAGAACAGAGGCAGGTTGGGAAGGTGGGAGGAGGGGCCGCGGCATGATTGATGGGCTGATGACATGCCATATGGAGACGGTTGACTGTTCCCCCCGAGGGGACGTCAGCCTTTTGTTTTCTGTTTCTGTCAGCTGTTCGTACAAACACACAAACTCACAGACACAGGAATCTCTGCCTGCCTGCCTTCCCCTGAGCAATAAGACGTCACACCGACGGTAGATGTCGAAAGTCTGGGCATATCAAGTTTTGCGAGGAGAGGCGAACTTGACAACCACACACAGACCTAGTTTCTCCTTCTGCCCATGTCTGTTTGGGGCTCAAGCCTGGAATAATTGTCAGAGTCCCAGTTTCAGCGTTTAATTAGACTGATGTACAACGTTGTCCTCGCGCAATCGCATAAAAATATCCCCCCACACCTGAGCAAAACAAATGAGTCTGCCATTCAATTTCTCCGTATTATTATTTTTGAAAAATGAATGAATTATCCACTAGGAAATAATTGTCATTCCGAGGGGCTGAAAGAGGGGTATTATCATAAATCATGCCTCATAAAAAAATGAAGACAGACACAATTAATCAGGACTATCTGAGGCTGGGTTGCGCCGGCTGCCTGATAAGGTCTGCGGCACAGTAAGAGCTCATCCAGGGGCACCGTGGTTCCCTAGAGGAGTAGAAAGTGAAACCCCGATCCAAAACAGAACCCACCAAATTACATTAAAGGTTATTGTCAGAACATCACCGAGAGTGCGGCACGAATTTAATTTGACCTTTACTCTCAGCCTGCTTTTGCCATTTGTAATATGCAACACATGCAAAGGGGGGTAATTCATTAAGGGCGGGCCTCCTCGCTGCAGCAAAGCGCATCTCCGATTGTTAAGGTGGGACGCGATCCATTTGATCCCCTACTGTTTCTACAACTTTCTGCGCAATAGCGATGACGGCAGGTAGAAACTGCGTATCACAGAATGAAAAAAGATGAAGAAATGACTGACAGGACAGAAAAAAAAACACAAGATACACACAAATAAATCAAACAACCGAACGAAAAGTGAAACATACTTGTTTGGGGGCTTCTGTAGAGGATGGACTCCAGTTCCCACGAGTCCATTGGACTCAAACATCACTGTGGGAGCAAGGTGGCCGGGTTAAACAGAGGAAATCAAATTTATAATGATGCAAAAATTGGAACTTGTTCCATTTTATTGTTACCCAGCAGGGTGCAAACATCTTTTCAGTAAAAACTAAACTTTCAAATCAACATAAAATCTAAATGTAGCCCATTTAACTTAACCCAATGGCACATCATTCCAAAGCAAAATAATATTGTCTTGGAAAAATAATAAAACAAGTCTCCTTTTCAGCTAAAGTCACTCATTTTTTCCTCCAACCACATGAAATAAAGACCAATAGTTCACCCAAAAATGAATTGTTATTAATTACTCACCCTCATGTTGTTCCAAACTTGTAAGACCTTTGTTCATCTTCAGAACATAAATTAAGATATTTTTGTTGAAATGCGAGAGCTTTCTGACCCTGCATAAACAGCAACACAGCTGACACGTTGAGGTAGTAAGGACATCGTCGAAATGGTTCATGTGACATCTGTGGTTCAACCTTAATTTTATGAAGTCATGAGAATACTTTTTGTTTGCAAAGAAAACAGCTTTATTCAGCAATTTCTTCTTTTCCATGTCAGTCTTCATAACATTACGGTTGAACCACTGTCGTCACATGGACTATTTTAATGATGTCCTTTCTGGGCCTTGAACATGTCAGTTGCGTTGCTGTCTATGCAGGCTCAGAAAGCTCTCGGATTTCAACAAAAATCTCTTAATTTGTGTTTTCCGAAGATAAACGAAGGTCTTACAGATTTAGAAAAACATGAGGGTGAGTAATTAATGACAGAATTTTCCTTTTTGGGAAACCTATCCCTTAAATATCTTTTTTCACTGGGACACATTACACGAATAAAATGGGTTACTATTGCGTTTCACATGGACTTTAAAGATGTTTCTGCTTTCCTGGTCACTTTCAAAGGAAGCACTGAGCATCCTCAAAGAAGGAATCCATTTTAAAAGCACTAAGGTGCGAACCCAGAATCCACCCGCTCATCGAGCATTAGCCGTAAAGGCCTTGAATTAGCATCACCAGTTAGCGTGGCCGCGGCAGACAGTGAACTGAAACTACCAATTTAAAGTGACACACAGAGTTAGTGTGCATGCTAATGGAGGCCGGGGGCCCCTGCCCCACTTCATTTGGAAGCTCACACTGAAGAGAGCAATCACTGATGACGTTGATTGTAAGTCTATGTGCGCAGAGAGAGAGGGAGCTCCGTAAAATGTAGCATTTGGCCTCTGTCACTGGGGATCAGTCCGGCTAGCATACACAACCTTCGCACACTCTTAAAATATATAAATATATACATGTATATAAAAACTCAGTCCTAGTCATAATCTGAGCAGCTAAGTGCACCGTGTTTAAAAGAGTGGAGGAAATCCTATTCCTTTAGACTACTGCAGTTGGTACATGACCTCTTTATATTATTAAAAAGCTGCTATGTTGCATGCTAATGACGGCACTTCTCCCCAGTAACCAGAAAGTAAATTTAGTAAATACTCATAGCAAAGGTCATTTCAAAATTCATAAAGTGATACGAAATACAATTTCAATGCATTATATCTAAATAATGCAAACACAACTTCATTACAGATTGATTATGTTGTATGAAAGTTTGTTGTTGAACATGAATGATGGATATAATGAAGCCCTTTGAATAGGTGTGTGTGTATGTGTGTGGTTTGACGAGAAGACAAGGGCAAACTGTCACATTTTCTCAGCGAGCATCTGACGCATATCATACTGGACTGGTGACTGCTCAGCTTATTAGCATGCACAATTACAGCTCCATAAGTGACATCTGATTAATAATGTATACAATTTTCACAGGTCAGAGTCACACGCAAATATGTTTGCGGCGGAAAAAAAGAAAGAGTCTCGTCCAAGGACAGAGAGAGAGAGATCGCTCGTTATAACACACACACACTTGCACATAAATGCATACATGTACATTTAAATATATATATGAATATTTGATGGGCATATATAGGAATCATTTAGCAGCTTGTTATCCAGCATGACTATATACATTTTTGTTGTATTGGTAAATATTTCACTTTTTTTAATTTATATAATTTATATATATAAATATATATATATATATATATTTTTTTTTTTTTTTGATGGTTTTATTGCATAACACTGTAACGTTTTGGATTAAGTATCTTTACATAAAATTACATATATGTGACCCTGGACCACAAAACCAGTCATAAGGGTACATTTTTTGAAATTGAGATTTATACATCACCTGATACTTAGGATAATATTTGGCCAAGATACAACTATTTGAAAATCTGGAACCCAAGGAAAAATATTGAGGAAATCGCCTTTGAAGTTGTCCAAATTAAGTTAGGAATGCATATTACTAATCAAAAATTAAGTTCTGATATATTTACAGTAGGAACATGATCTTTACCTGATATCCTAATGATTTTTTGGCATAAAAGAAAAATATTATAATTTGACCCATAAAATGTATGTTTGTCCATGCTACTTAAGACTGGTGGTCCAAGGTCACATATTTATAATTATATTAACGAGAATAAAATGAAATAAGACAAAAAAAAAACTGATATAAGGTGACATTAATTATTGCAAATTATTGGATGAAGTATCTTATGATAATATTTTAATATAAATTATATTTTATAAATTTACCATCATGATATTAAACAGGATAAATTATCTTATAATTTTAATATTTGGATTAAGCATTTTGAGTAATATATGCAAAAAAAAAAAAGTTAGTAGATTCAGTTAATTGCTGTCTAAGTCTGATGTGTATGTTTGTCTCTAGTGTGTGTGTTTCTCACCTGTGTGGGATCTCATATGTGTGCGGTAATGGCTGGGCTGGTTGAAGCTCTTCCTGCACACTGGACACACATACTCCCCCTGCTGAGACCCTGACCTCGCCAACCCTACAGTTCACACACACAAACAGAGAAAGAGAAATGAAAATTAATAGGAAAAACATGTAGGCAAACTTACACGGAACAGAAAGAGAGGTTAAGAGTCGGAGAGAGAGAGAGAGGGAGGAAGCATCATTAGTATGTTTTATGTGTCATTATGGGAGGCTACCTTCAGGGCTTGGATGGGGAGCTGTCACGCCGCATCACGAAAGCATCTCCGACAGGCTGACATGAACACAGGCCCATGTGACCGCATAAATTACTGTGAATTAAAAGCCTTGCCCTGTGATGTGCCCCCATCTGCGCTACCATGTCACATGTCAGGTGTGCTGCTTTCCCCTTCCTCCCTCTCTCCTTGTCTCCTTCCCTCTCGCTGCTCTTTTCCTGCCCGTCGCTCTAGCTATGTCAGCCCTCGTCCGCGCGGGGGGAATCGCTCGGACACGTGCGCGTCGGTGAAGGACTCACTGAAGTAACAGGAACGGATGTGGAACCTGAAGCACCCGGCATCTCGTTCGCCCTTAGGGTGCTTTAAGAGCGCAAGCTGAAACGCTGTCCCTTTGGCTCCTGTCCGTCACCTGGCACTGGTGGTCCTACCTGCTCCGACCCCTCAGGCTCCGCTTTGTTGTAGCGCCGAGCCGTGACTGAGAGTGTTGGTGGCAGTAGTAAGCAAGGCTACGTTTAGTAAACATGAGTCCGTGAGTTATTACCATACCGGAGCGACGCAACAGGAAAAGCAGCGGACAGCACAAACAAAAGGAAAGTCTAATATTGGAAAGGTCACTTTATTGTATGTGACTCAAAGGGCTAAAGAGAGCGCTGATGATATCAGGCCAGACAGTTGACAGAAATTTCCACTGTCTTTCCGCGGAACTACACTCACTGATGCCGGCCAACTGGAGCACCGCCTGGCAAAATGTCCTTAAATGAAGTGGAATGAAAAAAAAAGCATTTGAAAATATTTTTCAAAGCAGCTGGTGGCTTAATTTGACTCCTCTTGCTCTTTCGTTCATTCACTCGTTGAGTGTGCTGTTTTGCATATTTGTGGCATCGAGGCGCTCTAACCCCTCGGAGAGCGCCCGGCGTGCCGTTACGAGCCTGATGTTTAAGGCTCGCGATGCCTCTCAGCGATAGCTGTCTGAAATGTTTTTACACACTTTCGTAGGTTACACGATGATGAAGAGATTACTCAATAGTTCCATTAACCTTTGCATATGCGCATGCTGGCACAACGGCGTGTACATGTGGGGTGCTGCGTGCCATTTTAGCCTTCACTCTTCTCATTTGTCATTTCAGCTTAAGAGTAAATGTAGTTAATGTGCCTTTGCTGAATAATTCAAGTACTGTGACCTGATAGCCGTTTCTCAGCATGTCAATCTTTACAGAATTCTGATAAACTGATAAATTCTGTCTGAATAAATTTGTCAGAACAAATAAAAATAAAACACTACAAACTAAAATCAATAAATTTGAATACTACAAGTGCATTTACAACATTTCTACACTGGATGAGGCGGTGTGAGACATGACTAATCCCAGACAGTAAACTGATGCCTCATTCTATTTATGACGTTCGGACACAAATTCAAATGATTTTTAACAGTCGCTTTGTCGTGTCCAGTGTAGACGGATTTTAGCTGTTGTGGTGCAACATGACAACTGTTGTGTCCGGTGTTAGGCGTTACAACATTATGAAAAATTGAGTCATTTAGACTCATGTTTATCACAAACATAGGAGAATATGGAAGTCCAGTTTGCACTAACTAGGGATGTGACGAGATCCGCTGTGTCTGCGAGATCTGTCTGGTCTCGTGAGAACATGATTGTACCTGCAGTGTTTACGTTAGAGCTGCACGATTAAATCATAAAAAGATTGCGATCTCTGTTCAAAAGCCAATCTTATTCCTGTCTTTCAACCACATAATGATCATTATTTCTGTGTTACAGACATTTAAATAACAGAAGTACTAGATTAAAAGTTTATAGTTTGGGTATAAACATTTGATCAAATATATTTAAAAAAAAAAATTAGTTTACATGTTTATTACTGCATATAATTCATTAAAATAGAAGTTTAATTTCATAAAGTACACATTCATATCAAAATGCACCTATATTTTTTGTTTTTCAGTTGAATAAAATACTATTTATATTATTATAAAATATATATTTTCCCCAATATATTTCTTAATTGAGGATTTCTTTAAAAAAGTTTAAAAATCTTGTCTCGTCTCGTTCTCGTGAACCCAGTCTCGTGTCTCGTCTCGTGGGATAAGCGTCTCGTCACACCCCAGCACTAACCCATTGCAAATTTAACGCATATGATTTTCAATACCAGTTTAGTACCAGTTTCAGAAAAAGTGAAATAGGCTCAAAATACATCATAGAGGGACCCTGAAAAATATTTGGACACGCAAATCCCAATACACTTGCTTAAAGGGTTAGTTCACCCAAAAAAGAAAAAACTGTTATTAATTACTCACCCTCATGGTGTTCCAAACCCGTAAGACCTTCGTTCATCTTCGGAACACAAATTAAGATATTTTTGATGAAATCCAAGAGCTCTCTGACCCGCCACTGACAGCAAGGGTCCTTCCACATTCAAGGCCCAGAAAGGTACCAAGAACATCTACAAAATAGTCCATGTGACATCAGTGGTTCAATCGTAATTTTATGAAGCTACGAGAATACTTTTTGTCCAAAAAAAAGAAGAATATCATGACGCATGTTGCACGCGTGCGCCGTGTTTTCTTTATGTTTAGAGGAAAATGCACACGTGTCATGATACTCTCCAAAATGGCTCTGGCGTTTTTGTGCAAAAAAAGTATTCTCGTAGTTTCATAAAATTATGATTGAACCACTGATGTCACATGGACTCTTTGGCAATGTTCTTGGCACCTTTCTGGACGTGAAACGTTGAACGTGGAAGGACCCTTGCTGTCTATGGAGGGTCAGAGGAATGGATTTCATCAAAAATATCTTAATCTGTGTTCCGAAGACGAACAAAGGTCTTACAGGTTTGGAACAACATGAAGGTGAGTATTTAATGACTGAATTTTCATTTTTGGGTGAACTAACCCTTTAATGAGCACATCTTTGCATTGATGTGAATCAAAATATTTCACAAAAAATGCTATGCTAATGTTTCTTAAATGTCCAAATACGTTTGGGGCCACTGTACAAACTAAGTAGCAGTAAAAATCAGCATCATACCTGCTTGCTCTGCCATGGTGCTGTTGAAGCCCCAATGGTGGTAGAGGGCAGCTATATCGTGAGCACTGCAGTTCTTCAAGAAACTCAGGATGTCCGTCACAGGTTCTGGACCATCGGACGTTGACTGTCTCTTGGACTGGGAGTGTGAGGATGGGCCGCTCAAGCCAAGTCTGCTCCAGGGGTCATAGCCAGCCACGGACGGTGTATCCTGAGCTTGAGAATCGGACCTGCCGGGGGTCTGAGGAGCATGGGCTTTAGAGCTCCTCTGATCTGAGAGTTTGTGTTTGCTAGAGAGCATAAAATGAAGTCCTTCTTGAGGTAGCAGACTACTCTCCATCACTCTGCTTCCTGTCTTTGGGTTTCCAGTCTTCTGAGGACTTGCCGTAGGCCGCGAGGAACTGTTTTGATGGATGTCTGCTTTGTGTTTACTGCCTGCCAACTCATCTGTCCTGGACTTGCTGGTCTTATGTTTGGACGAGTGAGATGATGCCCCCGGTGCTGTGGCCGCGTGCCAGCTCTTGCTTTGCGAGGAGCTGGACTCTACGTTACTTGTCTGAGGTTTTGATTTCTTCATCCCTCCGGGGCTGCAATCAGGTGGACTCGTTCGGGAAGTTCTCATCAGCGGAAGAGAGGGGCAGTCCTTACCCTCCAGAAACGGAGGTGGCCCGGTGCGTCTCTTGAAATCGAGAAGCGATTTGGGCCCCTTGAGGCCATTTCTCGGAGCCCACTTAGGCACCAACGTAGTGCTGTCAACTTTGTGCGCAATTCGTTGGTGGATCCAGAGAACTTCTGGATAGAGCGTTGCATAGGAGCAATAAGGACACTGGTGTCGAACCAAACTTTTCAGTAACATAGAAGAAACACCTCCTTTTTCGTTATCCACCTCCATGGAGAGATTAAGAAGATTAGCATCCGCTTTATCCGTGGTGCTACTTTCTTCCGACCCCTTGTTCTTTTCCTCCTCAGTCTTTGACGCCGCATCGCTCAGTGCTGCCCTCTCCAGGTGATTTGAGCTGGTGTAGGGCCAATAGGGCTGCTGCAGCAGGGCATTTCTTAGCCTTGGGAAGCCTGTGTGGTTGATTTGGTGAGGTTGGCTTTGGCTGAGTGAGCTGGTTAAGGCATCACTCCTCTGGCCCCAGTTCCTGATTTCCAAATTATGCGTTTGAGCATGTGCAGCGATGGCCGAGGGCTCCAAGGTGCAAAAGTCACAGTGCTCACAGGTGTATGGCTTTTTATCTGTCATGAAAACAACAAATATGGATTTGTAAATACACAACAGTAGCACGTTCTGAACAAAAGCCAGCAATCAGAACAACAATGAACTTAGGACACTTGAATTCAAAATTTTGGAGTTTCACCACAAGATGGCGCCACACAACTACTTAATTTTATTTCAGTATATGTATTAATACTGTACATAAGTTTATGTTGCGATATGTGACCCTGGACCACAACCAGTCATAATAGTTTTTTTTTTTTTTATTTAGATTTGTACATCATATAACAGCTGAATAAATAAGCTTTCCATTGATGTATGGTTTGTTAGGACAATATTTGACGGAGATACAACCATTTGAATCTGGAATCTGAGGGTGCAAAAAAAAAAAAAACATCAACAAAAAAAATGTGTATAAAAAAATATAAATAGTCCAGATGAAGATCTTAGCAATGCATATTACTAATCAAAAATTCAGTTTTGATATATTTACAGTAGGAAATGTACAAAAATCTCTTCATGGAACATGATCTTTACTTAATGTCATAATTATTTTCAGCATTAAAAAAAAAAATCAATAATTTTGACCCATGGTCACATATAATAATAATAATAATAATAATAACAATAATAGTAGTAATAATAATAATAATAATAATAATTAAAGAAATGTTTATTAAAGAAATGTTTCTTGAGCACCAAATCGATAATATATAAAAAACATGTGACATAATGATTTAACTACAGCATATACAAGATAATTGTCTAATATAATGCAACATTTAAAAACTCTATGGCATTGTATACCACACATGTAAATAATCATCTGCATAGTTAACATAAGGTCAAAAACTTAACAGTGGTAGCACAATCACACGCAGTTTGTTTAACAGTAGTACAATGGAGCAACAGACTACTGGGCCTGGGAACTTTGCCTGGGACTACCTCTTCTCATCTGTCAGCAAGATGTTTGTTTACATTTAACATGTCTGCAATCTCTCAGTAGCTCTCCCTCTTTCTATTCTCTCTCTCTCTCAAGCCATCTGGATTGCATTTGGTGGCTTACACTAGCTGCTGTGCAGTCTTCATTCCAACCTCTCCGAGGTTATTTTTGAGCCAATTCGGAGAGGGGGGTCCTTTGAGATAAACTTTACACGAACGTAATGGCCATGACTGCTTCCCTACTTACTTTCTGCCTTTCAGTAGAAAAGCTAAAGAGGAACTAACATACTTTAAGAAATACGTGGTCTTACTATGAAATTTGTAGAGAACGTAAGTAGTGTAGAAGAGCATTCTACAGTCTTCACACCTACATGAAAATATCAGCAGTTAGTGGACATCTGTTTCAACTCTTACACAATGAAACCTCTGTTCTGGAACATTCCAACTGTGTCAATCCCTAAGAGGGCATCTTTTGTTTAAGGCATTTTTATTTTACTTAACTCTGTGGTAACAAAGGGCAGTTTTATAAGATCTACAAGTCTACTGAAATCTTCTGTTATAGACGATTAATATAACACCACAAGATTTCATTTAATATGACAGAAATGATCAATTATCAGGACAGATTCAGTGCTCTATATCGGCTTTGTTGTGATACCTGCCATCCGCAGTATTTTCCAGTGGTTTTAGAAATGTGTTTTAACCGGAGGTCTGCACTTAGATGGGGAAAGTGGAAAAAAAAGACAAATCTTTAGAGCTTGTCTTCCTGAGACAGGAAGTCCAGAAATAGCATCATGCAAAGAGGGCTGGACAGCTCCAAGCCACAAGCAAAAGTTTTAACAGTTCAGAGCCTAATTTTGCACCTTGATAAAAAAACATGCTTCAAAGTGTTAATACAGGCTGCAATCTGAATTTTCTATGGTATCAAAGGACAGAAAACAGTTCTAAAGATGTACGAACAAGTGATAATGAGATTTAAATTTATCTGTAAAAAGCCATATACTAGTCCTTTGAGTAATTGAAACTGAATTAAATGAATTACATTTTTAGCTTTAAGGCAGAAAGGTAAAACAAACTGCTACTACAAATGGAAATCAAAGGTTCTAGACTTAATGGGAATGTTGTGTAAAAAGCTTAAAATTAATGTTTCCATTAATTAAACAACCAAGTGAAATGAAGTCATGTATTGTAGATTTAAGCTATTCACAGTTCAGATGTGCTGCAGCATTTGTCCACAAGGTGTCGCTGTCCTCCATAAATTCAGCTTCAGAAACTGTATATCATACTGTATCTGCTAAGTCAACCATTCTCATATCCTATTCTTGGAGATCTGCCTTTAGCCCTTCCAGTACACACCTTTCCAATAATGATCAAATGAACCCTGAAAATTTGATTTGCTGGTTCAAATGTGTTTGTTCTTCCTCAACAGGAAGGTAGATCTAAAAGAGTGGCATTAATAACAGCAAAAAATAAAGATTGAGGCTCATAAATGTAATTTCTAAAGTGACTACAGCAAATAAACTTGCTTTATAAACGTTATTGTATTCTCTCTGTTAATCATCCCAGCAGGTACCAGTTGCCTGTTGTGAAATTTACACATTCTTTGAAGCACTGTCACATAGATCATTTATCATGAGTAAAATAAATTCTAACTGCAATCGAACACACCCGAGTCAACTAATCAAGTTCTGTATGTTCATCTGTAAATGGCACTGTAGGCAGGTGTTGAACAGGGATAGAAATGGAAATTTCTGTAGTAAAGTGGATTTACAGTTGCAATACTGAAGATCCCTGGTGTACATTTCACATAAACAGCTTCAAATTAAATCACATTCCTTTCAGTGAATTTAAACATTAACTGTTCAACATGAAAACAAGAACTATCCCAGTGGTTAGGCATAAGCAGAGCATTGCATGAAGAATATTGTCTGTCATTTACAAACTGTGAGAGTGGTAGGCCGAAGGGTAGGTTATGATATGCAATCAAGTGGTGGTTGATGTTTATAACTTATTAAAAACACATTAAAATTTGAGCTGGATTCAAATTTCAAAATAAGGACAATGCCCTTACCTGTGTCCCCAACGAACCCTGTCCGTTTTTGATCCCTGAAGAGTCCTGCTGATTCGCCTGCTTTAGATGGGCTGGACGCTGCCTTACGGAACAGTCCATTTCCACCAATGGTTTCACCCAAACCACCATGTCTGATGAGCATGTGGATCACCATCTGTTGCTGTGTGCGGAAGCCCTTTCCACACTCCAAGCACTCTGAGGTTTTCTGGGAATTCTTGCGGCTAGGGCGAGAAGTAGGGCGGTACTCAGTGTCACTCAGATTCTCTGGACTTGGCTCACCTGTGGAGACCTGGCCGTTCCTTTCTCCATTGATCTGGTGATCTGTATTGGAGCCTTGGGTCCCAGCCCCTCTCCGTTTCTTGGTTGGGATACTCGCTGTTGAATCGAGTGATTTCTTCCGCTTGTCCTGTCTGAGCAAAACATACTCGCCCTTTTCCCTGTCGTACGCTACATCTGCATCGGCTAACCTCTCTTCCCAACCCAGGCTCTTCTCCGATACCTCCACCACTTTGCCTCTGGTGGCAAGTTGCCAAGCCTGGTAGCTACTTACTGGATCGAGCTCTGGGATTCTTTTCCCTCGAGTTCTCTCAGCGGGGTTCTCTCCATTTCCTGCTGGTTTCAAGTTTAGGCATTCCAAGAAGCTTGTCTTGGTGACAGATGCAAAGTCCTTATCACTGCAGAAGGTATTGTTAGGAGGCTGCTCAACCTTTCTGTGGACCTGTTCATGCAATAGCAAGCTCTTGCGGTTGTGGAAGAAGTTACCACACTTGGCACAGAGTTCATACAGACACACCTCATTCACCAAGTTGGACTCGTCCTGTGCCACCTCATTGACAGTAGCCGGAAGATAAGAGTCACTCTTTGGTTTTACCTTGGTGTTGTGGGTCTTCATGTGGCTACGTAGGAACCAGGGCTCACGGAAGCGGCGTCCGCAGATCCGACATCCATGATCCAGACTGTTCTGATGCTTTTTCATGTGAGCTTTCAAAAACCAGGCCTGGGTGAACACCTGGTCACATTGTTCACATGGGAACTCGCCTTTACCGAGTACACCGTCAGCTTCCTCGCTGAGAGAGACTTCTTTGGTGATAGATTCCTCCTCAATAGGATGCATCTTTTCAATGTGACCCTGCAGTTGGTCCTCCTGCAAGGTCTCATAAGGGCACAGTTCACATCGGAAGAACTTGTGGAGCTCCTGTATGTGCTGTTCAAGCTCTGCCTGACTAGACACTCTTTTCCTGCACAGAGAGCACTGCACGGACTGTTTGCTATTCTCACCAGAGGTTCTGTCCTTCTTTCCTCCTTTCTTCCTTGTTTTGGTCGCATCCTCACCGCTCACAACCTTGTTGCAGGCCGAGGTACTCTCGGTCGGACTGGAGCAACCACCTTGATCCTCTGGCACCCCTCCTTCCTTTTCCCCTTCCTCCTCCACGTCTTCCTCCTCACCGCCGGTGCTCTGGCTAAGGCCATCCAGTTTGTGGCTGCGAATGTGGGCCTTCAAGCTACCCTTCTGGGCTGAGCGGTGCTCACAGTGAGGACACTTGTATGGTTTCTCGCCAGTGTGCTTTCTCATATGCTGGGACAAGGAGCTGAGGAAAGGAAAACTTCTTCCACAGAGTTCACAAGTGTGACCCCTGCTCTTCTTGCCATCAGGGTTGTCCTGGCCACCCTTGGAGAAGGACTCTCCCTCTACAACGTCCGGCCGTTCCACCTCCATCTCAAGGCTTGAATATTCCACTGTGCTGCTATCTGTTGTCCAAATTATTAGATCCTATTAAGTCTGTCTCGCCTGTAGTCATTCGGTCTGGGTAAAAGTCCTCTTTGTCAAACGTGTCATTGTTGGTAATTCTGTCTTGACAGTGTTGCTTTTGTCTGGAATATGTGTGGAGCTTTTTCTCCTATGAATCATTTTACAAGCTGAGGGTTTGCTTCATTCTGGTCACCTGAGAGGAAACAGAGACAGAACATAAGCAAAATTGAGACTTGCAAATGAGTTGCTGTTAGTCCATGGCAATAAACAAGCAGTTATTAGTAAATGGAAGGCACTGTGCATATTTGTTTTGTAAAATTACCGTCTTAATGATTCTTATTACGAACCAAGTGCTGTACACAAGATATAAAACTGTTACATGGAAGGAACTTAGGCCCAGTGTTTGAGACAACCCCCAGCTAACAGAGTCCTTTTATATAATGCCATCTGACAGTCTTTTGTTCAGTCAAAACTATTCGTTTAAGGCAGGATCCATACTGCATAGCTGAATACAGAGGACATAGTACATTGGGTTTTATGCTCTGCACCATTTACAAGTGAGTGGGAGAGGGACAAAGAGATAGAGCGAGAGACTGCTGATGTCCTCATTTAAGAGTCACTGGAAAAAGGCACATCTCTAAGTACTGCATAAACACACTAACTTATCCGACATTCTTTCTAATTATTCTAACACAACCATAATCGCAGATACAGTAAATAAACTGCTCAATATTAAAACAAGAAGGGTATTAATTGTTGCAAATTCACAAAAACATACACACCCGGTCCAGAATCAGGATTTCCTGCCATTCTTTTTGTTTTCTATCAAATCTAAACATAGCAAACCTATTTCACATTCTTCAAAGATGGTTATGCTGACTGAATGTTTATTGTAATATGCAGCCTAAGCATAATAATCTAGTTTGTGCAATTAGTTAATGTGGTTAAAATAAATGCGTACTACACTACATTAGAGAGTACTGTAATGAGCCAATATCACAGCCAAAACAAGTCAAAAGTCCAGTTAAACAAATATATGTGTAAATACTTTTATTTTAATAGTTTTTTACATTAAGGTATATGTGACAACTTGCCCCCATCCACCTTTCAGCCTGTCTGTGCATATTTGCGTGAACCTTTGCCTGAAGGACAACAGCAAGTCTCAGTTAGTCCCCTCTCATACTCCGTTTGAGCAATGGCTGTCTGCTCACAGGCCCAAATTCATTGTGTGTACGTGTGTGTGCGTGTGTGTGCTGAGGCGTAAAGAGACTATTCAGTGTTGGGCAAGAGAGGGGCCAGTTGGGATGAACCCTGAGGGCTGGTCCTCTCTCTCTCTCCCAACAATCAATAATCCATTATATACCAACTACATTTCACCACTGGCCCCGCATCCCCTAACACAAACACACACATTCTAACGCACAAAAAGCACTTGCCTCTCCACAGTTCATCTTTTACGGTAAGTTAACTTGCTGTGCTATAAAATGCCAGGTAAGAAATTTAAAGAGGAGACGTTTAGGAAATTGGAAGTTTTCCTAGAGGTCCCATCATCCATTTATCTCGACTTATATCCAATGTTTGCCTACATACCTAGTTTATTTCCTTTGATTATTTGATTTTGTATGTTGGGTAGTGTGGAAACCATGTAGCCTCTATGACAATGGAATGGATGAGGTGCTTAACCGCATAATAACGGAACTGAACATGCTGAGCTGGTAATGAATAGTGTTTTGCTGTTTGGCAAACCAATGAGCTGAGCATTAAATCGCCGTAACTATGATACCAAGAGGTTTGGGAGATGTGTAAGGACACACACTATACAAACACACACACATATATATACACACGTCAGCAGTGGGGTTATTATTGAAACATGGCTGTTCTCGGAGGGCTTACCTCAGCTCTGCTGACCTACTTATCCCCAGACAGTTCATCTCATCTTGTAGCTCCATCAATGCAGGATCAGTGCATTTTTCAAATTGAGCGGTGTGTGTGTGTCAGTACGCGTGTGTGCACTCAAATCCTAAACCAAATTGTGCATTTTGTCCAAATGTGCAGAGACAGTAACCAAACCACTAACAGGCATCAATGCTGACAAGAGAAGATAGAAGAGCTTGATTGCCTTTTGTTCTCATTGTGATGTGACGGACAGCAGATTAATCACTTGTTTTTCCTTAAGATTGCAACCAATACGTTTTCTAATGCATTATCTGTCCTAAAAAAAAAACAAGCAAAATAAAACAAACCAAAACTTTGGCATAATTCAGTTTTTGATTTCCACTCAACGCACAAATGGTATCACAACTACCAATGATGAAACTCACATGTTATCCGTCGTCATTGCGAAACTCCTTTAGGAACATATTGTCTCTATGGTCTTCCTATTTTACTAACAGTTTGGTGTATCTAAAATCCCCCTGAACTACAATTGCATTGTGCCTCTCGCACCAGAACTGTCACAATAGCTCATGTCTATACCTCCTCTGAGCTGCGGGGAGTCCAACATGGCCATTGTTGGATGCAAGGGTCCATCCTACGCTAGAGGCCTGTCTGAAGCATGTCTGGTTGGGGAAGACAAAGGGAAGTCCCTCCCGGTCCCATTTCGGAGATCCAGCCTGGTACCCTCAACTGCTGATTATGCCTGAAATAAAAAGGGGGCCCTGGCGCAAGTTTGCGAATGCAAGAACGATAGATAGCAGGTGCTGAGGCTAACGTTGTCACGTTAAATTATGGAAAATATTCTGGTGTGTTCCAAAGATGTGATTCCCCCAGGTTTGAAGCTGAGGAACAAGAGGAGCCAAGAAGAAACAGGCTTGGTTGGACATGCTACACGAAATGTCAAGTCTAGCAAAGTTAAAGTCTGTGTAATGAGGAATGCGAGTACAGATGTGGTCATACGATAAAAACTGAACAGAGAGCAGGCACAAGCGTTTCTATTCAGCTAAAATGTAAAGCTTAGTGATACAGCTTGCACAGGGTGAAGGGCTCCTTTGTTCTGCAGTGTTTCTGAAATGAAGACACAATGAACACTACTTAACTGTGGCCTGTCCACGTTACACAGGCATAAAACAAGATTTACAACTCAAGTTCTTTAAAAATACGCTTTGCCTATAGAGATTTTGTCCCGGTTCACTAGTTATGGTCGTTGACAGTGGTTACGATTGGGCGTTTGTGATTCTAGTGGTTTCCACAGTTGGGATACAGCCACTGTTCGCTTGAGATTCCTGAGGAACCTTCCTCTGACACATCTGCGGCTGTTACCCCGCCTCAACTCTTAGCTGTCATTCCTAATACACATTTGCCATTATATACACTGTACAAAGTAAGCACTTTATAAATATTTAGTGATTCAGTACTCACTACATATTAAAGGGATAATGTGCCCAGAAATGAAAATTCTGTAATTAATTACTCACCCTCACATCGTTCCAAAACCTTAAGACCTTCATTCATATTTGGAACTCAAATTAAGATAATTTTAATGAAATCTGAATGCTTTCTGAACCTGCATAGATAGCAACATAACTTGCATGTTCAAGGTCCAGAAAGTTAGCAAGGACTTTGTTAAATAGTCAATGTGACATCAGCAGTTCAACCGTAACTGTATAAAGCTATGAGAATACTTTCTGTTTGCAAAAATAACAATTTTAAATCAACAATTTCTTATTATCTTTCTGGGCCTTTAACATGGTAGCTGTGTTGCCATCTATGCAGGGTCAGAAAGCTCTTAGATTTCATAAAAAAATATCTTAATTTGTGTTCAGAAGATGAATGAAGGTCAGGGTTTGGAACAAAATGAGGGTGAGTAATTAATGACAGAATTTTCATTTTTGGGTGAACTATCCCTTTAAGTCACCCTCACTTATTTATCAGTGTTTCAAAACATTATGCTGTTTTTTCACTGTTGAGTATAAAAGTCAAATTTAAGTCATTTTTCACAGATTATCAAAGCTCATGTCTAGGACTATAATATAGTGCAGTATTCATATAACCCACTTTTATGGTGCTTTTTTTTTTGTAACACTTGTACTGATTACTAAAATAATAATAATAATAATAATAATAATAATAATTCATATTACATTAAGAATTGTGCAGGGGTGAAAAATAAAATAAACAATATAATAAACAAAATAACACTGATAAAAACTGTTTACAACTTACATATTTTATGCTGACCATGGCATTTATTTAATCACAAATATAGTGAAATGGTAACATTCTGAAACATTACAATTTAAAAACAATTGTAACATTTTTATTTTAATATATTTTAAAATGAAATGTATTCCTGTGATGGCAGAGTGTGATTACTCCAGTCTTCAGTGTCACATGATCCTTCAGAAATCATTTTAAGATGCTGATTAGCTCAAAAAAATATTAATTATCATTATGAAAGTTGAAAACCTTTGTGCTGCTTAATATTTTGGTGAAAACCATGATTTAAAAAAAAATCCTGTATTCTCTGATGCATAAAATGTAAAAAACAGCATTTATTTCAAATAGACATCTTTCATAATATTACAAATGGGTTTACTGCACTTTTACTAATTTTGAGCATCCTTGTTAAATTAAATTATTTATATCTTTCAAAAAATAATTAAAAAAAAAGCAGTAAATGAATAATACTTTTTGCTATTTTACTTAATAATAATAATTTAGATGCCATCACATTAACCATACACTTTGTGCAATTTCACAGTATGAAGTGGAACAAATATGCTTGATGAAAAATGTGACCCTGGACCACAAAACCATAAGGGTCCATTTTTAGAAACTGAGATTTATAAATCATCTGAAAGCTGAATAAATAAGCTTTCCACTGATGTATGGTTTGTTAGAATAGAACATTATTATATATATAACAATACATATAACTATTTGAAAATCTGGATTTCTAAGGATGCAAAAAAAAAAAAAATCCAAATATTGAGAAAATCACTTTTAAAGTTATCCAAATGAAGTTGTTAATGTATATATTAAAGTAGGAAATTTACAAAATATCTTGATGAAAACATGATCTTTACTTAATAACCTAATGATTTTTGGCATAAAAAAAAAATTGTAATTTTAACCTATACAGTGTATTTTTGGTTATTGCTACAAATATATCTGTGCTACTTATGACTGGTTTTGTGGTCCAGGGTCAGAAATATTATCTATCCTTATTAGTGCTGTACTTTTTCTGTGAAATATTACTGCTGAAGTAATTAAATCATAATTAAATGATCAATGATTGATTAGCAGCCATATGCTTGAGGAAATTCTTCACAAATATAAAATCACGTCCTCATCCACACGAGTGCATTCAAAGGCAGGATCCGCTGTTTACATGCCACCGACACACAAGCAACACCACGTGTCTGTAAAAACATGCACACGAATAAAAACACACACAAAGACGGCCAGCTTTCAGTGGAAAGAAACAGCAGCACATACACAGGCCTGTATCTGAGAGACACAGCCCTGAGCGAGAGCTCCATTCTTTCCCCTCCTCTCTTTTCTCTGGCTGATGAATGGCTATGGCGAATCAACTGTCTGCTCGCTTATTCAACCTGACGGCTAGTCCAGCTCAGCACAAACGCCCCATGCTCTGGACACTACTCCTCTGCTCTGAGCCAGTGTGTGTGTGTGGGAGAGAAAGAGAAAAAGTGTGTATATCCTCATGTGAAAGACAGAGCTAAACACGTCAATGACACATATGCTCTTTCTAACACACCCTGGCCTGAACCATAAGCCATGAGCCAAAATCCTATGTGGGTATGTGTGTGTGCTAGTATGTGCGCTGTGCACATATGTTAATTGTTGCATCCATGCCAAACAAACATGTTGCATGTCAGTGTGTGTGTTTGATAAATCCTAAAATACCACGAGAGGCCGAGCACGAGGGGCTGTAGGTTTTGAAAGACTACAGTAGCACTGCTGATGTTGATCTTACACCACAAACCAACAGTGCAGCACAACGTGTGCATTATTGACGTGTGACGCTCATCTGCTAATAAGATTACACTGCCGCAATGACTTCTTCACAAAGCAGTAGTTTTTCCAAGCTCAGTGAGAATTCATAGCTCATAATTGTATAATGGAATGATAATGGCCTAAAGATTGGCTGGACATCAGTATTATCAGAGCAGCGTTTCTCCAGTAGAGATTACAGACGTGCGAGGGCTCCACAACCTCCCAGCGCTGTCACTACAGAACGCCACTCCTTAAAGCCAGAACACGGTTACACAAGCAATAAAGCCAGGGATTATTTTTCTGCTAGTGTGCATGATGTCTGAGCAAAGAATCTGAGAATCCTGATGATATCAATAGAATAGGTTTAGGTTTGATGCAACAAACTTTGAAAAGCAGCGTTAAAATGGTGTCATTCTGTCATTAATTGCACTCTCATGTCGTTCCAAACTTGTAAGACCTCAGTTCATCTTTGGAACACAATTTAAGATATTTTTATAAAATCTGAGAGCTTTCTGACCCTGCATTGACAGCAAGACAACTGATAAGTTCAAGGTCTAGAAAGGTAGCAAAGACACTGTTAAAAAAGTCCATGTGACATCAGTGGCTCAACCTTAATTTTATGAAGCTATGAGAATACTTTCTGTGCAAAGAAAACAAAAATAATGACTTTTTTATTCAACAATTTCTCCTCTTCCTTGTCCGTCTTTGACACGTGTTCATGACAGTACCTCAATGCATGTGTCTTCTTAATTTGCATTCCAAAAATGAACAAATTTCTTACAGGTTTGGAGCGAGATGAGGGTGAGTTATTATGACAGAACTATCTCTTTAAATTGTGTATTGGTGCAGACTTTTGTTTAAAAAAAAATTAAAGCTAAACAATCAATTAAGAATTAAATTAAAAGTCAAATAATGATCAAAAACTGTATTTGGTCATCTGAAATTTTCAATCTGATCTCATGACAAAAACGTACATGTGGGAACACCTTCGCATTTTCACTAAAAGAGTGTTAGTTTTTTTCCCCCTGAAGAGATAAACGTACATACGTTTTATTTGACGTTGGTTTTCTACGTGTCACTGCAGTTCTGACTTGAAATGTCCGTTGAGTGGCATTAAAACTCTAATGCTCTGTCGTTTTAAAATACCGTACCATCTGCACTACACCTAAACCTACCCGATAGTATTAACAAAAGCGAATGTGACGTAAAGCGCAAATCGTATGCATGCCGTTTTAGCTTGTTTTTCGATCTCTCATCTTACCGTTTTTTAATCGCGAGTCATATTTTTCACAGGATTCATACCCAAGGATATGAAGGATATGAATTTCTCTTGGACACTGCAGTGATGTGTACTTATTGGTATGGATTTCACGTCTTGCAAAAACATTTCCACATGTACGTTTTTAATCAAATGATCAGGTTGGAAATTCTAAATATTTCTTTTCTTCTGAATCCAAGTTAATTTGTGGGTGAACTATCCCTGTAAACTGTAATGGTGCAGACTTTTGTTCAATAAAAACTCTTAAATAGCTCAAGAATCAATAAAGATTTAAATCAAGTCAAATAATGAACAAATAAAATCTTATTTTGGTCAACCAGATCTCATGACGAAAACGCCTACCTGTGGGAATGTTTTCACAAGATGCGAAATATGTACCGCCGTGTCCACTGAGTGGCACTTAAAGAGTGTTTTTTTTTTTTTTTTAAATGATTAAAAATGTTTTTAGGTTTTGCATGCACCGCAGTTCTGACTTAAAATGTCTATTGAGTGTCACTATAACTCCTAATGTTATATCTATCTTTGTTGTTTTAAAATGCGTCACGATTCTCTCTTCAATGATTCGGAATCGATTCCGAATGTTTCAAAATCAATTCTGAGGTCTTTCTCCCCCCTGCTTTTATTTATGTGTTTGGAATGCAGTACTATGCAGCACGAAACTCGCACAATGACAGACTTTCACGAAATTGATAAGTTATGTTTTCAGAGCAGGACAAAACATCTGATATATCGAAACAGATCTTTGCATTAATGTAAATGCAGCCTATTAAAGCTGCCACTGTCTATAATCTAATCAGTAATAATCAAACAGCAATAATGCTGAGGAAAAAAGAAAAAACATAACTATTGTCTGTAAACTTTCAGATATTAACTTATTTACTTTTTTAAAATTACTTATTATTTTAAAAAAGTAATTGTTGTAAAAAGTAATGTAGCCATGTGCAGTAATAATACTGAAAACTGAGAATGTGACGCATCGTAATTTTGAGTTGATAATGAAAATCGTAATTGAATTGCATCGTGAAACCAGTGAAGATTCAAACCCCTACTTTTAAGATCGCAGTACTGACATGCAGAGAGTCCAACTATAAACAAAAAGCATAGAAACTGCAATTTTGGTTAAAGATTTAAAGATGTATTCGCATAGCAGAAGAATTAATTGGGGAAGGGAAAAGAAAAAAATAAATAAATGTAGACCAAGTTATGGAATCGGATCGTGACTCCCAAAATCAGATCGAACTGAGAAGTGCCTTAAGAATCCCACCACTACCCAAAGTACGAACAAAAGCAAATGTGATGTAAATCACAATCGCAAGCATGCCATTTTAGCTTGTTTTTCGATCTCCCATCTCTCAACTCTTAATCACGAGTCATGTTTTGTCATTTCTGTTGGACACTGCAGTGATATGTACTTATTGGTACGCATTTCGCATCTTGCAGTAAAGTTCCCATAGGTACGTTTTCGTATTAAGATCAGGTAGGAAATTCTAAAGGTTTCTTTTTTTCCTAAAAGTAAGTTTATTTACATTACCTCACATTTCAGTCACTTTTTCTTATTAAATAAATACTGAATTTCATTAGGATCCAATCCTCATTCCCTTACTTAAAAAAAAAAGACAAATTCTTTACTTGCCCTCATGTCAGTCCAACATTATTTGACTTTCTTTCTTATACGTGGAGCACCAATGTAAATGTTTAATAGACTGTTTGTTGAGTGTATTATAAAGTGACATTTATTAAGTCACAATATAATGTAGATCTGTCAAAGAGGTAAATAGCCATATAAATGCTTTAGAACAAAAGGAAATGTTTTTACAGGTGGGTTTTTTTGTGTGGTTTTTTGGGTGCAAGCCAAAGCATGCAAGTGTGTGTGTGTGTGTGTGTGTGTGTGTGTGTGTGTGTGTGTGACAGCAGTGATAGAGAGATGAGAGAGGGACACCAGCAGTAATGCTTATGTAATAGCAGGCCGAGCCTCTGCAGCACTCCTGATGGCAGTATGACATAACACCTATGCGGCCACACAGCTCATCCAAGAAACACACACACACTCAACCAGACAAAGAAGTTTCTGGTAATGTTGCTAATTGATTTGCATGCAATCTATTATCATTTGACAGTAGCAAACAATAACACAATTCACACGAAAAACTCTTTCAAACAGATTCAAACTTCAAAGGAATAAGTGTGATCTAAATATGAACATTTTTAGAATATTCTCATAGCTTCATAACATTACGGTTGAATCGCTGATGTCACATGGACCTTGAACATGTCAGTTGTGTTGCTGTTTATGCAGGGTCAGAAAGCCCTTGGATATTATTACAAATATCTACATTTGTGTTCCGAAAATGAACAAAGGTCTTACAGGTTTGGAACAACATGAGGGTGAGAAAATGTTTTTGTATGGGTTTAGCTATAACTGTAATACTTTACACAATGTTTTTTGGGGGTGACTGTAGAATTGATGTAGTGACAGTAAGTGGCTTGCAGATACACTTGTGTGGTTGGCGTGGTCTAGAGCTGAACTATAATCTGAAAGCATTAACTTGCTCTCTAAAAAAAGCTCTCTGAACAGGGATTAGATTATCATGGTAAGGCCAGCTCAGACTCTCTTTCTCGTTCTCTTTTTTGTCTCTCGCTTCCCTTCTTTTTTGCAAGCACTTTCTCAAATGAAGGTAATGTGGCTCAAAAACCTAAAACGTAGCAAATGTGGGTCATTCTTTGAGCTCAGCTCAAAACTCTGTATACCATATCAACGTTTAATCTTGACATCTAGCATATGTTATGGCACAAAGCAACCTAAACCCTCTTCACTGGGTTTATAGCCGGAGGGTGAGCGATCGTTGACTGTAGGGGCTTCGGTAGCCCCCTGGGGCAACTCAGGGTTAAGTACCTGGCTGTGGGTTGCCAGATCTAAAAAAGATGAGCTCATGCACTTAGATTTGACCCATATTTAGCAAATCCCTAACAAAAATGCAGTGAACAGTAAAAATCATTTTCCTAAAGGGACAGCATGCACAAAAATGTAAATTCTGTCATCGTTTGCTCACGCAACGGTCAAAAGCATCCAAAAAGTGCAACATTCGAACAATTCTTGCATTATATATGCTTTTAAACAGCACAGATCATCCCACAGCTGCCTGTATGCGTTATTGACCTTGATGGCAGCCCAAGTGGGACACTCTTCCTCACAACCGTCTGGCCTCCGTAAGTATATCTGCGTCCTTGGCGAGAGACGTGATCACGGTCGCTCGGTTAGAGCTCGCAGGGCAGCCAGATGTCTTTCTCATGGCCTTCAAAGTATTGTCTCTCCAGCTGTTTATTTATTAATGTCGAGTTCACACTGCGAAAACTCTCACCCTGCAAATACTGTTTATTATACCAGAACCATGAGAAGTGGCAAGTGTTTATGGCAAGTATTTAAAGACTAATATAAATACGGTTTATTATTTTTTTGATGAAAATGTGAGTGGTGCCTCCCTGAGCAGGGGAAAAAGCCAGCATGATGCAAGTCCCCTTTTCTATAGTTAAAATAGTACATTTAAGTGTTTAGAAAAGTAACAGAAAAGGTTTTATTCAGTCTGTAATTGAAATAAAGTTTGTTGGTTAGAGGTTTGTTAAAATCCCCATGTATAAACAATAGTAATAGTGATATTTACATTATTAAAGAAAATGGAGTAGATCTTGGATTGGATTTCTACTCTGAAATGCCTTAAATCTGATGCATGATGTCCACTACAGTAAACAGATATTTAAAAGCCATTTTGACCATTCTGGGTCTGATCTTGCATCAAAACTACTGTTGACCTCATAATTCTATATGGAAATCATTGTGTTTTTTAATTTAAGACAACATAAATTCAAAATAAAATAAAAATAAGCACCTCTCTCAAAACATCATTTAAAATAAAATAAAAAAATAAATAAATAAAATAGCACCTTTTAAAACACCACTTTGGAATGAACTTAAACAACACCTCTCTGAAAACACCATTTTGGAATAAACTAAAATAATTACAAATTTAATTAAAATAAAATAGCACCTCTCTCAAAACACCATTCTGGAATAAAATAAATAAATAAAATAGCACCTCTCTCAATACACCATTTTGGAATAAACTAAAATAATAAATAAAATAAAATAGCACCTCTCTCAAAACACCATTTTGGAATAAAATAAAATAAATTAAACTGGCACCTTTCTCAAAAAAAAAAAATAAATAAAATAAAATAAAAATAAAACCTCTCTCAAAACAGCATTTTGGAATAAACTAAACTAAAATAGCACCTTTCTCAAAACACCATTTTGGAAAAAAAAAAAAAGAAATAAAATAAACTGGCACCTTTCTCAAAAAAATTAAAATAAAATAAAATAAAACCTCTCTCAAAACACCATTTTGGTATAAAATAATATTTAAAAAAAAATAAAAAATAGTACCTTTCTCAAAACACCACTTTGGAATAAAAGAAAATAAAATGCAACCTCTCTCAAAACACCACTTTGGAATAAACTAAAATAATAATAATAAAAAAAAATAGCACCTCTTAAAACAGCATTTTGGAATAAAATAAATAAATAAATACATAAATAAAATAGCACCTCTCTCAAAACACCATTTTGGAAAAAAATAAAATAAAATAAACTGGCACCTTTCTCAAAAAAAAAATAAAAAATAAAATAAAACCTCTCTCAAAACACCACTTTGGAAAAAAAAATAAAATAAAATAAAATAAACTGGCACCTTTCTCAAAAAAAATTAAATAATATAAAATAAAGCCTCTCTCAAAACACCATTTTGGTATAAAATAATAACATTTAAAAAAAATAAAAAAATAGTACCTTTCTTAAAACACCACTTTGGAATAAAAGAAAATAAAATGCAACCTCTCTCAAAACACCACTTTGGAATAAACTAAAATAATAAAAAAAAAAAAAATAGCACCTCTTAAAACACCATTTTGGAAAAAAATAAAATAAACTGGCAACTTTCTCAAAAAAAAAAAAAAATAAAATAAAACCTCTCTCAAAACACCACTTTGGAATAAAATAAAATAAAATGCAACCTCTCTCAAAACTAAATGAAAATAGCACCTTTCTCAAAACGCCATCTTGGAATCAAATAAATACATAAATATGAGAAAGTAAGTATTAATTGCAGTATTAATTTATGTATCGGGAGTTAATACATTAAAGAATATGAATCTATGCTTTAAGGTCATCGTCACAGTCTGAACAAGCTCACGTTTCTTAAAACGGCTGGTTTCTCTCACTCTGGTTAGTTCAGAGAAGGACAGGTAATCTAACACCATGAAAGCCATCTCAATCGCTCCCTTTCCCTCCCTCTTCTCTGTTCTTCTTTTGCATGTTCCTGTTCTGGTAAGAGAAGATCTGTCTCTTTTTAATGAAACTCCCCCGTCACACCCATCTCCCATCTGGTATGTGTGCATATATGCGTGTGAGAGGTGGTGGGAGGAGGAGAAGGCTGCTGTGGTTATGTGTGTGTGTGTAAGTATATATGTAACCAGAGGGAATAAGAACATGTATATGTATGTGTGGTGTCATTACAGCAGGAAGCCTTTGCTCTGATGAGAGGTCTCACTTCCTGTTTATAGAGCAACCACTGGAGCGCAACAATAGCTGGAATTTTGATGGATCGGCAGAGAGGACGCCCAACTCACACCCTCCAGAGAAAAGATTTAGTTTTTCACTCTTGCTGACAACAATACAACACAATCTGTGAGAATTCAGACGCAATACATTCAGTGTTACTGACCGGCTGTAAATAAACCGGCAAGTCCCTTTTTAGTCTAGTTTTTTAAACAACGCCTATAGCAGTAACTGATTTAGAAAGTTACTGATTTTATATATTCATAAGGTAAATGTATAAAATGTGACCCTGGACAACAAAACCAGTCATAAGAATTTATACATCACCTGAAAGCTGAAAAAAAATAAATATTTGGCCGAGATACAACTATTTGAATATCTGGAATCTGAGGGTGCAAAAAAAAAAAAAAAAAAAAAAATAAAAAATTGAGAAAATTGCCTTTGAAGTTTTGTTTTATTTTATTTATGTGTGTGTGTGTGTGTGTGTGTGTGTGTGTGCACTGCATATACACATGTGCTGTCAAATCGATTAATCACATTCAAAATAAAAGTTTGTTTACATAATATGTATATATATATATATATATATATATATATATATAAATAAATAAATAAGTGTGTGTGTGTGTGTTGTAAATTCATATATAAATACACACATTTACATGTATATATTTAATGAATTTTTACACAAATGTATTCTAATGCATATATGATTTATATTATATGTACACATATAAATACATATATTTCTTAAATGTATACATATATGTGTGTACATTTACATATAAATATACACAGCACGATTATGTAAATACTTTCTTTTTGGATGCAATAATTTGCGATCGATCAATCAATTTGACAGCACACATACATACACAATTATATTTTTTGCCTGGTGACATCATCATAGAAATTAAGCAGTAATTAAAAAATAAAATAATCTTACATCTTTCTCAGTAGTTTACAGTAGGCTACTGGGAATTCTGGAAGACACAATGTCAAATAAAATTGGCAAAAATTTATATGCAAACTATAAATAAATATGTTTTTAGTTCTATTTGTTATGTATTTGTTGTTGAGTAAAACATCTGGACATTTCGTACAATTTTCATGAGATTCGCCTATTGACAATCTTGGTTGTAGCGCTGGGCGGTTTGACCAAAAATCTGTATCACAGTGTTTTTGTTTTTTTTTATTCTGCCAGTTTTATGGTTTATGACAGGTTTTTTCCTGACTGTGCCTTTATATGAATCAGAATGCATTTGCAGTTACAGTTGCAAAACCACTGCATCTGATCACAATCCAAACAAACTTACTATATACAGTTATTGAAATAGATTGTAAAATTAAAAAAAAAACAAAAAACTTTAGCTTTGTAAAAAATTATGATCGATTAAAATATATCTGCACGAAACAGAAACTGATTGAGAATGCGAATTAATTCTATGACAGCAGGTGGCGCTTATGGAACAACGACAATACAGTGTTTTCTTAGTTGCCGCTGTAAACAAAGTACCCCTGCGCTTTTAAATACATTAATATGCATTATACAGAGGAAAGATTAAAATATATATACACACAGTCTAAATTTTTCTGAAGACAGTTTCACTCAGAGACATATTCGTATAACCCCCAATTCAGTTCTTAGGAATTTTTGCATTCGTCTTCAGCATCTCCGGCTTCTGTTAATTGCCATTTAGTAAATGACATTTACAGTCAGTTTATTTGCCCAGTTAAAGAATCAGTTGTGTGCTATTAATAGTTCTCTAACTATTAGTCAGAAGTGCCTGCAGTTAACAGGAATTTCCTCTCAATTCACAACACTGTTTATGTTGCTTAGCCAGTCTAGTCTGTTTTTGGTATACCCTGTGCGTAATTCAAACTGGTTTACCAGTTTTAACAGTATATCGTTCTGCACTACTAGGTCTTAACTAGCTTAATTTTAACAATAGCCTATCACGTTATTGTGTAAAGGGCTGTTTTGGCTCACGTCTGATCAAAATGGTGTCGAGCATTCCCCTCACCGAGGGATATGTCGTGTCGGGCTCTCTGGGATTTGAGGTCAGTCCAGCTGGACGTCTGGTGCCAAAACGAGGTGGATTACACCCTTTAATCCCAGTCACCCCAAAGGAAGTGAACTAAAGCTGCCAGCGTCCTTCTTCAGACTTCATTCAGCTGATCTTTCTGAACCTCTCTAAACAGACTTGGTGAAGTGTGAGAGAACAGTGCTACTATCACTTGTCACAATACCAAAAAAAAAAAAAAAAAAAAAAAGATGTAAAGAGTTTTGCCCTCAAGGGACCAGCAGCACTGACTGCCAGAATGAATTATATATTTACATTGTATCATGTGACGAGGGTTAAGACTTAAAAGGCTTGTCAAGGAATTATGTATATAATACCTCTGTCAGTTCTTTAGAATTCACAAAATGAGGAAGTTTGATCACACTTTACAGTAAGGTTGTATATACACTAACACCAGTTAATGCTCTAGGTATCAAGCAAATAATGTTAATACTACTGCTAGTTAATATATTAATTGAAAGGATAAACTTTATTGTTACAAATGCATTAAAATGTTCATAAACCAAAAGAATTTGTTACTGGATCTCCCTACAAACAAAATGGCTACCCAGACAACTAGGTGTTTTGATTCTACTTTTTATAAGACAACATATTGATTTCAGGTGCAACACTTTGCAATACCTGTACTCGCAAGAGAGACTTAAAAAAAAAAAAAAAGGCCTGAAGGCCTTCTTGTGTTACTGGGAGTATAAGTATGTACTTGCAAAAATTTACTAGAAACTCTTCACCAACTTGAGAACAGAAGGGTTGCACAGTATTGGATATGAGAGGTTTGGCACTGAATACTAGCTTTATTTTTCTCAATAAGCGAATTCCCTTGAGCTTGAGCTATTAATAATCTCTGAGCTCTTTCGCAGAGGAACAGCTGTTGGGGAAGCTGAAATTTTGCTAACATTTCCAACCTAGGCTCATTGGAAAAACGTGCCTCTACCTACACAAACTCCAAAAATGTCTTTATACATAAAATTCACTTCAGTTTCCAGGTGAAATGAACACTAGCGGCACTAAACACAAATGACCTTTTATTCTTGTTCACACAAATTGTGATTACAGGGTAGATGATCGATTAATAAAAACTTATCTTGTTATGACTTAAAAACATTATGAAGTTCAGATCATGCACTAAAAGTAACACGTTTCAATGTTTGCATCACATAACCAGCTCTGTATGGCTTTTCTGACGTACTAAACTTGCTCGGTAGCTCACCCGGTACAACATTGCACTTGCACTTGGAAAGTCATATGAAAACGAGTCATGACACGACTTGTAGATGCAACATAAAATGCCATGGTTGCCTCAGCATATGCTTTTTTGTCTCATATTTGTTAACACTATTAGGGCCTGTCCACACAGAGACACGTTTAGCTGTATACGTAAAAAATGTATATCATATAGACATTTCGTCCAGATGGATCTAGCATTTTGGGAGCCCGAAACTGCTATTTTTTTTTATTATATATATATATATATATATATATATATATATTGTGAAACTATTATATCTTCACCCCATGTCTCAACCTTAGTCAGACACCACTACTAGGGCTGGGCGGTATATCGAGTTTGTACGATATATCGATATTTTCATTATAAGCGATACGGTATGAGGCAATACCGTTTATACCGATATACAATAGTTTGATTTCGAAAATATTTGTATTTGGACAATAATCCAAGAACTTTCAACCAACAAGTAAGTCCATTTTTATGATAGCACTAACTGTAAAGTGACTGCATTGGGATAATCAAAATAGCCTATATGCTTTTCTTACTTTCATTTTTTTTGTGTAGTGAATTTAACTTCTGCTTTAAAAGCCTTATTTTTGTTTTTAGATTGCAGTGTTACAATTTTAGAATAAAATTTGATTTGAACCTTTTTTGCACATAATATAAAGGCTTACATGGTTATATTCACTTTATTTATTTTCATAGCCTTTAATATGTATTGTTTTACAGGACAACATTGGGTGGTAAGTGAAATATATGTATTAAATACAGCTTTTTAAAAATCCAAATACAAAAACAGAAATACCGAGATGTATACCGTATATCGCAAATTGGCCAAAAAATACCGAGATATGAATTTTTGCCCATATCGCCCAGCCCTAACCACTACGTCATGTAACAGCAGCAACTACATGAACAAACAATGAAAGACTGTATTTTTATGAACTAACATTAACACAGATTAATAAACAGTGTAATAAATGTATTGTTCTATGTTCAACTTGTTGTATTGGGTTTGTATACAGTGCGCAGAGTTTGTGCGCATTCTCCAAGTCTTCTTCACCTACTATAGTGTATCTTTTATGGCAGTTTTTTTTTTAGTGCCACGTACTGGTCTGGCTCATATACTACATCTGTTTCAGTCGCTGGTTTTGTGTACACACAGATATTTCTTGAGATGACACCGTGTTTATGTCTAGTTAGGTTAGGTTAGTTATGGTAGCATTTAGTTTAAGTGGTTTGTTATTTTCAAATGCGATAGAGCATAAATCTTTTAGCACTACTCACCTGACATTTTATTTTCAAATTGATGTGATGTGTACATAATGATATGTTTCAACAAAACTGAACACGCTTTTAGCACCACTCACTGGACATTCCACCTTAAAAGTGTTGCGCACTGTGCAAGACACAATGTAATATCATCCTTTTAAAAATAATATACATAAACATACACAAAGCAACAATCAGTTAAAGCGACATTAATATTAAGCTGCATTAAATACAAAGTACACAGAAGATATACCGTGCTGTGCTTTTCTACATGTTGTTTTACAGACAAACCAGACTCTGAATAATTTACAGCAGCAAGGCCTTGACATCCACAGGATCCAATTAGTTGAAATCCACATGCAATCAGTCCACAGGAAAAAGGCACAACAGGGACATCTCCAGAGAGACGAGACACTATTAGCAAGTTTCTAAAATACAGAGGGGTGCACTGCATAAAGAGAAGAGCAAACGCACCGCTGCTTTGACGGAACATGGAATCCTTGAAATCAGATCAGTGAACAAAGAATGTGATACTCGTATACAAATACCTCAGTTACTCAAACAAACCTCTGATAAGGTTCTACTGACTTGGTAAAAGCTGTGCTTTAAATAGCAACAGCAATTAGTGTATGATAGCGCAGTATAATATAGTATAGTATGATCCGGTAGGACATTAGCTTGTGGTCTTGTAAAATAAATTTTTTAAGTAATCAGCTGAAGTGCCTTCAAAAATAAATAGAAGTGTCTGATGGCGAAATGCAAAATCCAGACCAGCAGAATGTTTGTCTTTGCTGAAGTTTAAACTTTCCATAAATCAGGTGAAGTAGTGCACAGTTTGTTAATGTTTTCCTTCAAACCAAAGATTGTAACTACGCCTGACTTTCCTTTGCTGAAAACACAAGATAAATTAAAGAATGTTTCAGTTGTTTTTATTTTTTTATGGATGAATTAAAAAATAAATAAAAGAAGCCACAATTGGTCAAATTATCTTCTTGTGTGTTTTACAAACACACATGAGCAAATTACGACAAATTATTGTTCTAGTTGACAACTAATCCAAACATTGAGGTTAGTTATGGTGGTTACGGCCCTGTCACTAATAGTGACAACAGGGTAAACTAAAACAAAACAAGGCAACTTTAGGTAGCAGAATCTGTCCGAGCCAGAAGCACAGTATAAACTACTTATGTGAAAGTGCTATTAAAATTCCTTGTGACTTTATCAGTAAGACTGGGTTTGCGTTACAAGCTCAAGAGAAAAAGAGCCGTTTCAGTTCTGTCTAAGGGTGGAGTCGCCACAACTGTTTGTGTGGTTTCCAGCCAATGGCAACAATGACTTGTTTCTATAATCTCAAATGGAACATTTGTTAGACATTGTGTGATTATGCACTACTGAATAAAGTCTCATAAAGGTCTGTTTTTTTGGTGTAGTAGAGTCAGGTTTGGTCTAGTGTGGCTTTTTTTATATTGCTTGATGTGCTGTGGTTTGAAGAAGTATTATGTTCTGATTATATAACCTGATCTGGTCTAACCAGGTTTGGTTTGATATGGGTCTAGTCTAATTTGGCCTTTCATGGTATCATATGATCAGTCTTTCAGCACTGCTATAGTCTGGAAAGGTCTGGTTTTAGTTTAATGTGATTGTTTATGCTGAACTGAGGTAAAAGCAACAAAATCTGGCAGTTTACCCAAAAAAAGAATTACACTTATTACATTTTCAAAAGTTTACAGTCAGTATGAAAAAATACAGCAAAACAGCAATATTGTCAACAATTTAAATTTCACCTAGACATTAAATTCTGTCATTAATTACTCACATCGTTCCAATCCCGTAAGACATTCGCTCATCTTCAGAACACAAATGAAGATATATAAGCTTTTTCTGACCCTGCATAGACAGCAATGCAACTGCCACGTTCAAGGCCCAGAAAGTTAGTAATAACATTGTTAAAATAGTCCACATGACATCAGTGGTTGAACCGTAATGTTATGAAGTTACAAGAATACTTTTTGTGTGCAAAGAATACAAAAATAACTACTTTGTACAACAATGTTTTTGTAATTTTGAAGCTTTACAGCTGCAGCCCCCATTTACTTTCATTTTATGGGGACAAAATGTGAATAAATAAGATTTCTGAGTAATCTACTCCTTGAAAAGGACAAAAACTATGGCAATGGTTGAGAAAAACTCTACTAACTATATGCTGGACATGATGGCAGTGAGGTCATGGTCAAAAACAGGGATGTGTGCAGTATACAGTACCAACCTGTTCCTGTTGGAACATTGGACAGGAAGACACACACTGCCATCACTTGTTGTGCTCTCTAGTGCCAAAGCTGTGCCCTGCTTAGCTCTCTCTGTCTCTCTCTCTGCCCGCTGCTGCCAGCTCACCCATGTGCCAAGCCCTCCACCAGACACAGGGCATTATGCACGCCCAACACAGCTGATACACACACAAATTCTGACACAATCATTCCAAAACAGTTTTTATGCTCAAAACACATTTGTTCGTATTACTCCGAGTCATTTACAGTAATGACATCACCAGCCTGTTTTTCCACTATACTGGGTGATGCTGATTAGTCAGCATTACTGAATTAAAAGATAAGGATTCTGCCATCATTTGAATAACTTCTGGTTTAGTCAAGAGAGTTAATTTGTGTACATATAAAACAACTCAAGGCACCTCAAAGGCATATTAGGACATGTATTCTCACCTAAAAACTCCGGAAAATCAAGTATAGTTAGTTTACCTTACTAAACCAGTTGATACCATAATGCCATAAATGAAAACAATTTTCTGATCTTTGTATTTTTCCAATTAGGACAACCCGAACAAGTCTAAATAATTATTCTATGTGCTTTCTTTATAATGCAATGGCATTAACATTACATTTTAAATTGTGGCTTAAGTGTCCAAAGACTTTTTGGAGCAAGTAACACTGTATTTACTATAAAAAAACAGACCATTTACTGCTTAATCAGAAGCAAACAAATAGAACAAATAGGTATATAATCAAATAAATATCAACCAATTTAGGAAGACATCTGTTCACTCTTAACCTGGACGTCTTAACTCTGCAAATTAAATTCTTTGTGCAGAGTCTCTCCTCCCCCCTCAGCTGCACTTAATCCCAGTGATTAAATCATTTTTCTTCAGCCCTAATTTTGCCTGTTACAGGACTCTGATGGAGGATGGGCGTTCTCTTTATTGATTGGTGGGTTGAGCAGATTACCCTAATAGCGGGATTACCGCCCACATGTTGACCACGCGTGTTGGAGCTGCTGGGCCGTGGTGCCAGCTCCCCATCAGATGGCCAGGGGGAGCAATGAAGACATAACGCTGCACCACTCAATGAGAGCATGTGTCTGTTTCGTCTGTCTAGAGGGTGCGCATTAACAAGTATTTGGCAACTCATTAAGATCTTATTAAGATCTTTTATTTGCAAACTCATTAGTCATCTCAGCTGTGTTGTCAGTTAAGATGTAGTCAAACTCACCATAATTATCACGTTTAGTTGCCTTAGCACAACTTGCTTGGAATATGACAGGTTTTATGACAAGCGCTGTAAACGACATGTCTAATCTAATGCTAGTATGTTAACAGGCACAGTATTATAAATGTAACATGTAAATGTGCTTTGTGTGGTAATTATTTGCTTTTGAAGAAGTGAAGAATATGATTATAATTGCATCAATCTGACAGTATGCCAATAATAAAAGTATTTGATTTAAATACATTTTTATATATGAAAATATGTTTTAACCCACATATATGGGTTATATAAACTTTCTTTAAATGTTTTCATTATTTTATTGGCAAATTGGTTTGGAAAATGACCAATTAACCTTAAAAATGCATTATATTAGTGATAATAATTGTATTTTTTACACCAGACATACACTACCAGTCAAAAGTTTGGACACACCCTTTCATTTCATATTTTTAAGAAGACTCTTATGCTCATCAAGGCTGCATTTATTTGATCAAAAATACAGACAAAAAAACTGTAATATTGCAAAATGTTATTACAATATAAAATAATGTTTTTTATTTTAATATACTTTACAATATAATTTATTCCTGTGATGCGAAGCTGAATTTTCATCAGCTGTTACTCCAATCTTGAGTGTCACATGATCCTTCAGGAATCATTCTAATATGCTGATTTATTATTGGAATTATCAATGTTGGAAACAGTTGGGCTGCCAAATATTTTTTTGCAACCTGTGATTCTTTTTTTCAGGATTCTTAGATGAATAACAAGTTAAAAAGAACAGCATTTATTCAAAATATAAATCTTTTCTAACAATGTAAATCTGTGCCATCACTTTTTAGTAATTTAACACATCCTTGGTGAATAAAAGTATTAATTTCTTTCAAAAAAAGAAACAATAAAAATTTACTGACCCCAAACTTTTGAACAGTAGTGTATATTGTTAGAAAACCTTTCTATTTTAAATAAATGCTGTTCTTTTTTAACCTTTTATTGATCAAAAATCCGGAAAAAAAGTATCACAGGTAAAAAAAAAAAAAAAAAGAATAATAATATTAAGCAGCGCAACGGTTTCCAGCACTGATAATAAATCAGCATATTAGAATGATTTTTTAAGGATCATGTGACACTGAAGACTGGAGTAATGATTCTGGAAATCCTAACTTTAATTACAGATATAAATTAAATTTGAATGTATATTAGTATAGAAAAACATTGATTTACATCATAATAATATTTCACAATACTACATTTTTTTCTGTATTTTTAATCAAGTGAAAACAGCCTTGATAAGCATAAGAAAGTTCTTTAAAAAAACATTAAATGAGAGGGTGCGTCCAAACTTTTGTCTGGTAGTGTATATCGGTTCAAAATATCAGTTATCGTCTACTTGATCTGTAATAATCGGTATCGACCCCTAATATAAAGTGATAATTTACCTAAAAATAAAAACCGATATGCGTTTTAACCAATATGTTTAACTGATATACATGTCTGGTGTAAAAATTTTAATTAATGTCAAACTTAATAATAACAAAGGCTCTACAAAAAAAGTTTGTTTAAATGCTTTTAAATCATTTAAACTGACAAATCGGTTTTGAAAATGACCGATAACAAGGCCGATAATCGGTCGACCCCTACTTAAAAATGACTTACTTTTTTTTTTTTCATCAGTCAAAGCTAACGATTGGTTTTAGATGTCTTGGAATATAGTGCACAAGTCATGTGTCTAATTTTATAATGCTTTACTAGTACTTTTTGTCCTTTTGGGAGCTTGACAGCCTCAGTCCCCATTTAATTTCACTGTATGGAAAAGAGCAGCTCAGACATTCTGGCATGAGGGTGAGTAATTGATGACAAAATGTACATTTTTGTGTGAATTATCCCTTTAAGGAAACAACTGCACATTTTCATTTAACTCACTTCTCGTAATTCAAACCAAAGGTGAATTAAGACCTCAATGGAGAGAATTCAGGAAATTTATGGATATTTCCTTGCTCCTGAGGATACATGCGATTGACTTTGTCTCTCAAACTTAAGTGTATGTGTGTGTGTGTGTGTCCTTGAAGCCATTTTCCTGATTATGATTCTATTAGACTGAATGTACAACAGTCAGCTGTTTATCAAACAGACAGTTATTCAAATTAATCCACAACAGGTAAAACTGCACTTCAGTTGATGACATATGCATGACCAAATCCTCCAGCCCTCTCTCTCATCCATTTCTGTACGTGTACGTTTGATTTAATGAGCAATGAGAGGTAATGATGCAGCGATGAAACATTTAACAGCTTCGTGACATGCCATAATACACATTGTGCATACTGTAGCAATAAAGTCAACTCATAAAATCTATTTCCCCGACTATGAATGTTTTAATAATCAACAGAACGCATCATAAAACATTACTGCGCACACTTCACCAAAAGGATCTTACATTTGCAACGCCCGTTATTACGTCTTTTGAATCCAAATGACACTAATGGCTAAGCAGCCTCAAATTGCTTCAGTATAACAAAGGCATTAAAATATTAAAGTTGCAAATGTAAGCTTTTCTCATGTGTCCAGATGGGGGAACTAGAAGCTTATTCAGGCCACGGAAAAAGAATTCCAGTAATCTACTGCTGATCCTTCACAATGCCACCCTTGTGCCTTTTGTTTTAGCCTCCCCACTGCCTGTACTCAAAGCCACTGATAATGTTAATGGTCCCTTCCTCCAGCCAGCAGATCTTGAGCTATTACGGGTTGTGAGAGGACTGAAAATGCTTGTTAAGTCATAGTTGAATGTTGAGGGGACCAACAGGGTCAACTTTGCAAGGTCAACACAAGTTCAAGCCATAAACCTCAAACGGAGTGAAAATAGTGGACGTGTCAAATTAAGACCAGATACTTGATGTCATTTAATCTCTTGGAAATATTCGAAAGATGCGTATTCTAGGTAGACACTCTCCAAAAGAACCAATTTTTGGTTTCTAAAGAAACTTTCTGTAAACAGTTCTTTAAAGAACCATTTTTTCCATTTTAATAATCCTAAGAATGGGCTTCAATTACAAAGAACCTTTTGTCCAATGGAAAAGTTCCATGGATGTTAAAGGTTCTTCATGGAACCATCAATGGCAACAAAGAACCTTTATTTTCAGCAGTGTAGCAAAGCAGGTATTTTAAATAAACATCTTGGGTTCCAATTCGACCATCACTGTTTTAAACTTCCTTACAAAAGGCTCTTCACTCCATTCTCATTCACAGAAAAGATTGCAGCAAGTTTTGAAAACCAAAAATCCCACATCTTTCGACGTTTAAAAAGGTTGAACCCAAGCCCCCTGGCCCTTTTCAAATGAAGAACAAAACAAGCACAGAACATCTTATCACTTTTCCTTACATCTCAGAACAGTCACGGCTGGGATTTCATAGGTTGCTTAGGTCTCTTCACAACTCAAACAAGCAGTACAACACCCACTCACTCATTCCCGAATGAACGTGCTGGAGTTTGTTTGATTTGCACTGTCAAAAGGTGTGTAGTGCGTGAACCGAAGCCGTGTAAACAACTTGCTTCATTGAGGCTGAGCACAGTAACCAGCTGCACATAAAAGGGAAGTGACTTTAGCAAAAGGCCCATGCAAATATCTCCCACCACTGCTGCAAGGTAAGGTTTTTGTCTATCGACACAAAACACTAGAATAACTGTAGCGTTCAGTGTCAACTTTTTTTAACCTACGGCTGCCTCTTGACAACCAATAACTTGGTAAAGACAATAAAGCATGCAGTTGTTGGTTTAAAAAGTTAATTATTTTCACACATCAACACTAGCTTTTGTGTTTTAGAAAAGGCATGTATATAGAGTAACACTACACTGAACATTTGGGGATTAAATTGATTCTTTTATAAATGAAACCCCATTTTAGATCCCCTGACAAAACAATTACACAAATATTACATGTACGGTACACCCACATGAAACTTACTATCACAAGCCAATAAGCACACACTCCTACAGACAAAAGAAATCACAAAAGTATCCCATTCAAAGTCATTTTAGTCAGAAACAGACCCCTCATCACAAAGCAAAGGGGTATTAACTAGTGTGCTGACGCCATCCCAGCAGCAGCCCCCCAGCAGCCCTTATGCCAGCAAATTCACCTAATAATACAAGAGAGCCCTGCATATGTCTGTTGTGTCATTTAGCACAAAATCTCCCTCAACTTATTTGACTGTTACATGAACTTTCAGCTTCACACGAGCAGATGTTCCCTGGCACCATGACAGTCGTGATAATGATAATGCACACGCACACATATCACCCTCCTCCCCTTCATTCTCCTCATTATCATTACCAAACAACAGTAAAAACCAATTTAACAGTTTGTATTCAAACTATTGAGCACAACAAATAAGTAAGCTTCCTTATATGTAAAAAAGCATGCAAAGTTAAACAGCAGGAAGCAAGAAGCAATAAAAACATTCTAATAAAACCCTTAAGACTATAACTAGTTTCTGAACTTTAGGTGTTTGTTGAATGGGATATAGCTGTTTACTAATCAAAGCCTACTACAGAATCAAATACTGTATAATCAAAACATACACGTATTAATTAGTTTACGTTTTATAAATGTAAAATGTCTTACCATATGTTTTTATTTATTAAGTGTCCTCATGTGGAAGATCAGTCATGCACATTCTTTAGGAAGCACGAACATCCTCTGCTGCTTTTCAAATGCTTCATTCACATATTCCTTATCTCCGTTAGTTAAGATCCCAATTCAACAGGACCGTTATCCAAAAATTCCCTGTAAATCGCAGTCCGTCGTCCTCTAAAGGCTTTGAGCCTTGATAATGGTAAGCTAAATGCGAACTGACAAGCATCCGACAAGCTTTCAGGGAGAGGGGAGGAAAAAAAACTGAACAAAACAAAAAAAGTAAAGCACCCAAGCCCCGCCCTAGACTGTAATAGCTCTCAAAGTAACACTGGGTTTAGATTTAAGACAATCCGAAGCCATTGATCGCTACTGTGTATTGTAGCCTACCTTAAAAAATAAACGTAAATGTCTAATAATAGATAATGTTTAAAGTAATCACGTCGAAAAAAATCAATAAGATGATGGAAGATAGCTGATAACCTAATTTAATGCTAATTGCATGGCATGTTTTTTCCATCTAAAATAATTGGGTTTCAGTGATGGATCATGTGTTGCTCTGCATCCACAAGTTTATTATTTAAATGTAGCCTACAGCCGTTTCCCTGAGCCTGGATGAGTTTTGGGGTTATAGTTGAAATAATAACGATTAGAACAAAATCCTTTGTACACAATATAAAATCCATGACGTGGCTGTTGTTAAATTAACAAGAGTAAATATGCTCGTTATATACACTGTGTGTCTAAAATAACTAATTAAAGTAAAAGACGCATACAAGTTAAGTTAAAATATGCACGACATCTCTGCATGCCAGCTCAAAAGCTTTTAACATTTAGAGTTGGGAAACAAGAACCGGTTCTTAACAATAAGTTACATTTCCCAAATACTGAACCTAGTTGTTTTCACGACATTTTTGAACGTGTATTATCGGAACACCGCTAGTCTTACTGTGTTAAGTGTTGTTTATGTCAACATTGCTACTGAATGTACAGCGCGAAACAAACAGCAGCCAGCAGAGTCCGAATCCCGAATGAATGATTCTTTTATGAGCCGGTTCTTTTTAATGAATCAAAAACATACAACGCAACCACTGTAGCCCGAATGCCGAGTGAACAAATCTCTTATGAGTCGGTTCTTTATAGTGGATCAAAACCATATAGCGAAACCGGTAGTACGATTCCAAAACGAATGACTCTTATGAGTCGGTTCTTTTTACTAATTCAAAAGCACTTTAATCTGTCTTAATAAAACCACAAATGCTTGCTGCTGAGATCATAGTAGCCTATTTTATATAAACAAATTAAACAACCTAGTTTTGTTAACCTAGATTTTTTTATGTAAAATAGCCTACACAGTCAATTACTGGATTGCCACAACTTAAAAAGTGTGTGAAAACTCATTAAAAGTCTATATAAACACACTCTTTGCCAGAAGTGTGTTGACTTTATTTCTGTTTTGTTAAATAATACATGTTAAGATATGTAAAAATCTGAAATGATTTCCTCGATCTCATCAGCAACAGACTGCTGAGTGCAGTACATCTACAACAAGAATTTCTTGATTCCAAACATTTCTTCCTCAAAAGTGCAAACAAACTTGTTAGCCTAATGGAATTATGCAATGGTCAGGAGGAATCGGAATTATTAAATGCCTTCCGATTTCCATCTGTATACAGATGATTCAATGGTTAAAGCTCTTCCGACGAGAAACTTCCTAAAAATAGCGCATGGACAAACAGAATGGGTTATGGCAGAGGTTATATGTGAGTGCGACACGGTAGGCTTTATGTACTGCCATCTGCACTAAAGAAAGCAATCATTCAGTGTGCGACTATCGTTTAAAGTGAGTTGCCAATAGATTGATCTCTAATCTTAATCTAATCTCATTTAGACCCGCGCTGAAACAATGCCTATTCACATCACGACAGCAAGCCCAAGCGAAATCTCCCCGTCCAATCTCTCTTCAAAGTAGCGAACTAATAATAACACAAAAGATTAAGCGTCCCTACTGTTTATGATCGATTCTTTTTTAGAATTCGATTCGAAACTTACCTCGGTACATAAAAATGACGTAATGAAGTTGTGGGGCAACGGCACAAACGCAAGGTGACACTCCGAGATGATGACAAACTGAGTGGCATCCGCAGTTTCCAAATGACTTCAGCGTTGAAAACGCAAATCAAAGCGTTCAGATCGTCTACGTTTGTAGATCGAGGAAACAATGTGATGACATCAAGCGACGTTGATCCAGATCGAGACGGATCGACAGCAAAGTGCCCCGTGTGTTTGGTGCGACACCTGGAGCGGCAATGGTTCCTCCCTCTTTCATTGACTATTGTTTGTTCAGCATAAAGTTGGGTGATGCAGAAGTCTGGCGTTGAGAGCGCTTGTTATGCTACAGTCTCTGTCTACTGGCACATAAAGTGATAATGTATGATGGTTGACAGTTTAGGTTATATTTAAATGATATGAGAAAAGATAAAGCAAACTATATATATATATATATATATATCAAGGACGTGACGCTATTAAAATATATATTTTACTAAGTAAATAATACAAAATTAAATTAAGTCAAAATGTTTAGGCTATGTAGTGTAACTAAAGAAAGTACAAAAAAAATCTAATTAATTGAAAAACTAATCAATATATTTTTTTTAAATTATTATTTTAACCTGTTTCAGATGCTTTGGAGTACGAATTGCCATATCAAAGTGTCTCAACCAACATGCTGGAAGCCATTTTGTTGTCATGTGATGTCTTTAGACCATCATGTGTGTCAAGATTGTTTTTTTTTTTTTTGTTTGTTTTTACTTTTCAATAAAGAAGCACATTTTGTGCAGGTCGAGTTAAGTAAAAAATATTACAATTCAGTCAAATGTTAATTTGTGTACTCAAGGTGCAAAGAAAAACATTTTTTTTTTTTTTTTTTTTTTGAAGGAAATGCTCTTAAAGCCGTTTTATGAAACTGACATGAATACATTACTTTTTGAATAACTTGTGGTTTAAACTAGGTTTATCATCTCAGATACTATTGGTCACTGACATATAATTTATCTTAAAATTTAAAATTGCATTGTTGGCACATGGTGCTTTTTAAAGATTCTTAATAGGAGTTGCCTTTAATTGTGTTTTTTTTTTTCATTGTTATTTATATTTAATATTTAATATAATTATTAATTATAGTATATACAGTCAAACCAAAAATTATTCAGCAACCAGATATAATTTTTAAATATATATATATATATATTTTTTACTAGTGGGCGCAGGACATTATAATTTAAGTATATTAAAACAAAGTACACTGTGACATATCATACACACAATTATTCATACAGTGCTACCAGTGAAACTGATTTTTTTTTTTTAAAAAATGGGACCAAAAATTTTACTTGACACTTTAACCTGACCATGTTTTGTTACCTTTTTATTACAGTTATCTGACATTATCAAGATGAATTTGTTTTAATAGAGTTTAACTCTTTTCATATTTTATTAACCTTTTCTAAACTATAGAGAATAAACTGTGATAATGTGAGAAATTTTGAAGGTGTCTGAATAAATGTTGGTTTGATTGTAATTCATTTGTGATTATTATAATTAATTAGTTCTAAAATAGTTTAACTCTGAGTTCTTGTCATATTTTATTACAATTTTCTAAACTATAGCAAACAAACTGTGAGAAATTCTGAAGGTGTCTGATAAATGCTATGCTGTGTTTATGTGTATATATAAATACACAATACACATTTCACAATTATTGATTTGACAGCATGCTCTCTCTATATATAGTCCTCCACTTGAATTAACTGATTAAATTGTTTTTTTCATAGTACAGCTGCTTTAAATGCATTTTTTATTCACCCCACTTGCCCTTTAAAGACAGTGCAATTTAAAGTCAGTAGCCAAACTTAATCACCATTGTATAATTTCAGCCCTTCATTACATAACTTTCAGGCCTGCCATGCAGAAGTGGATAATGCAGTAGCTGTTTGGCTGGAGCTGTTGCAGGACACCTATGTGAAGAGTGGTCATTAGTGGCTCTCACCAGAGGCTGTGACAGCTGTCGCTTGTGGCTGCCGCTGGGCCCCAGTGCCTCCCCCTCGCCCGCTCACAATGCTCCAGTATGAACAGTAGGTCTGAAAAGACATGCAACCTGACTCCCTCATCTCCACTTACCCATCTCATATTTAATCCCAGACTCACCCTGTCATTAACCACCAGCCACACTACCTCTGGCCCACAGCTTTGATCATTAATCAACGCATTTGCACAATTATCGAACGGCACAGCTGCCTGCTTAATAATGCTTGTTTTGATAACTTTTCTGTTTCTATTTCTATTATAATAGCTCCTTATGAGTATGTTAGACAATTAGTGAGGTAAAACTATGCCTGGTTTGCGGTATCTAGGACTGCCAACCTTTTAAAGGCTTGTTTTTGAGATGGAAGTCCATGAGCGAGAGTCGATGGATATTTGGTTGTGGGGGAAGGGCAATTCTGAACTCTTTCACCCCTCGATTCCTCTCAGGCACACACAAAACCTCACACACAGGAGTCTGGACACAAGAGGGGAAGGATGAGTATAAATTATCACATGTGAAATACAATAAAGCTTTGCGGCTTAAATTAAATATTTCGTTTTTTTATTAACATGAGCACAAAAAAGAGGGGTTACAAATGTGCCTGTGTAGGTTTAAAGTACATAAAATCATTACATTTAGTCTGCAACCTATTCTGTTTTATCCCAAGTGTATTTGCATTGCAGACACACTTTGCCCTTACAAAGAACACCTTCTTCTCATTTCTTTTCTTGCGGCGTTTACATTCTGCTCCAGAAAGTGTTCGCATTCTGCCCTGCGCTACAGATCCTTATGCATCCTAGTTATTGAGAAACAATCTGAAAGCAGCAACCTGTTGTTTTCCACAGAAGTGCAGAGCGGAACAACTTTGACTCTGAGAGTTAGTTTGAAGAGTGGGGGAGGATGCATGTGAATATTCCTCCAGCGGGTCAGAGTTCACGGGCTCCATCAAGAAGTGCAGAATGCTTTTCCTGTTCACCTCCAACTGTGCAGTTTATAGAGACAACAGAATAACATGCTCAATTGACTCATTTATAACTTGAAGTGAGCCGTTGCGTTTGAAAACTAGTAGCTGATGCAATCTCCTGGCACCGTGGTAAAACAGGAAGCATCTACTTGAAATCTGGGACATATAGTAGCCTATCAGTGACATCAGTTAACTCTAGTCTGAAGCGGAATATGAATTGTTTCATATAGAATGTTGCAGGAAAAGGAAGTCTAAAAATAGGTCACGCCAGCACTTGCATTTTGGTTTCTCATTGGCTTAAACAGTTCAAACCTGCATGTTATAAACTTAACCCCTCTGCTTTAATCCCTCGTTTTGTGATTTGCAGTGTCAGGCCTGTTGCTTTGACAACAGCAGAATGTGGTGAATATTTCATGATGGGGGGAGGGGGAGAGGTGGCCCGCCAAACTTTGACCTGGGGACTAATCTATTCAGACAAAAAAAAAGAGGCAGACCGGAGTTGAATCCTGAGACAATTAAGGTGCACCGTGGTCAACACTTTGTGAGTTCTCTCATTTGAGTGTTATGTTTACAAATCACTCCTGCTGCTTTTTCAGCTTTCAAACATTGTTCAGTTGTCTTTTCTGTAGACTTCTGCATTCTTATAAGTCAGTTTCTTTTGTTTTAGTCTTGGGATTTGCTGTTTTTGGCCCTTCTGTCACCAAACGGTAATAATGAAACAGAAATAAAACACCTGAAGTCATAAAGTGCTGGAAACACTTTTAGAGCACTGTAAATCAACACCTTTTTGGATTTTATTTATTTTCCTTTTAGAATACTGACTTTTATTTAGAGTTATTTTATATGCACCAATAGAAAAGGAAAGTTTTAATGCAAACTTAAAACATTTAATCTCAATGTGTTGTGGAAATTGTTTATTTCTAAATTGTATTATACATTATAAAGTCCACCAAGAGGTTTTCATAAATCTTGAGGACATTAAAACTTTCTAAAGATTTTTGTTAATTGCCTTTAACCCTTTTTTGGTACAGTGTTGCTATGTAGCAACATATGATTTTTCTTCAATTTATTGCTCTTTGTGGAAAAAAACTACAAATCAGTAATTTCACTCAGCATTCACTCAGTAACATTATCTCATTTTTGACCGAGATGGCTTTTAGCTGGTTTTGCATCTGAACTCTTCATATATATATATATATATATATATATACATACATATATATATACACGCATTATAAATGTCTTTGTAATCACGTTTGATCAATTGAAAGCATCCTTGCTAAATAAAAGTATTGCTGTCTATAATTTCTTTCCACCACAAAAATTATACTGACTCTTAAGTGTTTTGAATAGAATAGTGTATAATGTTACAAAAGCTTTTTATTTCAGATAAATGGTGATATTTAAATTTTCTATTCATCAAAGAATCCTGAACAAAATGTACTCAGCTGTTTAAAATATTGATGATAATAATAATAATAATAATAATAATAAATGTTTCCTGAACAATAAATCAGCAAATATTAGAATGATTTCTGAAGGATCATGTGACACTGAAGACTGGCCTAATGAAACTGAAAATAGAAAGCAGTTATTTTAAATAGTAAAAATATTTCACAATGTTTCTACTTTTGCAGTATTTGGGATGAAATAAATGCAGGCTTGGTGAGCAGAAGAGAATTCTTTAAAAAACATAAACAAATCTGGCAGTGTATATTGCAAAATGTTTTTCACAGTTTTCTTTGTTTTTAATTATTTTTTTTTATTTTTATATTAAAAAAAGAATAATAATGTGGAAAAGATTCCTTTTGTTAAAACACGATGGGCAACACAGTAAGTTATAAGAAAATACTTTTTATCTAAAGAGATTTTGTGTGCACTGATAGCAGTGAAGGTCCCCCTGGAGCACCTTAAGGTTAAGGGCCTTGCTCAAGGGCATTGAGCGTGAGGATGATCTCAGTAACTCTCCAGGGCACAGCCCCCCCCCCCCCCCCCCACTTTGCGACTGAACCTTTGAGCCTTTGTGTTCATAGCCTGGATCCTTGCTGGTTAGAGATTCCAGGCTTGTTCAATGACTGACACTACCGAACAGAACTTAGAGATGCTGCAGAAAGTCTTCCGCCGTCCATTACTGCACAAATCACATTTATTTCGCCTCTCATCATCCATCAAAGCATAGGTGCTTTCATCTGGCAGTGTCTCTTTGTACCTGTAATTAGTTTTGGGACAGGAGATCGACTCTATTAAAACAGCATAAAAAGAGAATAAAGAGGTTTGTGTTTTCTTGTCATGGCTGCTCAGGAGCTCTGCCTAATAATGGCTGATAGATTTGTACTGTCAGGCTGGAGAGAAAACGCTAGTCTGGCATGTTTATGACATTACCTCAGAGCAGGACCAGGGCTGGAGTCAGCCGCTCGTGGCCGAAAGGGCTTTATTATGTGTCATGAAGTCGCATGGCTGGCTTTGTGGCTTGGACTACAAAACAGCTGTAACCCAGCAAACAAAATGTTTTTCTAACATTCCATTTAAGCCACTTATGTTATTCAGAATTCTTTCTGAATGTTAATTCTCTAAACGAAATGTCCATTATTAATGTCCGTTATCGTGTTTTTTTTAATTACTAAAAATTATATTCTGTTTTATAATTTTTCTAACATTATGGCAATGTAACTTTAAATGTTCTCTGAACGTAGGCTACCTAAACAGGAAGTAACATTAAAGTCAGTGTAAAGACAATTTAGAGATTAGATGGTTTGCACTGCCATATTAGCTCGGATGTAAACAACAGCATGGATTGCATGGTTAATGTACTATTAAATAGATTCTTCTAATTTATACTGTATAAACTCCATAAATCATACAGAGAAGGACTTAGCAAGGAGGAAAGAGCGCAATATTTGACAAAGTAAAGTTAATAGGTGGTAAAGATACGGACAAGCTGTATTAATTAAGGTATTAGCTTAATATTTCACCTACCTGACTGGAAATGATAAGAACAAATACGAATGTTGTCAAGGTTCCTGCCCTGGTAATCCTGGTTCAGTTTGGGCAACCACAAACTCCTGCACTCCTCTTCTTGATTTGTTATAACTTTTAGCAGTCTATACTATTCCAAATGTTTTTCCCAGTCGGACCGTTTACTACAGCCCAAAACATTAAATTCAGCAGTAATAATCAGCAAAATATGTGAGTTTCGATTGGTTCAGTGGCATTTGTGCCGCCAATATGACGCGTCGTGAATATAACTAGAGCGCATTAGCATCAGTGGGTCGCCCGCTCAATCGTGAGTTACTGTCATTACCGTTGGTTTCTACAGCCTGAAGTTTGCTAGCTAGCTGTGCCTACGTCACCTAAATGAATATTACCTGGTTGCGATATTTTACAAAACAGCTCGGTTTCCAGCTTTCCCGCGAGTGGGCGTGGTTTCAGCGTCAAAATGCCAATGATTTTCCCTTTTTTTAACTTTGTAAAAATTCGAAAATAAGTAATAACGTGGAAACTATTCTATTGTTAGAACATAATGGGTAACACAAAAGGTTATAAGAAGAGAGTTTCAAATGCAGAATCGCCTGCAGGTGACTAATAGTAGAGAGCAGCTGTCTAATAGGCAGTTTTTTTTTCATCTGCAAGCTGGCAGTTAGAAAGAATATGTCCCTCCTAACCACACAGCAATAACACAAAATTACAGTATGTGTGTGTAACATCATGTTCCTGTATGTGTGCATCTCTTCTCACCTTTGAAAAATAATAGTATGGGTTCTTAGTGTTCAGAAACTCATTTCTAATGCATTCTAATGCAATACACTACATTGGCCTAATAACCAGCAAATCTGATCTCTCTCAGAGATGGACGTGCGAGGAGGAGGGAGAATCCAGGATGAATGAGAAAGGAAGGGAGGGCTGAGAGAGAGAGAGAGAGAGAGAGAGAGAGAGAGAGAGGGATAGCAGGGGCGCGGGCAGATGGTCGGGCTGGTGTGGAGTCTTGCTTCGGTGGAAATCCCTGAGTGCTTAACCCCTCCTCCACTAGGGAGAGATGTGTCATGACAACAGTTCCCCCCCTCCCTGCGGCAGATCCTCACTGCTATCACCAATCCGGGCCCCCAGAGGAGAAGAAACAGCTCTGTCAGTCTGGCTCTGCAATACTACTCACATCTGCCTTCATGCAGGTTCAGAGAGTGGATAGATAGATAGATAGATAGATAGATAGATAGATAGATAGATAGATAGATAGATAGATAGATAGATAGATAGATAGATAGATAGAAAAAGTACAATAACTGAGTTGGGATTAAAAAAGAGATGTCCAGGATATTGACCTGAATATCAAAATAAACCTTGTCTCTTTCTGTTAGAGCTACTGATGCCCTCTACTGGCTGCATTGTCGTTACAACACCCTCCTCAAGAAGCATTAACAAACAGTCACTGCAACACAGTGGTACTCGATCTTTTTGATTCTGAGGCCTTTTTGATACTCAGATGTAAACAACAAAGGATTGCAAGGTTAATGTACTACCGAATACGTTGTTCTGCTAATTTATTTAAAATGATTTTCCCGGTCCAACTGATTAGTACAGCCCAAAACATGACATTAATTTACCATTTTCAGCAGCAATAATCACAAAATATGCGAGTTTCATTCGATTCAGTGGCATTGGTTACATTCAGTGTCGCCAATATGGCCAACTGAACAAATATTAGCTTTACATAACTAAAAAATGTCTATTTCTTATAGAAATTCCAATGAATTCTTGACATTTTATTAATTTTCATAATTTTCTACTTCTAAAAGTGACATTTTTAAAGTTCCCTCATTTACCCAGGTTTCCAAAACACTGGTTCCTAAACAAAAATGATAATTGACTGAATGAACGAACGGATGAATAAATAAATAAATATATTATATATCTTATTATATACTTATTTTACTTTATTTTAAAGCACACTTGTCTTGTTCAACACTTTGTTTTATTGTAAATTATTTTAAGTCAGCTTGGAAATCTTCTGATGCCCCTAGTGCAGTGGTTCTCAACTCCAGTCTTCAGGGCCCAGTGCTCTGCATATTTTGTATATTTCTGAATCTTACACATTCAGTTCAGTTCATGGATCTTGATCTTTCTCCTAAAGAGCTAATGATCTTAATCAAACAAAATGAGCAGAGCAGTGGGTAGCAGTGCAGCACTTGAGTAGTGCAGTCCTGTGGTTAAAACCCACTAAAATAACAGACAGTTTAATGTTGTTGTTTAATTGTTGGGAATGTTTGAAAAGAAGAAGAAGAAGAGGAGGAGGAGATGAGGAAATAAAAACGAACGAACGAATGAATATTTGCAATTCCAATATCAAGTATTCTGTAAATAAGGAGAACCCATGCAAACTCTTTTTCAAATGTGCGTTTCACTATTACACCAAAGGAGGGCAGTGTTTCACGGTTAATAGCTCATCAATGCACCTGTTGCCATGCGCTACAGAACACAGGAATAATGGATTAATGCGAGCATTCGTGTGTTACAGGGATGTAGATATCCCAAAAACAGATCAAACATTTTCTCTTCAAAGCAGCCAATGACATAACCTCCTCTTTTACCGCGGTTTTACTGTTTATTTGGACTTTGAGGAAATGTGCTGGGATCATGTTCAAAGTATTCTCCGTGACAGGTCCTCGGGTGTATAAAGAAAAGTCCATTTGTGAACCCTCCACATCTCAAGAGCGCGTTTGAAGTCACGAAATGTGATTGTGTGTGAAAGGATACAGTCACATGATCATACCACAGGTGCAGGCACTAAATCGATATCGACTGCTCTGTTGTCTTTGTTACATTTATGGATAATTACTTGATTGGCAGTTTTATGATTAGACATGCTATGTAGCACTGTTCTTGTAAAAAGTCTGGGTTGTGCCGATGAGCGTCAGTCGGTCTTTTCAAAATATAATTTTTTTCTTTCTTGTTTGTAGGTCCAGATCAAACAGAGTCCACCGAGACGCCATCAAGAGAGACCTACAAGCTGCTCATGTATTTTTATGAGGGATAGAAAATCTTCGCTGAGGTGAGAATTCCCACCTCGAGTCAGAATTTTTGAGTGCAGTAGTCTATGGACAATCGCAGCTAACTTATTTATTTTCATCATTTTGGCTGTGTGAAGTGATTTTAATGTTCTAAAAACGGTCAGCGACTACGGTGGATGAACAGAGAAATTTAAAGCTTAGCATAATGTTCCTGCAACGTTCTTTCAACTCAATTTTAAAAATTTAAAACACATTCCAAGAACATTAAAATGTCTGGTTTTCTTCATGTTATTAGAACATTATTTTGTTTCTTTTCACCAACAATTAAGGGCTCATTAAAGGGATAGTTCACTTTGAAATTAAATTTTGATATGTTTTAGCTTACCCCAAGGGCATCCAAGATGTAGGTGTCTTTGTTTCCGCAGTAGTTTCAATTTTGATATTTTTAGGTCCAACCGTTCTTGTCTGTCAGTCATATAATGCATGCCTATGGTCACCTCATCAAAGAAAATGCACAGATTTAAATTAAACAGTCCAAATTACACAATTCCCCACTGTAAGTACACATTGATGGCCTAAGACATGAAACGAGTGGTTTGTGTGAGAAAACGAACAGTATTTATATTGTTTTTTTTTACCTCTTGTACACCACCACGTCCAAGTTATCTGAGGGCGCGTGCTTCCTGGTGTGTGGCCGTATTCTGGCGTATTGATTTTCTGGCGCAAGCGCCAGAAAGCACCGGAAGTGATCTCTCCCCCGTGCACGTCACTCATTGTTTACAAAGAACAGAGATTGTAGGTAAGACGGCTAACAGAAATGGTACTAGTTTGCGCTTATCCGGGATGTTTAAACCGATGGAAAAGAAAAGAATTACGTATGCTCGCACGAGAGATCACTTCCGGCACTATAAAAATTGAAACTACTCCGGAAACAAAGACACCTACATCTTGGATGCCCTTGGGCTAAGCTAAAGCATATCAAAATTTAATGTCAAAGTGAACTATCCCTTTAATAATAACCTTAGCTTCATAGCAAATACAGTAGTATTCTTGGCCAATGCAGGGTTAATTTTAAGGCTAATATGTACACTGACATTTGACAAGTTAAAACCATTTAGAGGCATTTTCAGTGACCTTTCAAGAGTCTTACTTTAAGGGCATTTAAAAAAAAAACACCAGGTGTCTGTCCATCTCATTCACAACTGACTAGGTTGAGCACACAACGCAAAGGTCACAGCAATTTTTCTGCCAACATTTACTTGAGACAATCCTGAGAGTCTCCTAAATCAATAATTTTCTATCTGTTCTCGTATTATTTCAGTATTTTAAGTTTAACACAAAGCAAATGGGCAGTTGACGTGACATGTCATTTTACTGTCTTCCAAGAAAAAACCCAGTCATTTTTTACTGTATACTTATCTTTTGGTAGGACAGAAAAGAAGCGCAAATGTTATCCATAAGCATAAAATGATCTATTTTTGTTTCCTTTTATAGCTATTTTAATGTCCTACATATGACTCTCCTAATTTTTATAGATGAACATTATGCATAGACAAACTATTTCAATGTATTATCTAGTGTAGACTAAAAAGAAATGGACAAAATCCATTTCTAACTGCAATCAAAAACACACTTAAGTAAAACAAAGACAGAGAAACAGACAGATGAACAGACGCACAATCAAACACAGACTACATACATTTCTGATTCTTTATTTAACGTTACTTTATAAATAAAGGGAGGGTTAAAGATATTACATCATAACACCTGGCCACTTCAAAATATCCTGTGCATTATAGAAAGTGTAGCACCATTTTGGAGACAAATCCAGCGCTGACAGGGAGAATATTTGACCTAATGTTTATTCAGCAGTATTTCAGAAACAGTACATACAGGAAGAGTCTATGAGACAAAACAACGAACATTATTAAGACACGTAAGAAACGTCACAGAGAGAAATAAAATCAGCTGAATAAACTCCACCTCACTCTTTCAGAATTCCTCGTTTATCATTTCCCACATTATCCCTCATACACTTTCAGGTTTCCTTCCTTTTTTCCTCCTTTTATGCTCCCACTGACTGTTTGTCCTAGATTTCTGCATGTCTGTTATTTAAATATTAATCCTACCCCTGGTAATTACATGAGACCTTTCTAAAATAACATCTAAATTGCAGACGTAATGACGCAGACAACATTTACAGGCTGGTTTAACACACATACTGCAGTGCAACATCTGAGGGCATACAATCCAAGCGTCAGATATGCTTAGAATCTATTCCCTAGTCCACAAAATCATGTTTTTAGTCTTTGATGAATCATTTTAAGGCATGTTTCTAATTAAAGAGCTAAATAATTACTCAAATCAAATTCAGTATTAGCTAAATGTTAACTGGTCATTTTTATGTGCTCAAAACACAATAAAGAATCCTATATACAAAGTTCCTGGTACAAAGGAAATAACCAATATATAACACAGCACAAGGACCACAATTAACATAAACATCCACAAATACACTGCGCATTGATCTCAACCATGGAGAGGCTTTTTCACTGTAGCACAAGGAGAGCACACAAGCAACCCATTGTGGAAGATACATCTGAGGTAAATTCAGAATTATATAATAATGGGTCTTGATGGCCATTATATCTTACTTTTATGTTTAATGGTTCAAACAGAGAAATATTCTGTCTAGTTCGGTCAATTTAAGACAAATAATCAAACCTCTTGGTTAATCTGCATTTTTGAGGGATAATGATCCTCTTAGACTAAATTTTGGAGGGAGACTTCCAACTATCGCATCTCCTGACCATTGACGATTATTGCAGCAGTTTTGCACACATACAGTCAACACATGCTTATGAAACCCTGCAGGCATGTAACAACAGATACTTGGATTGTATCTCTATCTAGGAAGCGAAGATGGCCAATGTTAGTCTGTTAAACTCGCTGCGACTTGTGAATCTATAGGGCAGAGATCCTCCCTCTCAAGTTTTTGCTTTTCGTTCGTTTCACTCTCTTCCATCTTGGTGTTTTTCTGGTCAGAGAAGGGCTCAGAAGATGGTGCTCCAGCGTTTGGGTGGAGAGCGAGATCGGCTTTCTCCCTGAGATCGGAGAGAAAACCAGTATGGTCATTGTTATGTCAATTGCGTAACGCGAAACCTTCTCAACATTGGTGTCGGATTATGCAAGGTCAAAATCGACGTTAGTTCCGAAACATTACAAAAGAATAAACGCTGAAGCTTGCACATAAATAGCACAGAGCATCAGCAGAATGGGTGAAGGACCATGTGTTCAATGTCAAAACTAGACAATTAAAAAACAAAAATGACAATGCTGAGTAATTCATATTGTATAAGTATTACCAACTGTGACAAGATATGCTACATTTCTAAAAGAGTGATCCGAGCACTCAGCGTTCTAGCTCTACAGCATAATGGATGTGGAAAGCCAGTCTGATTTGATTGTGTCCTCTGTTCTGGAGAGATTGTCATGTGAAAAGTGCAAAAGGGAGAAAAGGAAATTAGGTAAAAGAGCAGATGAGGTAGATGATTTGAGCTAAAAGCGAACATCGTCATACTGCTTGAATGTCAGATTTAAAATGTTCAAAACAGTACTTGTTTAAAAATGATATGTAAATGCCAAATTAACAACTATTGCTGTAAAATATACATGATAGTCATAAGGTTAAAATGAACTGATTTGTATACAAACACTTAAATTACACTCAATTAAGTTTGTATAATAATAAAGTTATAACTACATAATTACACTTCTACTCCAATTCGTTTTTTTTTAAATACAAGCATTTAAAAACATGACAGATTTATTTAAACATAAATTAAATACTGAATAACAGTAAAAAATATATATATAAAATGTTACATGGTGCATATATTTAATGAAATGCTTCTCTCTAAGTAGATTTTTCAAGCTGACTAATGAGTTTATGGTCACCGAATATGTTATTTTTGAGGTAAATGTGACGTCAGAGTGAAACACTGATTGAGCAATTACATGAGACAGGATACGGATTTCTGTAAGTTGACATACCTTCTAATGTTTATTCATGTTTATTTCGTGCTGAAACTCATATTAAAGTGGAGGAGACGATCAGTTCACATGCGCTTTGCGCTGCCACTTCTCTTGAACTGAGGCACTACATCAATCTGTCACTCCACATTAAAGAGCCAAAACAGCATTCATTGTTTGAATACTGTAATAAAATGGCCAGTTTCATATCAAAAGTAACAAAGCACAAAGCTTATTATGATTTACTGGATGGGAGGTGTGCTACAATGTTCATTAACTGAAAGCAGGCGATTCTTGGGATTTAAGAAAAAAATTTTTTCGTAAAAATGACAATTGATGAACATTTAATTTTTGAATGGTACTTCATGTATACACCTACATTCATATACGGTATGCTCATTATCATGTCATTCCAAACTTGTATGAACTAATTTTTTTCCATATAATGAAAATGAATGGTGACCACGGCTGTTAAGCAAATATATTAACTTTTTTTTCTTGGTCCCCATCCGCTTTCGTTGAATGGAAAATGCACCTCAGATATGATGATTAACGTCTTTACTTTCCATGGATGAAAGAAAGTCATACAGGTTTGGAAAGACATAAGGATGAGTGAATGATGGCAGAATTTTCCCTTCAATGTGAACGATTCTTTTTAGGAGCAGGTGATATTCCTTAATCCACTGAAAATCAAATCGTATTGGCAATCAATGAGAATGAGCATGAAGAGATGTGAATACTTCATGCCCTGCACCTGGCAAAAGTTCAAAATGCTTATGTTACAATGAACCTCTCAATGACTGACTGAACACAAGCAAGGTTAGGACGCATGAAAAGACTCAACTTTGACTGTAAAATTGAAACAGATGAGACGGCCCTTCTTTATAACCTAAATAAATATTGATTTTGAAAAGCTTAAGCGAATAAAAGACCTTCATTGACTGCTGAAAGACTGCACAGCCCTCACCGAAAGGATAGGTGTCATTACTTTAGTAAGAGATGGATATTATTGGACTTGCATACTGAAGGTGACTCTGGGTCAGAAACAGAAGCAGTCAATAGTATTATCAAGGACATTCTCATTCACTGTTTCGCATGCTTCTTCAAGCACAGAAAGTGAGTCCTAGATGGTTTCAAAGCAATAATCTATGCAACATCCCATTATCGAGCATTTTTAATAGCCTTAATTACTTCTCGATGTTGAAATTGCTTTCTTTGTAGGCATTTGCATAAAGGCGCATCAATCAACTGTAATTGCGCTTAAATGAGAATAACCTTTTTTCAAAAGCTACAAAAAATCTTAAATATGTATGATAGTCTTTTCAGAGAGTCTTTTTCTGCTGTTTTAGGCTCACCAGGTTGAAGATTCTGGAGAGTGTATTCTGTTCCCTTCTGCGTCTGTGAGGCGATCTAATGCTCTCCGAGCCACGCGTTGACGGGGAAGCCTAAAACACATAGTTTATGAACACAGAGAGGATACCAGCCCACTGCTGTTTACTCATATACTATCAATGTGTTTTTCTTTGTGATATTATTTCAAACTGTTTTTAAAATGTCAAAATATAGATTCTGTGCTACATGTTTTGATTGGTGATGCAACGAAGGGTGCAATAGGAGATTGCAGCGAAGAGAATGTTACATGTTTGCTACATATATTATAAAGTATTATAGGAGGGGGTGATTTAGAAATGGCAAGAGTGCAGCATAGGAGGATAATCATAACAGCAGTTATTCACATATTTTTATCTACAATAGGGAATGTTCTGCACAAAACAGAAAAATGCTTTTTGTGTCAGTTATTAAGGTCCAAATACATCCAGTGCTGCATGCCTTTATGTATTGGAGCCTGTGGAGTTAAACAACAACATAGGGGGCGCTGGTGAGTCAGTGAATCAGGACCTGGGAAGGGAGTGGGCTGGAGTGTGGTTTTATGGGGGGAGTGAACAGTTCGAAGACCCCTAGAGAGAAATCTGCTTTACCGGCTGCGACTCAGAAAAACTCTTGCTGTCTCAAAGTCATCAAGAAGCAGAGAGTCGCTCTGGTTCAGGAGAAATGCCATCAGAAAAGAAAGAGTGCAACAATCAAGGCAAAAAATATACAGTAGAAAGAAAGAATGAAACTTAAAAGCAAGCAAAAACATGAAAATGAATACTCTTCTGATCATTTGAGTGCCTGAGATCACTCTTTTAAGCAGTATAGCACAGCTAAAAGCTGTGAAAAGTAATAATTGCATGAAAGATTAGATTAAAATTACAACAGATTTCTTAAGCAATGCCCATTTCATGCATTTTGGCATTACAAAATGTATTCTGTAGTGAAATTATGCACATTTATGCATTAAATGTGGCTAAATTGAAACCACAATGCAATAATTCTTAATAAATTTCACAAAAAATTTCATGGCCCCCCACAACTAAAAATGTGATCAATCTTGAGATTTGTGGAAAATGAACCCATTCAATAAATCATCCAATCCCACAGGTTAACGAGAAGATCGCATGAAGCGCAGCGAAAAGTTCAGCAGCTGTAATTAGAGCGATGCATTGGTTAATTCACAAAGAAGAAAACAAATGATTAAGAAACGCGACAGATCTATTAGAAACGAGACATAGGACAGGAAGGCTTCCTGCAGTCAGCCAATCAGATCTGTTTATGAGGGTGTCTGTGAATGCAAACGGAAATCACGTCAAAGACGAGTGACGTACCAGGCCCAATAGTTCTCTCCACTGCACATGAAAAAAAGAGAGTGTAGAATGATTAACTTCCTTCTTAGATGAAATTACAATTTCATTGCTGGATACGAGAGTGCATAGAAAATGATTATGGGTCAAATCTATTCTATCTGCATTGTATTATTCATTCAAGAGGGTGGTGGTAATCTCATGGTCAATAGACATAATGATGACCTAATAGAGTGTTACAAATATCACATTCTTGCTCTGTCACCAAAGCATAATTTCACTGCAAATTGTCTTGACATAACTATACCAAGAGCAATAGGATTAGATGCATGCTAGTAGAAAAATGGGATTTTACACTTACCCTCGACTTGGGGCGAGGAGAGGACACCTTCAAGAAAACAAATTAAAAAAACTTTTAGTCAAGGAACATTTTAAGTATTCGAAAAGCAGAGCCACAGCTTTTAATTTAGAGGCCAGGGTATTATAATGAGACATTTTGTCATCCAGCATAATACTAACAAGATAAGCAATCCTTGAACAAAGACTTGTCATTTTAAAGATGTTTACAGGGGTCGATCATTAGGCTTCCTTGCAGCTCAGATGAATAATGAAGGCAGAGACTGTATCTTTTTAATGAACAAGCCCACAGACCTAAGGAACAACTGTGCAATTAGCGTTTCCCAGAAAACCATTTTTAATTTAGGACATGAGTAATGGGGAAACGTTAGCAGTCGTGTCTAGTTTCCACAGAACTGATTTGGTGTTTTCAGGGAGGAAAAAAAAATCAAGAAAATGAGTAATGAGATAAGTCTACATGCTGGTTTGAGGTTGTCATCTGAAAGTGGAATTTTACACACGTATATATCACGAAATAAAAAAATGAACAAGGTGATGTTAAAGAAGAATGATCAACTTCTTTGTCACACATACAAGAGGATATTCTCATATTTTCATCTGAAACTTCAAAGAGTGACTCATTCTTTACTACATAGCAGAGAATCTAACACTAGTGATGTAAGTGTGTGTAATGTTGTCTGTCTGAAAGAAAAACAAGTCTGGACTATTGTAGCAAAGAAAACATGGGCTGCATGTTGAACATGACGACAAACTTGGCCTGCGGACTTAGACGGCAAATGGCCAGACGCAATGTGGCATGTCTAGAACGAAAGCTTGCCTTATGTTTGGGTTGCCATATTGAAGTTTATCAATGATATAAGCTCTTCTAATATATTTGAATTGATACGTTTGGCTGAGGTAATCTTTTCCTGCTGTTTGGTGCTTTGAGAGCGGTAACAAACCCTTTGGATCAGTGGGAGCTAAAGATGAAGACAAAGGGAGGTGTGAAAATGTCATTCTCATGTCTTAGGGCGAATTGATTTCTTTTCTAAGGTTGCAGTTGTTGGTTTGACATCACTCTTTGCAGAATGGGACTTGTAAAAATCCATGCCAGCGTATGTGGATACTTACAAAGCTCCTGAAGAAATGCACCACAGGGTTGACATCTCCACGACGGCGGGTGGAAGAGTGCTGGGGTCTCTGTGGAGAGGAGGATAGATGACCACGAAATGAGCCCTTCAAATAAATGAAAGAGAAATGTCTAGAGTCAAGCTGCACCATTAGGTTAACATGACAACTTCTTGGAATGGAAACCCAATTATTAAAGATTCACAATTTAGACAAAGACGCAATTTAACTGCAATGCTAATCTCTTTGATTTTTGTGGCAAAATGTGTCCACAAATAAACAGAAGAGGTAAAAACAGAAATATCATGCTCATTTAAATTGATCTTTGCTCCTAAATTGACATGCTTTGAACGTTAAAATGGAAAGGAAACAGGGATATATGAGTGTCAATAGATAAAGGTTTACCTAGAGGCAGTAATTGAATCGCACTTTACCAGCAGAACAGCAAACCCCTTTAATGATATCACTTGCACTGCAAACAGCTGTGCCCAAAGCTTCTTAATGCTGTAAGAATTTATTGGTTTTTACATTTGAGACATTTTGCCATGATTGATTGCTACTGAAGAAAAAAAAGAACAAACAACAACAAAAAAACAATCTCATAAATGTAACCGGTTGCTAGAGCAGATTGAACAGGGTTTGAACATTCATCTTTGTAGGAACATTATTCTAAACCAGATCAGCAGGATTTAAGACTGAATTCTTTGTTCAATTGCTCCATGAAATAAACCGGGAGAATCTTCTTATTTTGTAACATGAATTAGAAAGGTTATATAAATTCTTCTGAGAACAATTAATTAATAAAAAAAAAGATAATAATCCATGCAATAATAAAATAAGTATTTCTAATTTCACTGATTTTGCATCACTGCATTTGGTGGCAAATACTAGCCTCGAATACTAGGATACTATGGCGAACTGTGTGCACATCTCAGTATACCGTCATGCGAATCAACCAAAATGCCACACACAATAACATTTTTTTCATGCAATTGTAAAATGAGATTCTATATAGGAATAGGAAGCCCATTTGCAGTGCAGAGGAATTTCTTTTGAGTATTTCTGTGTCTGTAAACCACAACCAATTGAATGCAACACAAGTGCAATCATCACTGAGTCCTAAACTATATTTAAATCCAGCTTCTCAATCTGGAACCAATTTTTCCCCAAGAAATTTCGAGCAAGAAGTTGTCATTCACCATGCAAGTGTTAAAAACCCATTTTATTTAAACCTGACTCACCTTTCCCTTTCTCTTCTTGTCTCCTCCGAAGAACCTGCCAATCTGATCCAGGAGACCAGGGGACCTCTTCTTCCTGCCCAGCCCGAAAGGGCTTTGTCCAGAGGTGCTTGCAGTTGCCATTCTAGGTGTTGATCTGTTTGGTGGTCTACAGTCTGGACGGCCCACGAATGTCCTTCTCCACTCAATCCAAAGTCCGCTCTGGGGACACTCTGCAAACCTTCTCGATAGTCTTCGGCGCTTCTAAGGAAGAAGGGCTGGCCTTTGAAGGTGTCGTCCCCTCCGTTGCATGGCATCACGGGAGATGAGGTGGGTCCGTAATAGCGTCAGTGATTCTGGGCCCGTGCCAGGCATTCTTTCGAGCCCTTGTGTGCCCGCGGAGGGTGTCACTACCCTGCTCTCTGATAAAAGGAGCTGCTATTGTTCTAGTCCACATCTGCCTTGACTTGGTCCGAGCACAACAAGGCCTGTCTATGAGAAAGAACCAGAGCGCAGTGAAGAACGGCTTCGGCACAATCAAACCATTGTTGTGATGACTCATGTTCATCATACAAATAGTTTACATTGAGAAATTGCATATGGTATATTGCAACGTATAGGGTTTGGAATTGTTAGCTTCAGACAAATGTTGATAAAATGCCTTTATCATATCGTATGAATGAAACGTCTCCAGAAGTTTAAACGACACAGACACACCCTGATGATGTCATGCTACAGTTGAAAAGACACGCCTTCTATTATTTCATTGATAAATTTGATTTCAAAATGCTGCGAGCTAGTTCCTAGGCTGATTTCTTGAAAAAAGAATTGCAATTTTTATCCTGGGTAAACGGTGCAATCTGTACTCGCCTGCTTGCGCTGTTCCCTTCACATCTTGAAATATCCACAAATTAATTCATTTTCAATGACTTTGCAATTCATTAACCAACCGCTGTGTGTGATACTCAGCATGGGGCCCACCGTGCTTTTCAGAGAAACACGATGGACAAATCTGTCTCTGTTGAGGGTAAAGTGCTGCTAAAAATGCTGTTGGCTTTAGCGTGCTGTTTTTTCCTGCTTTTTTTGAAACAATTGACAGTTGTTTGTACTGCGAGTTTGGCCAAAGAACAAAGGGCCACAGTGTTTCGTAGTAAAGATATGCTGTTTTTATTATTTACTCATTCAAACGTATTTTCTTTTTGTTGTTGTGCTATCTGCCGCCAAAAAATAAAACATTCTGATCATATAAATGAAGGCTTTTCCTTCGCCACGATCACCGAGATGTGAGGCTGCAATTTCCTTTGTCCTCAAGATGTTTTCCACAAGGTCATTAGTAGAGGAAATTCATTCGAACTGGAGATACAGCAATACTACTGAGCAAACAGGCATAAGCTAAAATAATGAGGCCTATACGAAATAGCTCAGGAAATATATAAAAAAACAGTCCAGGCAGAAATGATGCACAGAGTGTGTAAACACATCCAGTCAATTTCATACACAATCAAATATAGATCATACAGTCATTTTAAAATGATGCCATATGATTCCAACTGAAAAGCTGAATTTAAATCAGTTGTAAATGCATCCCATGTAAAAGTAAATATTAAAATATCCTTATTATTTTAGATTTTTCTATCTAAAATGCAGTTTAAACACTTTCTAATTGCTCCTTTCTTCCTGAATGAATAATTTAAAAAAATATATTTTTCAATTAAATGACTGGTATGTTTCAAGTAATGTTTAATCTGTATAAATGCACTATGCACCAATGACATTTGTGACACTGGACCACAAAACCAGTGAAAAGTCACACAGGTATATTTGTAGCAATTGCCAACAATACATTGTATGGGTCAAATTTATACATTTTTCTTTAATGCCAAAATAATATATAAAAAAAATCTACATATAAAAACTTAATTTTTGATTATATGCCTTGCTAAGAACTTCATTTGGACAACTTTAAAGGCGATTTTCTCAATATTTTCGCCCGCACACTCAGATTTCCAAATTTTCAAATAGTCATATCTCTGCCAAATATTGTCCTATCCTAACAAACCATACATCAATGGAAAGTGTATTTATTTATTATGTAAAAATCTCCATTTAAAAAAAAAAAAAGACCCTTATGACTGGTTTAGTGGTCCATGGTCACATTTGGTGATTTAATGGATATCTTCTATTTCAGAGCAAGTTTTTATTCAAGCATTATTCAAGTTAAAACTTTTGAAATGGAGTCCCTCAAGGACCCTCAACAATACATACATGAGTGGAATGAAACACAAACAAATTTCCACATATGTTTCCAGTTGTTCACCACTATTCAGCTACTGTGAGCTGTTGAGAACACATTGAGTGTTTGCAGAAGTTCACAGCATCCTCTCAAAACATGCCCTTCACAAGTGTTTGCCTATGCACATATTCAACTAGGTTCGCCTGGCCTCTCAGTCTCAATTTATAGCAAACCCAGAGTCCCTATAAATGGAGCTAGAAGCTTGTGTTTGTTCACTCTGACCAGTCCACACAGAAGCTCATCTGTTGGCCGAAGGGTTGGCTATCTACAAACCTCCCACAGCTCTTTAGGAGATCAGTGCAGGAATGCAGGGAGTGGGCAGGTTGCACTGCAAGTGGCCTTGTGTTGAAGACCAGAGGCTTTGTTGCCCAGAAAGGGGTGAAAGACACACAGGGGCAAACAATACAATTCTTGATGTGATCTTGTGGGACACAAACATGGGAGAGAGCCCAAAACAACGAGAAGTATGCGGATCACGACCAAGACGCCCACAGAGCAGCTTTTGGCCCCACCACCACTTCCATTTGTGAAAGAGAAATCACTGTGAAAAATAAGTCTGTGTGTATCTTAAATAGTTGTTCCCCCTGAAAAAGTCTCTCAGTTATCTCCGATTGGAAATACAAGATGACATGATTGATCTTCACAGGTAACCAGTGTCTACAAAACTATGAGGTCAACCAATCTAAATGCCAACAAGAAAACTCTGGATGACAGAGCTTGACATATTCTATCCACCTTATTTTTCAATGTGGAAGTAAACAGTCAAATTGTTTGGTGTGTTCATAATTAAGATAATACATTAAAATAATATGCTAAGACAGACCGGATTACAATATCAAGTAGCAAAACAAACTGTTTTGCACAGCTAAAAATAGCTGGAAGTGGATAAGACCAAAAGCAAGACACATTAAAATTACAAATGGCCAAATTATACAAATGATATTTTAAAGCATTTGAACAACAATTTGAATTTGTGCTTTGGTGAAAGACCTTTTTAGAAAGGAAGCTGAATGTCACTTAATAAATATTTAAATAATATATTTTATTTTGCAGTCTTGCTTTGTTCTAATAGTTTCTAATTATTTCAGATTTGAATTAAACATTAAATCCCATGAGAATCCGGTTCCCATTGGATAATGTGCATCAATGTCCTATTAACCATAAATATAGTTCATGAAAAAACTGGGAACTTCATTAAATTTTAAACCTGTCGGTAATCGTGGCGAAGTGAACACTACAAGTTTTTGCCCATGCGTGGCAGTGCCAAGTGTGAGGGCATGATATTGTTGTGACATAAAACAAATGGCAGCATTATGCTTATGTCCAGCATTGAGAGAGGATGCCAAGAGTTGATGGAATCATTGGCGGCCCATCACTGAGGCATTAGCATCGCCTTGTTTACCCGTCAGAAGGAACAATTAGGACAGGCCTCCGGCACACTGAGATCAGATATAAAAGGACAAAGTGCATAGAGAAGGTTTAGAGGTTTGTTGTTGTTGCTGTATTGCTAAATTTATGTTAAGACTATACAAAAACCCATAAGATAAGCTTTGAATTGAATTAGCAGATTAGTACAATAATAACATCACTCAAAATATTTAAATTCCAGAAAAGCTTTTGTTTCCTCAAATATTACGCTTCTTTGAGATTCCAAGTAATTAATCAAATATATTTCCAAAAAAAAAAAAAAACCTTGTAATCTCTCTTTCAAGCTGTTAAGCACTCACAATGGCTATTCTTCTTGACTCCAATGACCCGAGCACAGAGATGCAGGAGGGAGGCGGCCGCGGTTACCAGCGGACATGGGTGACATCAACACTTTCCGGCGACCACATTGATGAAGGTTTGTGGATCCTTTAGTAGAAATCAATGGCACATGACTGGCAGGCAGTGTAACATATGGCACGACATAAGAGTTTGTCTATGGGATGTGTACAGGACATAGAGGGTTGTGTTACAGAATCACAGCTTCTGGAGCCCTGTCCTTGAGTGCTGCCACAGACCTAATGCACAATGGAGTCTTTGTAGTGTAATTCATGCTAGTTTGTTCTTCACAGTTGTTATTCTGTGACTCAGAAACCCCTTGATTTTTATTTTATCTGTATGTAGAGCACTTCTCACAGCAGAAGGTAAAGTACACACTGGCCAAACACATATCCACTGCAGCTTCAAACTTTTACAGTGGATAATATCGTTCTGCATACAAAAGGTTTGGATTCTGAATTCACTTAAAAAAAAAACAACAACTTTGTTCCATAAGCATAAACAATTAATAAACGTTGCAAGATAAGTGAACATGTAAAGGCCCATTCACACCAAAAACAGAACAGATGAGGACAGAAGTTAACACCTTGCAGAATCAAAATTTGAAGATCGGGGTAAATGTAACTTTTTTTGTCTTCTGGGACATATGTAAGTATCTTCTGTAGCTTCTGAAGGGCAGTACTAAATAAAAAAAAATATGGTATTTAGGCAAAATAATAAAAATGTACACATCTTCATTCTGTTCAAAAGTATACACCCCTGGCTCTTAATGCATTGTTTGAACCTTCTGTAATAGTTGCACAAAAGTCCCTCAGTTGTCCTCAGTGTGAAAAGATAAATCTCAAAATCATTGTTGGAAATGGCTCAAATACACAAAAATGCTGAAAAAACAGAATTTGTGGGACCTGAAGGATTTTTCTGAAGAACATTGGGAAGTTTAACTGGTGAGGACAGACAAGGGAATCATTACTATCACTAAACAAAATAAAAAAAACAGCTGTGGATTATTCAGGTAACAGCACAGTATTAAGAATCAAGCATATGTAAACTTTTGAACAGGGTAATTTTCAGGTCAGTAGTACTAAATAAAAAAAAGCAAGTTTTGACCACAACTAAATTTGCTGTTGGAGGATTTTGATATAAGCCAAGAGGAAACAAAAATAGAACTTGACATCCTACGACGTCTACTTTCTTGTGAACGCATGTATGACAGTTACCCATGCTGAAAAACGCTGTAGAAACCATCACAGAATGTACTACTGAATTGTACTGTTTATAATCTAAACTGTAATGATGCTTTTTGGTCTCCACTGGTAATTGGTTGAGTTTTTTCACAACACATCATTTATCGGCCATATTTGGCCTGTACTAATCGGTCGGACACAGAAAAAACATTTGGAGTAAAATAGACTGCCAAAAGTTATAACAAATCAAGGAGAAGAGTGCAAAAAAACTGTATGAAGAACGAAAGCCATTTGTGGTTGGCCAAACTGAACCAGGATTTCCAGGTCAAGAATCTTGACAACATTTGTGTTTGTTCAGATAGGTGAAATATTAGGCTAATATCTTAAATAAAACTGCTTGTACGTATCTTTACCACCTATTAACTTGAGTTTGTCAAAACATTGCACCCTTTTCTGCTTACTAAGTACTCTATATGATTTAGCAGCTTCCACACATTTTCCCCATGGTTTAGACAGCATAAATTAGCAGAAGTGTTACCAAGTCTGTGTTTTTCCCGTGGAATTTAACACTTTAACACTGTTGCCACGGTTTGAAACGGACCCTAATAACGTGATATTTAGCCACTGGAATCCAAATTTTACATGGGGAACTCCGCCAAAAAAGTGTATTTTACCCTGTAGAACGCGACCCTGCTCTAAACACAATTGGGCTAGTTTTGAGTAGCAACTGTTGAAAAACTGTTGAAAGTTGAAAATGCGGGCCTTAATTTCACAGTCAGCGTGAATAAATAACCTTTAACAAACAGGGAATAACAGATTCCTACCTGCATTCAAATATGTGTAATGATATCACTCCCACAACTTTACATTGTTTAGCCATTTAAGCTTGTAATATGGAATGGTAAATGTTTTAAATTGTGTTAGTTCTCCATATTTTGTAAATCGAGTAGTAAAGCAACATTTACCAGATCTCAGTACTTGCTTTTAGAGCTCTGTATCCAAGCCTTGAAGGAAAGAGTTAAAATTCTGAATGAACAATGTATGTAAAGTCGTCTATTATAGTAGGCCCTTTCAAATGACATTCACGTGTATGCATTTTGTGGATCCTTTCATCCAAGTGCATTCAAGTATACATTTTATGTATAATATATACATATGTATTTCCTTGAATACAACCCTTGACTTTGGTGTTGGGGACATGCAATAATATACAGATGCATTTATCAGACATTAGCTGACAAACATAACTGCACCAGTCATACTCACTTCTAGTTAAATAAAAAGGGATACACTAAGTGCAAAGAATTCTGAGAATCTAGGTTGCGTTACCATGGAATTCATCAAATTCATGAAAGAACATCTGAATAGAGGAAAAAATATTTTATTCAGATTAAGTGGGCCTATCATCTTCATTACTGTCATTTCTGACCATGAACAACCTTTGTTAAATGCAAGTCTGCATCAGTGTCCTACATTTGTATTGACACATATTAAAGACATTTCCATTAGACTACTAACAGCCTTTCATATTTAATGTACAATGGATCAAGTAATATGTTAGCATCATAAAAACCTTACATACTTAACATGGAAATTTCCTGAATGAATAAGATGCAGAATAAGACTAAACAAGCTGCCAGCTGTGCCAATGCATGACTTCTGGAGCAATGCCAGAAGAACATGGATACATGAGAGAGAATTGTTGTCTATATATATATAGTGAGGGAGAGAGAGAAAATCATAGATGAAAGGTTTGGAATGAGTAAGTAAATGATGATAGATTTTTGGGGGGCAAACTGTCCCTTTAAATCAATTGAGTTTCATTTGCTGAATGAGATTTGAAAAATAAAAAAAGTCAGTAAATTGAGCCAATGTTCTAATCACTACCAAAACAGTACGCACAACACAAATGTGTAAAGAGAGCATTTTTTTATGATAATCAGGTGCGTAACAACCATTACAATCACATTTGCGTTTTGATTTTGAATAACTAGGCAAATACAAACAATGTGATTCAATTTATTAACCAGATTAAAAAATTAGAAATCAGTTTTATGCTTTTTGCACATCAGGCAGCCGTTCCAAAATATTAGAAATTGTGCATGATTAAAATAAACCTCCCATTGATTGTATCTCTGCTTTAAAGACAGTGAACAGGAACTTAAATCAGCTGTAGTGAGGCAGCCAGAGCTGTGTACACACAAAGTGTTTGTTTTCCACATGAACAGTTACTATTTTTAGGGTGCAAAGGTCTCTTCAGGCTCACACAATAATACATGTTGGGTTGAGTCATCCATAGCATTTCTGCTGTCTATTAAGTCCTAACCAAACCAGCCAACTCTGAATTCATTAACAGCAGAATTTAACCAATTATGAAATGTACAAGCACTCATTATCTCTGAAGTGTTAAGTGCTTGAGCATAAATAAAAATTAAATTTCTAAAAAGAACCGACAGATTCACAATAGACATCTCTTTTTAGTTTCCCTACATTTCTGCCTCCCTCTTAAGGTAGGTGTTGACCAGAACGAGAGCTTCTACTTTTCTTGAATGGAGTCTTGAGAGAATAATGATGCTCTCTTACCCCCTCCACAGTTCAAATGAAGCACCACAATCACTCATGCCTCCGTTTCCTGAGCCAATGTCTGTCCTCTCCTGTGTAAAACCTCGAACAGGTCATATAGCATTCTTCACAAAAGAGGCTATGTCAGAGTACTTACCTCGCTCAGAGGACACATGAGAGGGCAGTGACATTGGAAAGACTTCTGAGATCGACACTAACCTCCCATTTCAGAGCTATTCACGATTTCATTTCTGGGAATATTGCTTTGGGTTGTGAGGAAGCATAAGGATGGTGGTGAATTAAAACATAAGATTTCACAGTTCACAGTTTTCAGTAATGAAATAAAAAAATCATAAATAATTTTACGCTGTAGACTTGTATGTCTTATTTAGGAGTATTTATGCTGAATAAATAAATACAGAAAATGCCAAAGAGTGACATATATGAAACAGAAATAAATATTATTTGCAGTTCAGTATTTTTAACCATGAATTAGATATGTTTTTCATAAGCAACTGGTAACACTTTACAATAAGGTGTCATTTGTTAACATTAGTTAATGTGTTAACTAACATGAATGAACATTGAACGATATATTTATTATACTATTTATTCATATTTGTTTTGTTAGTTAATAATAATACAGTCATTCATTGTTTGGTCATGTTTGTTCACAGTGCATTAACTAATGTTAACAAACACAACTTGTGATTTTAATAATGCATTAGTAAATGCTGAAAATTAACATGAACTAAGATGAATAAATGTTGTAGAAGTATTGTTCATTCTTAGTTCATGTTAACTAATGTAGTTAACTAATGAACCTTATTGTAATGTGTTAGCAAATAATTGTATTCAGCAGACTTATATCTGGTTTAGGATTATTGCTACTAAAAAAATAAAAGTGCTGGGCAACAATAAATCAAGTTTATTCGCATCAAAAAAACAAAAACATAATAAACATACGCAGTACACACACATATATTATGTATATATAAAGACACACATAAATATATGTATATATATTTAGAAAATATTTACATGTATTTACATTCATATATTTATCTATTGCAGGTTCACGTGAAAACCTTCATATTTGCAAGAGAAACAATTGCACACTCACAAGAAAACTTTTGCATGCACACAAGAAATGAATGCAAAACCTTTGCGTGTGCATGAGAAACAATTGCGTGCTCAGGAGAAAACTTTTGCGTGCACACAAGAAACGTGCACACTCATGAGAAAACTTCTACATGCACACCCAAAAATATTGCGTGCTCACAAAAAAAGTTTACGTGCACACAAGAAACTATTGCACGCTCACAAGAAAACTTTTTGTGTGTGCACAAGAAACTTGCGCACTCATGAGAAAACTTTAGTGTGTGCTCAGAAAAACTACTGCATGCTCACAAGAAAAATTTAGCATGTGAATGATAAACTATTGTGCTTTTAACAATACAAGTTGTGTCAAAGCAACTTTACAGTATTAAATAGGACAATAATGTGTCAGTAATGCGAAAGTTTCATGTGTAGATTTCAGAGGACTCATCTGGTTCCCATGGTCTTGCACTGATGGCCGCCAAGGGGATGATGTTGATCTAGTTGACGTGGTCTCCGCTGACATTCAGGGCTGTAGAGGTCGTCTCTAGGTGCTGATCCAGATGTTGTGACCATCTGACCTGGATACAGACTGGATCTGGTGGCTACGGTCACCTCGGAATAAGAACGAAACAGACTAATATTAGCATAGATGTCATTCTTCTTACGATACAACGAGTACATCAGGAGTTCCCGGTTCCAGTTGACCTAATTAATGTAGCTTACCTATTTGAATTATAGAACTGTGTTAGTGTCTTATGTGTAAGCCAGGTTAAATCTATAATCTAGATTTGAACTGACAGAGTGTGTCTGCCTCCTGAACAGTGTTAGGTCGATTGTTCCAGAGTTTGGGCGCCAAATAAGAAAATGATCTGCCGCCACAGTTGATTTTGATATTCTAGATAAAATCAAATTGCCAGAGTTTTGAGAACGCAGCAGACGTGAGGGACTGTAATGTGACAAGAGCTTGCTCAAGTACTGAGGAGCTAAACCATTGAGGGCTTTATAAGTAATTAGCAAGAGTTTAAAATCTGTACAATGTTTAATAGGGAGCCAGTGCAGTGATGACAGAACCTGGCTAATATGATCATATTTCCTGGTTCTAGTAAGAATGCTGCTGCATTTTGGACCAGCTGGAATTTGTTTATTAGGCATGCAGAACAACCACCTAATAAAGCATTACAATAATCTATCCTAGAGGTCATGAACATGTGGATTAACATTTCTGCATTTGACATTGAGAGCATAGGTCGTAATTTCAATATATTTTTTAGATGGAAAAATGCGCTTTTGCAAATACTAGAAATGTGGCTTTCAAAGGAAAGATTGCTATCAAATAGCACACCTAGGTTCCTAACTGATGATGACGAACTGACAGAGAAGCCATCAAGTATTAGACAGTGTTTTAGGTTATTACATGTTGAGGTTTTAGGTCCAATAATTAACACCTCTGTTTTTTTTTTTTTTTCAGAATTTAGCAGTAAGAAATTATTTGCCATCCAGTTTTTTTTATCTCAACTATGCATTCTGTTAGTTTTTCAAATTGGTATGTTTGCCGGACCATTAAGAAATATAGAGCGGAGTATCATCAGCATAACAGTGAAAGCTAACACCATGTTTCCTGATGATATCTCCCAAGGGTAAAATGTAAAGAGTAATGGCCCTAGTACTGAGCCTTGAGGTACTCCATACTGCATTTGTGATTGATGATATGATACCTCGTCATTCACTGCCACAAACTGATGGCGGTCAGATAAGTACGATTTGAACCATGCCAATGCACTTCCATTAATGCCAACGTAATTTTCAAGTCTATTCAGCAGAATGTTGTGGTCAGTTGTATCAAACGTAGCACTAAGATCCAGTAGCTCTAATAGAGAGATACAACCATGATCGGATAAGAGGAGCAGGTCATTTGTTACTCTAATAAGAGCAGTCTCAGTGCTATGATACGGTCTAAAACCTGACTGGAAATCTTAACAGATACCATTTTTCTGTAAGAAGGAACATAATTGTGAGGATACTATCTTTTCTATCTTTGACAAAAAAGGGAGATTCGAGATTGGTCTGTAATTAATTAATTTGTTGGGGTCACGTTTTTTAATGAGAGGCTTAATAACAGCCAGTTTGAAGGTTTTGGGCACATATCCTAATGACAATGACGAATTAATAATTCAGAAGAGGATCTATGACATCTGGAAGCACCTCTTTTAATAGCTTAGATGGAAAAGGGCCTAACATACATGTTGTTGGTTTAGATGATTTAACAAGTTTATAAAATTCTTTGTCTCCTATAGTAGAGAATGAGTGGAATTGTTCCTCAGGAGATCTATAGCGCACTGATGCGATACTGTAGCTGACAATTGGTTACAATTTTATCTCTAATAGTATTGATCTTGGAAGTAAACTAATTCATAAAGTCATTGCTGTGCTGTTGGGAAAAATCAACACCTGTTGGTGCTTTATTTTTCGCTAAGTTAGCCACTGTATTGAATAAATACCTAGGATTATGTTTGTTTTCTTCGAAAAGAGACGAACAGTAGTCAGATCTAGCAGTTTTTATGTGTGCTTTATTTTCTGGGCTGCTCTTTTTAGACCACAAGTGTGCTCATTATGCCATGGTGTCTGACTGCTTTCCTTAATCTTCCTTAAGTGTAAAGGAGCAACTGTATCTAACATGCTAGAAAAGAGAGAGTCTATAGTTTCTGTTACATCATCAAGTTTTTCTGAGCTATTAGATGTACTGAGGAATTCAGATAAGTCAGGAAGATTACTTACAAAGCAGTCTTTTGTGGTAGAAGTGATGGTTCTACCATACTTGTAACAAGGAGTTGAATTTACAGTTTTAGCTATCTGGAGAATACACGAGACTAGATAATGAGCTGAGATATCATCGCTTTGCTGCAAAATTTCAATGCCATTAACATCAGTTCTATGTCACAGTATTAAATCTAGTGTATGATTTTGATGATGAGTAGGTCCTGACACGTGTTGTCCAAGCCCGATAGAGTTCAGAATGTCTATAAATGTTAATCCCAATGCATCTTTTTTATTATCAACATGGATGTTAAAATCACCCACTATTCAGACTTCATCTGCAGCCATCACTGACTCAGATAGAAAATCAGCAAATTCTTTAATAAAGTCTGTATGGTGTCCTGGAGGCCTATATACAGTAGCCAGTACAAACATAATGGGGGATTTATCATTTGTACTTTTTTCTCTAGATAGTGTTATATGAAGCACTAGGCTTCTGTCAACATTTCGGTTATGATCAGCGATCATGTCAAGGGACCTGATATTCAATAAGCCAAGCTTTATCATTTGTTTTTCTGTATTATGTACATTTTTTATTTGTTGAACATCAATTAAATTGTTACTCTTAAATTGGTTTGGACGTTTTTTAGGGAACAGACACAGTCTCTATAGTAAGATATCTAGGTGAAAGGGTCTCTATGTGCTGAGAATGAACTGATTTCTGTGATGTGAGGTGACTAGCAGACGGTCGGTTATTTTCACGTTCCGTACAATAGAATTGCCAATGACTAGAGCCATTTCAACAGGTTTCTCAGTGGGTGCATCACTGAGTGGGGAGAACCTGTTTGATGTTCTAATCGGAACAGAAGAAGCTGTGTTTTAACCCGTGACTATGCCATCTCACAGTCACCCAGTTGCCCTGCTGCATGGGCGATGTAGCCAGAACCGAACAATGTACAGGACTCCCTGAGCTAGTCGCATCTAAAGCCGTATCTAAGGCCCTCACATTCTTACTATTCTCATCTAAAGTATGGATGAATGTCTCTAGTTCTGAAATCTTCTCTGTCAGCCTAATTATTTCCCCGCATTTATCACCCTCACTGCAGACAGAGATAGATAAGCTATACATGTAACAAGAGGTGTGATACACACTGTGAATGTAGAACGATTCCAATTAACCACTTTTGTTTGATGAACTCGTGAAGAACAGAGCAGAGGGAGAAACAACGGAGAGAGCGAGAGCGAGATAACAGTAGTAGACACGAATAGAAACGTGAATGGAAACATGAACGGCAAGCTAAACGGCTAACGAAATGCTAACACGCTGTACTCACGGTTATAGAGTAAAAGCGAACGATTAAATCTGTCAAATTAGTTTAATGGATAAGGTTTGAAATCTGGTGAGAATAGAACTATAATTTTCACTTTAAACAGAGATTAACAGTAAGATAGAGATTGCTACAGAAAGTGAAACTCCAGAGAGCTACAACGCAAACCACTCTGCAGCACAGCAAACAGAAAACAGAACACAGCATAGAAAATAATGGGTCTGCTCACAAGAGTACTTTGTGTGCTTGCGCTTGAGAAAACTTTTGTACGCTCACAAGTAAACTTTGTATGCGCACAAGAAACTATTGCACGCTCACAAGAAAACTTTTGTTTGTGCACGAGAAACTATTGCATGATCACAAGAAACTTTAGCACATGCACTAGGAACGCTCCATGTGTGCATACATTACAATGTCCAGTTTATGTAAACTATAACCTATTTCCTTTATTGCATCACTGCGGTTGTGATGAAAACAAGAGTATGGATGAACATGAACTAATAAAGACCTATTTTCTCAAATTTTGGCTTTTCAGGCAGTAGATACCTTTAATATCACAACCTGCTTTAAATCATCCTGAGGTGGCCCGAGAGACATTGCCTTGGAATAATACTGTGTGCATTTGCCAAATTCAAGGTAGGCCCATTAAGCCAAGTTCAAGGGTCCAGTATATTTATAATAGGCTATCACGGCCTTATGTCCACATCCTCTGTGATGGTAGAGAAACCGCGCTTGCATAAGTAAACTCACAAGCAGACTTTATCTAATCTGAGTAATAACATTTTGCAGTTGAGTATTTTCAACAATGAAATATCCAGAAGAGTTTTGAATGACTTTTCATAAATAATTCCATGCAGCAGATGTTTGCACATTCTCTATCAGGGACAAGGCAAATCATTATTATAATCAGGTGCTCTGAATGAGTGTCTATCAAAATTATGCATTTTATGGACCCATCTGTTACAATAATCAAGAGGAGATTTGGCTATTACAGAAGCGGAGGAGAGATAATGACTAATAACTTTATGCTTCAGGACACATCGCGCCAGACATGTCAAAATAAAAGATTTTAATTATTGTCATTTCTAAATTAAAAGCCATCAGAAGCATCTCGACAGAAAATGGATGCATTGAGGCCTGTGAGTTGGTGGCCTCTGTCCATGGTGCTGAAACAAGCATGATACGCATATGCTGACCATTACTCTTTTGAAAGCTCTGATGACACCTTCTAAGTAACAATTTTCCTCACTTTTAATAACCATATGATTAAAATGGATTCTTAGGTGAGTAATGATCTTTGTGAGGAGCTTAACCACATTGTGTTTGATTCATCTGACCCAGAAAAACATGATCAGCTCCAGCACGGTCTCTCACTGCGAGAGAAAAAATGTTTTGGTCTTAGAGAAGAGGCAACCGGTCACCATGGAAACATCAGTACCTCAGGATCTCACAGGGGCAGCACACAAAAGGCTGAAGGACTCCAAAACAATCTAAACTGGTAAAGAGCAGCCTAATAATCATTCGGTGTGTATAGGAAAATTGATGAGTGGCTGAAGTAAGATACTTCAATGTTTTTTTTTCCCCTTCCTCATGCAAAACAACAACATTGTCATATCGGTGAGATGCTCAGGCCTTCCGAGAAGAAACCTAAAAACAATCACAGCATGTCGAATTTGTTTTCTGATTCAAATCCATAAAAAAAAAAACTTTACATTTCTCTGGAGATTATTGCTCTGTTGAGCTTCTTTGCACTTATTTGTGCTTGTATTATCTTATAATCATTCGCCTCATGTGTTGAGGTGTTCTCACATTGTCTGCTGATGCACTGAAAGCTTTTATTTCAGGTCATGTGGGGCCACATCCCCATTCTTGTTTATCATAACAATGATTTTTCATTAAAAAGACGATATGTTGAAGCTCTCAAGTTACGTTTTTTTTTTTCTAAAATAATTTCATTATAAATTCAGTTGTCATAGTTTCCTGGGCCACATCAGTACTTGACGAGAAGGCTGGAGATGTGGTTATCTCTTCAACGATCTTACATGACTAACCATCTCTGGTTCCCTGAGGACAGCGCAGTTGCATTTCCTCTTTAGATATTGGTTGTGGCGCAGTACAGGTCAAAACCATTCAGTAGGAGAGGTGAGGCAATTTGTATACATAATAAGTTTTTTAAATAATAAACGCTGTATAGTGGTGTGGTAATTGGCCATGAGGCGCCAAACAACTTGAAAGGAAGGGCATAACCCATAGGAGAGCCGTAATGATATAATAAAAAAATAAATTTTCCAATGTATAATCTCAACATGTCAGTGGTTCTCAACAAAAGACTGCAAGCTAATTGGGGGCAAAAAATGACAATACGCTCTTAAAAACAAAGGTTCCAAAAGGGTGTTTTTGCACAGATGCCTAGATAGAAGAACCATTTTTAGTTCCCCAAAGAACCCTTCAGTGAACAGTTCTTTAAAGAACAATTTTGAAAAACATTTAAAAAAAACAATCAACCATAACCTTTTCTGCATTTGAAAATTTCCATGAATGTTTAAGGTTCTTCATGGAACCATCTATGCCAATAAAGAACCTTTGTTTTTAAGAGTGTTTTTAAGAAGAAAAAAAAAACAGGAACTTTGAACGTCTGTTCCAAATGATGAGCAGGTATGAAATTCCACTAATCCTGGCAACGAAGGCATCACTGCACCTGAAATCAAATACTTAAATACCACTATATAGCATGTGAGAAACAATATGTGAGGTGAGTAATATGTACGAATGTTAAAAAGTACCTGGATGACCTTGAAATTCAGGTGAGATTCTGAGGTGCACATTGGATGGACACTTTACTAGGCCATAGGAAAGGATTTGTGAAGCTGGAAGGTCATGTGACAGTAACAACATGGTGGATGTAGTAGTGTGTCTGAATTTCATTCATGCTACGATAGTCATAATATATATCTACCTTATTTTATCCATAGAAATGGGAATGGCTTTCTGTGTTATTCGCTTCCAGCCATTTTTAGCTGTACAAAACACATATTTTTGCTGCTTGATACTGCAAACTGGTGTCTTACCATATTATTTTACTGTATTATGTTAATCATAAACATACTGGTTTGTAGTGCAAACAGTTTTATCGTTTACTGCACTGTTTACTGTTATATTCTTGTCCGTATTTCCCTACAGCGCCTAATGAACCGGAAGTCTTGCACATAAACGGCTCACTTCCGCGTTAAAAAATAAGGTGGATAAATAATTTTTTAACGGTCATGATGTAGGCTAATATCATATTCAAATATAGTGCCAAATGTACTCAGACAGTACGCGATTTTGGACGCACCGCTCCTTACATACAATTACATTCACTTGCTTTAAATACAGATTTAAAATGCTGGTACTGATAAATGATGTTTATTTTCCCCTCTCAATCTTCATAACATTATAAGTTAGCTAAGCAAAGTGGTTTATCGCTATCATAATGTATTTACAGTTCTTGTTGCAATAACTCCGTCAAACTTATATAATGTAGGTTTTGCAATTAATAAAACGTTGTTTTTACCTAAACAGACCCTCTCGCAACCTTACTTAGCCACCTCCCTCCCTTTGCTTATGAACATATTATGCTTATAATATACAGCCTGTGATTATATTAGCCTCATCAAAACGCTTATCATGTAACTTTTAAGTTCACTTGACCCTTTTGATTACCTGTATACATGCATGGGAGTTAAAAGGGGTCTAATGGAAAGTGGAACCGTGGAGAAAAAAGGAGGAAACTCTTGAATCATAGAGCCTGCGCTTTTCCCATGTCAATGTAAGAGAATGGGTGAGTAAGGCTGGGAAATTGGTGTCTCAGTGACGTTCACACAGGCAATATTTTATTGCGGCAGCAGAACAGCTCTTCTCCACCTAGTGCGAGCTCAAACACAAGAAGAGCTCCTGCAGGTGAAAACATGAACCTGTAAGCGCCGTTAGTGAAAGAAAGCAACTGGGTTACCAGAAACTTAATTTCTGAGATTTATAATATCTTTTTTTTATTGTTACGAAAGTGTGGAAATACATATATTGTGATGAACGTTAATGAGCACCTTCTACTGAAACCTCGTCGCTGTTGGACTCCAGTAAACTTCAAAGGATTTTTCTCTTCTGGAGAATCAATACATCAAGAAAACTAACTGCGGATTTTGTTTTCACGACGAAGCGTCAAAGTAACCTCACGTTGAAGATGAACATCCAAAACAGCAGTGATTTAGACAGACCTGAAGGCAACATAGACTTAGAAGCACCTGAAAAAACCTTATTTGGCATCGGCACCGACAACTTCGTCACGCTGCTTATCTTTGGACTCATTTTTGCTCTGGGGGTCCTGGGAAACTCTCTGGTTATCACTGTTTTGGCTCAACGCAAACCTGGACAGCAACGAAGTACCACCAACATCTTCATCCTCAACCTCAGCGTGGCAGATCTGTCCTATCTGCTTTTCTGCATCCCTTTTCAGTCAACAGTTTACATGCTGCCCACATGGATCCTGGGTGCCTTTATTTGCAAGTTCATCCACTACTTTTTCACCGTGTCCATGTTGGTGAGCATCTTCACTTTATCAGCCATGTCGGTAGATAGGTATATCGCCATAGTGCACTGCAGAAAGTCCTCATCCATTCGAGTTGCAAGGCATGCACTGATCGGGGTGCTGGTCATATGGGTGCTCTCTTTTGCCATGGCCACACCGGTGGCTTACTACCAGGGTATCGTGGAAAGTGAGGACAACAGCACGTTTTGCTGGGAAGTGTGGCCAGATCACAGCAAGAGGAAAATCTACGTGGTGTGCACTTTCATCTTTGGATACGTGCTGCCGTTGATTCTGATATCTTTTTGCTATGCCAAGGTTAGTGGCTCGTTAATAATGCAAAACGAACTGTATATTTGTTTTAGAATCTAGGGTTAATGATAAACAAGGATGTCAAAATGATTACAATGATGAATCTTTTTTTAAACACAACAGAAGTCACAAGTTCTTAGAAATATAATCATTGTATTCACATTGGTTTAATTATCTTTTCAAAATGTAAAATCCAAAACATATTCAAGAATTTAAAAAGTATTTTTATTGCATTTTATTTCCATTTTTATTCTAGTGAGTTTAAGGTTAATATGACTTTATTTTGTTTGATCTTGTCACATGACAACAAAATGGCATCCTGCTATTGGTTACACCATAATGACAAAATGTCTTCAAATATTATTAATATTAAATGATTGATTTAGTGCTTTTTGAAATAAATCCTATTTAAAAAGATCTGTTTTTATATCAAGAATCACAAAACATCAAAACAAATATTAATTAAGGTGTTTTCAGTTCATTTTATAGCTAGATTTTATTTTGTATATTTGAGTAACTTTGTATATCTAGACAAGAAGTGTCAAACCATTTCTCAAGGAACATTTCTCATATTTTTATTTTAAACTATTATGTACCAATGTGTCTTTAGGTCCTGAATCATTTGCATAAAAAGTTAAGAAATGTCTCCAAAAAGTCTGAGGCATCAAAAAAGAAGGTAAGAAATAATAGCTGAGCTTTTTATTAATATTTATTACTTTACATTTAGTATATTTATTATTATTAGTGCCGTTTAAACAATTAATCGCAATTAATCACATTCAAATTAAAGTTTGCACTGTGTATATTTATTATGTATGCGAAAGACACACACATACAGTATATATTTTGAAAATATTGACATGTATATTTTCATATTCATATAATTTATATTAGATAAAAAAATATATAAACTACACACACATATGTACACAAAAAACTTTTATTTTGGATGTGATTAATCGTTGCCCAGCACTAATATGTATTATAATATAATCAATAAATATTTTATATTATATATTTATTATATTATTATTATTTATAACACACATATTTATGCTAATTGTTGATCTTGGTTGTTAAACTGTTAAAAACCAGCCAAAATGTCTCTCTCCATTTCTCTTGTCAGACCGCTCAGACAGTTCTGGTGGTTGTGGTGGTCTTCTGCCTGTCCTGGCTGCCTCATCACGTGGTGCACCTGTGGGTCGAGTTTGGCTCCTTCCCCCTGAACCAGGCTTCCTTCGTGCTCCGTGTGGCGGCTCATTGTCTGGCCTACAGCAACTCGTCTGTTAATCCAGTTATTTATGCGTTCCTCTCAGAGAACTTCAGGCAGGCATATAAGCAGGTGTTCCGTTGTCAGGTGGCTTCTGAGTGTCCTACAAATGAGGCCAGAGAGATGAAGAGCAAGACAGAAGCAGCACCATCCACCAACTGCACCACTGTGTAATTCCTGCAGCTGTTATGTTTGTCATAATCTATGATGGCTTACAAATGAGTTGAGTTTTTAAGCCTGGGAGAAGAAACTAGTTAGATATTGATTTAAATGAATAGGTATTAATACCTAACCAGGTATTTAATGGTTAGAAATTTGAATCAGTTATATGCTTGGATAGTTGCCTTTTGAAGGGCTTTCGACATGATAAAAAGCATTTGCTGTGTGCTTACTCACCATGATGCATTTCCTTGAAGCGCAATCCAGACCTTACTTAGCACTTGCTGTGAAGCCGTAGTGATGTATGGCCTGTAAATACGTGCAATCAAAAAAAAAAAAAAAAAAAAAGTTGATGAGGGGTAAAGATGGTGAGTACTTGGAATTTGGAATATGGTTTTTCTTTCCTTCAGGGAACATAATCTGAACGTTACCTTAATCCATTTTATAGACTTTTAAAGTCCAAATGCCTATGCATTATGATTATTTTATTTTATTTTCCATTATGACAAATGCTTTTCATATATATACAGTTGAAGGCAAAAGTTTATATAATGTGCAAGTTAATTATTTGACCAAAATAAGAGGTATCATACAAAATGCATGTTGTTTTTTTATTTATTAGTGACCTGAATAAGATATTTGACATAAAATACATTTACATATAGTCCACAAGAGAAAATAATAGTTGAATTTATAAAAATGACCCTGTTCAAAAGTTTACATACACTTGATTCTTAATACTGTGTTGTTACCTGAATGATCCACAGCTGTTGTTTTTTTTTTTTTTTTTTTTTAGTGATAGTTGTTCATGAGTGTCTTGTTTGTCCTGAAAAGTTAAACTGTCCGCTGTTCTTCAGAAAAATCCTTGAGGTCCCACAAATTCTTTGGTTTTTCAGCATTTTTGTGTATTTGAACCCTTTCCAATAATGACTGTGTGATTTTGAGATTCATCCTTTCACGCTGAGGACAACAGGACAACTGAGGGACTTATATGCAACTATTACAGAAGGTTCAAACACTCACTGATGCTCTTAATGCACAATGTGCACAATGTGAATTTGAAGATTAGGGTAAATTTAACTTATTTTGTCTTCTGGGGAACACCTAAATATCATCTGTAGCTTTTAATGGGCAGTACTAAATGAAAAAATATCATATTTAGGTAAAATAAGAAAAATGTACACATCCTCATTCCGTTCAAAAGTTTACACCCCCGGCTCTTAATGCATTGTGTTTCAATTTTTAAACATCAGTGAGTGTTTGAATCTTATGTAATAGTTGCATATGAGTCCCACAGTTGTCCTCAGCGTGAAAATATGAATCTCAAAACCATACAGTCATTGTTGGAAAGGGTTCAAATATACAAAAATGTTGAAAAAAAAAAAGAATTTGTGGGACCTGAAGGATTTTTCTTAAGAACAGATCATAGCTGTTCAGGACAAACAAGGGACTCATAAACAGCTATCACTAAACAAACAAACAAAAAAAGCACAGTTGTGGATCATTCAAGTAACAACACTAAGTATTCAGAATCATGTATATGAACAGGGTCATTTTTATAAATTCAACTAATATTTCACATCTTTTATGTGAAATATTTTATTCAGGTCAGTAATAAATAAAAAAACAACATGCATTTTGCATGATCCCTCTTATTTTGGTAAAATAATTAACATTTTGGAGATTCTGCAAGGTGTTTGAAAACTTTTGACTTCAACTGTATATACAAAAAAAAAAAAATGAAATCTACAAAAATACTAGTCTTGAAAATGTCCCATGTCAACAATGTGGCTTATTATATGTAGCATCATTAACATGGGATGTGTTTTTTTTTTCTTTTTTGCTTCCCTTCAAGGAAAATGATCTAAAAGATGTACTCGACAATTATCTTGAGCTTTTCAAAGTATACAAATGCTTGTATAATATCATATTTATTTTCATTGTGTGTATGTGTGTGTTGAAAATCTCCCATATTTTGTGCATAACATATCATATCTGACGCATCCACATTTTTTTTTCTATTGAGGAAGTAAGCCGTTTTCTGCAAATGTGCAATACTTCAGTTTTTTTTTAGCCGCTATAGGAAAATAACAAGAAGAATAACAAAGTACAGTAAACGGTAAAAAGGTAATACATTAAAATAATATGGTAAGACACGCCAGTTTGCCATATCAAGCAGCAAAGTTAGTTTTGTACAACTAAAAATAGCTAAAGTAGCTGGAAGCAAATGACATTCACAAATGATCGCACCCACTCTTTGGGAAAAATAAGGTGGTATGTATCATGTATCCTTCAATAATTTGGTTAATTATGTGTATAATCACCACAACAATTATGTATATACATATCCAAAAAATATTCTTTTGAAAGAACTCTCATTGGATCAGATGACATAGGAAACCAGTTGATGCCACAGTGTTTACATCAAATCCCCCTGACACCTGCACAAGATGCCTCTTCTAGCAAACCAACCTCTTGAAGTTTGTGGACTTTACTATTAGGAGAAAATTCATAAGTGTCCTTAACTTTAATGAAAATGCAGGAGCTTAATTTATATGCGCTACATTTAGTGCACACTGAAGTAAAAAAAAAAATCCAATCATAAGACACTATACTCTCCCAGGGTCGCGAAAAGAGGCTATGTTTATCTTATCTCTTCAACGAGAGACTTGACGAGATTACCTTTGTGGCAAATGTACCTGAGTTACTGATAATGGAATATAAGAAGGTCATGCGAGACAGCAGCAGCAGCAGAAGCATCACGATCTCTCAACTCTCAGGAGGAGAGGGAGCGAGGATTCCAAATGTGCAATATTGCATCGAAATGTATATATATTTACAACTGTATTTGTGATTTTGTGATGTGTAAGTAAAGTTCTTTCATGTGCTGCAAAGAAGAGTTTCTGTCTTAAAGTATTCTGCTTTTGGTCGTCATGGAGACACAGTGCAGTACCTGAGTGAGTCCTGCAGTCTCAGGCTTAAGAGTGAGCAACAGGAGTTGTAATTCTGCATCATTGGTGTATGTGCGTGTGTGTGTGTGTGTGTGTGTGTGCGTGTGTGTGTGTGCGTGTGTGTGTGATAGGTCACTGTGATCTACAGAAACAGCTGCTTCTGGAAGCTTCTATCCAATATGTGGGCATTACAGTTTAGAAGGGTGTAGCAAGATCTTTAGTCTTGAGTCTTACTTTGTAGCAAACAAAAGAAACATTATACAATGGAAATGAAAAAATTCTGCAATTAATGTTAGTCTGCAGTTTTGGCTACCAATATGTGACTCTCGACCACAACAGTAGCACAAGTATAGTTGTAGCAATAATAAATTGGGTTGAAATGATTGGTTTGCCTTTTATGCCAACAATCATTAGGATATTAGGTAAAGATCATGTTCCATGAAGATATTTTGTAAATTTCCTACTGTAAATATACCAATTTTTTTTTTTATTAGTACTGGTAATATGCTCTGCTAAGAACTTAACATGAAGTTTAAAGGCGATTTTCTCAATATTTAGATTTTTTTGAACCACAGATTTCAGATTTTCAAATAGTTGTGTCTTGGCCAAATATTGTCCTATTCTCACAAAGCTTTATTTATTCAGCTTTCAGATGATGCATAAATCTCAATTTCAAAAAACTGACCCTTTATGACTGGTTTTGTGGTCCAGAGTCACAATAATAACTTATAATAACTTCTGATAAATACTTTACTGTTGTATTTGTAGCACTTTAATGATATCCGTATATTACTGTAAATAAAGTAAATAATGATAACTTCAATGTGTTGCTTGCCGTTTCTTATTAGTTGTTTGTGAAACTACTACAGATTACTACCAGAGATATAAATTCTATAGAAACACAACAAATGGAGAAATGGAGTCTTCAGATTTTAAGGTTAGGTTATTACATGCCCTCATATAAAACTATTATGAAAAATAATAACACTCGGTCAGAGTACACTTTAAATGATGTGGCAAGATTACAAAAGGATTTGCCAAAAAGGCTATTTTTCTCTTCTCTGATGTGCAATTTGTATCTTTCAAGTGCCTTCCTCTGACTACCATTTTTAAGATTCAAGATTTTCACTCCGGGGCCTCTCATGTGGGAGCCATTTTGATTGCTGCGTGTGTGTGTGTGTGTGTGTGTGTGTGTGTGTGTGTGTGTGTGTGAATTTAAGAGCCAATGCATGTGGTGTCTTTATGTGAGAATGCACATATGAGGGTCATTTGAATTCTGTTCTGTTCACAAAATATTGAATTGGCTTCCGTAGGTGACACTGTTCTGAACACTATTACAAGTTACATTTTATACATAACACATCATTTTATAATATGTGAACCTGAACCACAAAACCAGTCATAAAGGTCAATTTTTTGAAACTGAGATTTATTACATCATCTACAAGCTGAATAAATAAGCTTTCCATTGACTTGTTTGTTAGGAGAGGATAATATTTGGCCGAGATACAACTACTTAAAAATCTGGAATCTGATGGTGCAAAGAAATCAAAATATTGAGAAAATTGCCTTTAAAGTTGCCCAAATGAACTTCTTAGCAATGCATATCACTAATCAATAATTAACTTTTGATATACAGTTTTTACGGTAGGAAATGTACAAAATATCTCCATGGAATATGATCTTTACTTAATATCCTAATGATTTTGGCATAAAAGAAAAAGCGATCATTTTGACCCATACAATGTATTGTTGGCTATTGCTACAAATATACCTATGCTACTTGCACCTGGTTTTGTAAACCAGGATCACATATGATTTACATGGAATAATTTATTTCCAGCCTTTCTAGCTCAAATTTTGTTCCCATAATAAACGTATTAGGTTTGATTTGTATATATTCTTTTTTAAAATCATCGCATTTTCACAGAATTATTTTTACGAACATACGTTACAATTATATTTATTTAAATTCCCACAGCACAAAAAAATCTCGTAACAAAAAGTTGCTATACTCGGTTTTACCAGCAGAGGTCAGACTTGCACAGCATTTCGCAGCATTTCATTTAATGCGCTTCACATTATGCAAAATCCCCTCTAGAGATTCACTCAAGTGTCATTTTAGTGGCACTAGAGTCGTTATCCAACTAACGAACTACAGATTAATCTAAAACGATAATAGTAAAACACAGCACTCATATTAAAAAAAGTACTCTTCAAATTGTAACAGAATTCCCTCCTCCATTTTTAAACACACACAGAACACAATACGCCCCCAGCAACATATCAATGTTTTATCAGTATAAAGCCTCGAGAGGATGCGAAACGTGCTGCTTACCAACCTTTTTTTTCTTTTTTCTTTTTTCTTTTTTTTTAGAAAACGGTGGAAACAGCATTATGACAAAACAATGTTTAATATATAGCAACTTTTTAATATTTTAAACAGCTTATTAATTATCACATTTATACTTCTCTCTATATATTTTTATTGCCACATATTATCGCATATTAACATATTAACACATATTATCTTTAATTTATTGTCGGTTCTCTTTATTGTTAGTGCTATATTTCATTATATGTATGTCAAATTACATGTGTGTCTGCACTATGACTGTACTTTTTCTTTGCACTGGATCTCCTGTCATCAAGACAAATTCTTTGTGTGTCTAAACACACTTGGCAATAGCCCTTTCTGATTTTGATTCAGAATTAGGATAAACGATTTTTACAAATATAGCCTAACTGTAAGTTGGTTACCACGGCTGTTAAGCAACATGGCAATCTGGCGCATTAACTTAATTAATTATAATTGCATTTTAATTCTTACTTGCATTCGCGGGATTAAGTAGGCTGTTTCCGATATTTTATATTGGCTTCGAAAGCGGCTCATCCAATTAGAATTGAGTCAGAATTATTTGTTTCTAATTCAGGAATTAAGTACAAGAATACTATATTGAAAGATAAAGCATACGCATATATATATATATAAATGTATATATATAAATGTATTTACTTTACAGTATTTCACCCACTTAATCTTAATGCTTTAATAACACGTTTATTTACAATAAATATCATGGATTTTCATTAAAGCGTTATTAAGCGTCACTCTTTCTGCTATTAGATCCCTATAATCCCTTACATAAGAAGGTCATATACAGGTATGTACGTATATAAACGTGTTGACAAAATTCTGCACATGAATAACTAAAGTAAGGGGCGTGTCTTTGTAGGCAAACAAGTAGGGTCTATCCACCTTTTTCTTCAACGCGGAAGAAAACCTATGGACGAGACTTCCGGTTAATTAGCCGCTACTGGGACATAATGAGAAGAATAACAACGTGCAGTAAAGGGTAAAACTGTTACTGATACAAACTGATACAAACCAGTTTGTTCATAATTAAAATAATTAATTAAAACAATATGGTAAAACACATATTAGCAATATTAAGCAGCACGAGCTGTTTTGTACAGCTAAAAATAGCTGGATGTGGATGAGACTATAAGCCCATTCCGTTTACAAATGGCCTCACCCGCTCTTACGGCAAAAGTAAGGTGGATATTGTGGATAGTAATGAATGATTTTGCAATGATTTTTCAAGTTATTAATTCCAGGCATGAAAGAGCTCATTGACAACCAAATAAATGTTAATAACTCACCTTTCACCTTTCATTCACCATATATATATATATATAGTGTGTGTGTGTGTGTGTGTGTGTGTGTGATCCTGGACTACAAAACCAGTCACATAAGCGTACATTTTTTGCAAGCATTGATGTATGGTTTGTTAGAATAAGACAATATTTGGCCTGAAAATCTGGAATCTGAGGGTGCAAAAAAAAAAAAAAGTAAATATTGAGGAAAATCGCCTTTAAAGTTGTCCAAATTAAGTTCTTAGCAATTAATATTACTAATCAAAAATTAAGTTTTAATATATTTATGGTAGGAAATTTACAAAATATCTTCATGGAACATGATCTTTACTTAATATCTTACAGATTTTTAGCATAAAAGAAAAATCGATAATTTTGACCCATACAATGTATTTTTGACTATTGCTACAAATATAGTCATGCTGCTTAAGACTGGTTTTGTGATTTTATATATATATATATATATATGTGTATATATATTATATAAACACACACATTTTGATTGTTAGGACAACATTAACTAGCAATACTGTAGGTTTTGTAATAAGGCGCCAAAAACAGCACCAAAGAGAGGGGGTTTGGATTTTGATGGTTTGGTACAATTTAGGTGCCATCCTGTTTTGAGCCTATCATCTGAGCTGTAAATGCCATGTGAATAATGACTAAGGTGGCACCATAAGAACGCATACAGTCCCAAGCCCTTATAGCAACTTCCCAAAGCTGTGACGTCAATATGATCCATTACACGCTTTTAAGAGCCCTCCAAAAAAATAATCTAACAGCAGAGGCTAACAGGGCCAGGCAAACCAGCAAAACCTTTACCCTTTGGTCCAAGCGTTGCTATGCAACAAAAATATTAATAATCTATGTTTGTTCACAGTGATATGCTAAACAGCTGCTCCGCATCATAGATATATACAGTGGATATTAATACAGCTGTAGTGACCGAACAGCGTCTGACTAAGTATTTTAAAATTGTATAACTGCACGTAAAGGTCGAGAGAGATCATGCTGCTGCTGTTCCACTTTCTCTCCCTTCCTCTTCCTCCCCCGCAGTGAGCTGACGGCCATATATCTCTTAAAGAGCCCATGGCAATCAATAATATTCCACGCTAGCCCTCAGTATTGGACTCTGTAGTCGTATAATACCGCAGCATTTGTCATTATTCGCTCTGACGGCTGAGGTCTGTGTTATTCTCCTGGGAGCTGTTCCCAGGTCATTACCGCTGTCATAAATAATATGCACTAATGAGATATGAATTGATTGCTTGTGTGAGCCTGACATTTTCATCTCTCACATTAAATGCTGTTTAACAATAGATTACCACCCAATCGTTCCTTCAGTACAGACTGAGCGGAAGAGCGCATAGACTCCGTATCCGGCTGAATGTGAAAAATATAGGTCTATGTTACAAAATGCTGTCAAGTGTTTTTTTTCTTTCTTAGTCTGTTTAAAGAACTACCTATTTTTATTTCAATATTAATCATAAATAGGATGTAGAGTGCAGGGCAGGATTTTTTTCAGGGTCAGTTCTCATTATATTAGTGAGAATTATGCTGCTTAAATTGAATTTGTCTATTAATATGCTTTAGATAAAGAGGCTCTCGTGTGACTGAAAGAGCTTTATTCATGAAAGACAGCACTAAAAGCTTTATTCAACCAATAGCTTTCTTTCTCTAGATTAAATCTAAAGCAAACACATCAGCAAAAAGAACAAAAAGATGAACATGAAGAAAATGAACTCTGTGTGCTTGTATGGCTGTCACTTTTACTGATTAATGACTTAGCCTGTTAATGTACATTGAAGCCCAAGTGCTTGTGTGAGTAAGTGTGTGAGACGGAAGAGTGAAAGTGAGGGAAGGAGAGAACGAGAGTGGAAGAGATGGAGATAGGAACATGGAGAGAGAGGGATTGCTGTTGGTCTGTCCCTTTGTTCTCAAAGGAAATGGTGTCAGTGGTTCAGTGTTGCTTGCCATTGAGAGGTAAAGATTTACTGTCATCAAAGAGCAGATTAGAACACACAGACACACACATTGATTTGGGAGAGAGAGAGAAGAAGGGAACGAAAGAAAATAGAAAGAGAAAGAGGGAAAATAGATAGAGAGAGATTCACATTTTTGGTGAGGAAACTCATTCCGCGCTGGGAAAGATATGATCAGCTTATTTCGTGAGAGGGGAACATGGCAGCTCCTTCCTGAATGAACGTTGAAAGAAGTAAATTGTAAATATTGATTTCTGCAATGAACTGTCAATCTCCCTCGGCCCGAGATTATGCCGATCATCGGAGACCGACAAATTCGAAAAATGCTGACAGAGACAGCTGTATGGGATTCGTTTTAGCAGCGAGCAGAGTGGGCTTTATTTTCTGATGGCTGGTAATGGTTGTTCAATTTCATCAGATAGCAGCTGAGATCTCATCGGCGGGGGAAAAATGAAACCAAGCGTGACACCACAGACAGACCTTCACAGACAGAGGGCTTCGTCCCCCCAGAAGGATCTGAGGCACTTCAGTGGTCTTGTATAGCAGGTCAATTTTGATACACCAGGAAACCTGTTTCAAACCGGGTCAAGCCATTGAACTGATGTCAGTCCTCTTAAGTGAGTCAATTTTTTGATCTAGACAGAGGAGAATTTAACAGATTCGTTCCAAAATGAGGAACAGAAGATCTTAGAGGTGCATTCTTTTCTTTTTTAGCAAAATAAGAGGGATCATACAAAATGGATGTTACTTTTTATTTAGTACTGACCTGAATAAGATATTTCAAATAAAAGACATTTACATATAGTCCACAAGAGAAAATAATAGCTGAATTTATAAATATGACCCTGTTCAAAAGTTTAGATATGCTTGATTCTTAATACTGAGTTGTTACCTGAATGGTCCACAACTGTTTTTTTTAGTGATAGTTGTTCATGAGTCCCTTTTTTGTCTTAATCTGTCTGCTGTTCTTCAGAAAAATCTTTCATGTCCTACAAATTCTTTAGTTTTACAGCATGTTTGTGTATTTGAACCCTTTCCAACAATGACTATGATTTTGAGATCCATCGTTTCACACTGAGGACAACTGAGGGACTCAGAAGGTTCAAACGCTCACTAATGCTCCAGAAGGAAAAACGATGCATTAAGAGCCTGGGGTGTAAACTTGTGAACAGAATGAAGATGTGTAAATTTTTCCTATTTTTTCTTAAATATTATATGTTTTTTATTTAGTACTGACCTTCCCACCCCCACCCCCGGCTCTTAATAAATCTTTTTTTCCTTTTGAAGCTTCAGTGAGCATTTGAACCTTGTGTAATAGTTGCATATAAGTCCCTCAGTTGTCCTCAGTGTGAAAAAAGGAATCTCAAAATCATACAGTCATTGTTGAAAAGGGTTCAAATACACAAAAATGCTGAAAAAACAAAGAATTTTTCTAAAGAACAGCAGTTCAGGAAAAACAAGGCACTCATGAACAGCTATCGCTAAAAAACGCACAGCTGTGATTCAGCCGAATCAGACAGAAATATAAAAAAAGAAATACAAATCTTATGGTAGTGTATATCTAAAATGTTTTAATAAATAAATAATTGGTACATATTTTTAAAATTAAATGAAATGAAATCTCTGGTCATGTCAACAATGTAATGAAAGTTGGATATTTTCACTTGCAGAATAAATTAACTAATTTCTGTAATGGTCACACATAGGTACATTTTTGAAGATTTCCACCTGCTATCAGATGCACAAGTAGCCAAAACACACTGCTGTTTCCACTTTTATTATCACATAGTGATAAACACTTCAGTCCATTATGCATTCAAGACAAATAGCGTTTTCACTAGAGATGCAATATAGTCATGCGTTTTTGGCTACCTCCGTATATGGTTTTCTCATTTCCACCTTTACCTTAGCTGACCACTTGTGATCTGACCAGCAAAAACGCATCTTAATACCAGGTGGAAGCATGGCAGGAATGAAGCAGTAATATTCAGTGCCAATATATTTTAGTGTTAAAAAAATAGAGAGAAGCAGTGGGCTGTGCAGGTTTGAGCAGGTTGGCCCCCTCTGGTCAGATCAATAAGGTTTCTCTGCAGGCACAGAGCTGGTTATAATCCTCAGATGAGTTATGTTTCTGTCATAACCATGAGAAGGTTTTAACACTGACTCTCAGCTCAGATAAACAGTAGGTGGCATGTGTGGAATGGGGCAGAGTGACGGTGACAGCTTTTGAAACATTAATCCAGAGGCGAGGAGCCTGATACGAGAAGGCTGTGTGCTGTTTGTATGCTGAACAGTCTGCCAATCTTCATATTGAATATGGGCTCTGGAACACTGGGTGCTTTGTGGACTCTATTATAAGGTTTTTGACTGATAAAGGAAAGAAGAAGCCACTTTCTGATGCTTAACCTGGTGATCTATAATCTGAGAATTTTGAAGTAAATACTAACAAAGGCCACAAACACAACACACTGATATGAAACTATTCTCATTCATCACTTATGTTCTCAGAAATGCTTGATTGTGATTGGTCAGTCATGGCAATAGCCTACAGTCAGTCACTCATTATTGTGTATTTGGCGATAATAAGTGGCTGCCTACACTATCCCGCGTAATTTATGGCTTATTTTAACCAGATAAATACATACATGGACATGAAATATTGTTTTGAGTTTTAATTATAGAATCTTACCTGTATAGCCTATATTATCAGCAAATCTCTCATATCACTCTGTGGACGCTCTCCTTCTTGTTGCATACAAAATGGCGCCATCTTCCAGTTATCCATGGTAGTAAAAAATTACCTCAGAGGACTTTTATATTATCTTTAATAAGGTATTAATATTAGCCTAGTGCAATATTGCCACAGTGTTTGCCTTGTCACAACGCCTGTGTTTTGGACATTGTAGAGTAGGCTACAGCTTTGCCATAAATGAAGGTAAGAATAAAGGGAAATCTCTGACCATGAAATGCCAGGATTTACCACTGGAACTTTTTCACAGACTGTGACGGTGCATTTCGACGATTATTAACATATACATCAGTGGCGTGCTGTGGTGTTTTAACATAAGGAGGCAGTTTTATATATATATATATATATATATATATAGACAGTCACTAGACAGTCACTAGAGCCCTGCACAGGAATGAACTGCGAGGTTGCCGACCAAGACAGACTCCACTTCTAAAGAAGAGACACCTCCAAGCTAGAATGAAGTTTGCTAAGGACAACCTGGGGGAATGTGATGCATACTGGAATTGTGTCCTTTGGTCAGATGAGACAAAACTAGAGCTTTTTGGCCTATGTTTGGAGAAAGAAGGGAGAGGCATTCAACCCCAAGAACACCATTCCCACAGTGAAACATGGTGGTGGGAGTATAATGCTGTGGGAATGTTTCAGTGCATTTGGAACTGGGAATCTTGTCAAGGTTGAAGGAAACATGAAAAAGGAAGACTATAAGCAGATTTTGAAAGACAAACCTCAAACAGTCTGCAAGAAAACTTGGTTTGGGTCGACATTTTGTCTTCCAGCATGATAACGACCCAAAGCATACCTCACTTCTGGTGAAGAAATACCTCCAAATGAGAAAAGTGAGTGTACCTGACTGGCCTGCACAAAGCCCAGACTTGAATCCAATAGAAAATCTGTGGGGCACACTGAAGTCCAGAATTTGTGCCAGAAGACCAACAAATCTGGAGGAGCTTGAGAGATTTGCTAAGGAAGAATGGGCTGTCATTCCTCAGGAGACATGCTTGAAACTTGTTAAGAACTACAGCAAACGACTAAAGGCTGTTATCAAGCAAAAGGGATACACTATGGACTATTAACATCAGAGGGCTAATAATTTTGACCAGTAGACTTTTTACAATTCTTGGTTATACATTTATTTATATTTGTATTACAAACCCTAAAAGCTTCCTGAATAAAGTATTATGTTTAAAAATGCTGTGTTGATAAAATCATCTTTCTGTTAAACAACACGTGGGAGTTATTTGAAAAATAGGGGCTAATAATTTTGTCTTCAACTGTATATATATATATATATATATATATGTTATTTGAAAAATAGGGGCTAATAATTTTGTCTTCAACTGTATATATATATATATATATATATATATATATATATTAGTGGCGTCAATCAATTTAATTTTTTTTACTAATTAATCACACATTTTTCCTGAAATTAATCACGATTAATCCTACCTGACATTAAAGTTTTTAATGTAATAATGTAGAAACAACATAAAGAATGTATATTTTTAATATTTGTTTAATGCCATCTTTTTTAATTACCTAAGGCAAGTATCACTGATTCCAGCTGATGTCTCTATGAATTTTTTCCCTAATATTTAACCATTCAATATAACCATTTAAAATTATGGTATAATTGAGAGCTATCACTTAACATTTATTAGACTTTTAAAAATAACTTCTAATTTAAGTGAACTTAAAACAATGTTCACATAAATCCAATATAATACATGTCTTATAGGGTGGCTACCAGTGCATTTCAGCAAGAAAATATAGCCTAAAGTTATCACTCACTAAATTATATAAACATAAATCTTAAAACTACAGAAGTTATTCATTTCCTCTTTTTAATTTTGTTCTTTGATTATCATACATCACAGCAGCTGGTTATTATATTTTGGCTGCTGTTACTTTAAAAGCTGCCGCTGCTGAACTTAATGCGGATCTGACACTGCTTTAAATGTGGCCTATAAATAATAAATACTTACATGCACAGTTTTAAGGCAGCTTTAATCGCCCTTTTTGTAAATTCATGTCTCAACTGACAACATAACTACGACACTGCATACTCGCAGTTTCATTTGGGTTTGAAATTTTGATACATTGTTTTAATATAGAATAATACGAGCACAGTATAACGGCTGGCAGGACAGGAAGATTAGTTTTTACCGACATATGGCCTGATATCTCATCTGACCGCAGTTCACTGATGTTCTACTAAAGCTCCTCATCACCGGTACTGTTTCCACGCTCGTTTGACTCGCATCTGGTGCTAAAGTGAAGTAGGAGCGTGCGTTTGAAAAGTCCCCCGTTTGATGTGCTCAAAATCGCTCGTTTTGCTGCTTGTTATTGCAAATTGGTGTGTTTTACCCAGTGGTTGATTTATAAATTCTGAGGTCCCGGAACAAAGTGGGGAGACAGATGCAAAGTGATCAGAGGAGGGAGAGGTAACGAAGCATTTGCGCAATCACACTGGTGGACACAACTTGAATGTTTAAACGTTAAATTATGTTGTATTAAAATAATTCAAATCTAAAATGAAACTAACATGTCACTGTTATACATTTAATCGAGGGAATGAGGAGACGAGGAGTTCTTCAGAATACAATACTTTAATAAATCCAACAAAGCAACACAGAGACATAGAATGTGAACATATACAACAGCGAACGCCAGACACAGGGAAACACAGGGCTTAAATACTATGACAAGCAGGATCATTAACAAGACACACCTGGGATGAAATTAAAAAGACAGGAAACATGACCATAAAAGGAAGAACCGGAATTAAGGCTGGGGCCAAAACACGGAACAGACATACATAATCCTGACATTAATCCCCCTCCCGAAAGGTGCGTCCTACGCTGTAACATCAACCAAGCCACCCTGGAGGCCAGTGACTAAGGGAGACATGGAAGGGCGGATCAGGGAATTCAGGGAGCCAATGGCGGATCAGACAGTTCAGGAGGCCATGGCGGGACAGACAGTTCAGGAGGCCATGACGGGACAGAGAGTTCAAGAGTCCATGGTGGGGCAACCTCCGTGGCCTTGGCCTCAGTACTCGGCCCAGCCACTTTGGCTAAGGACATATGGCCCCCTCCCCCAATTTTAGGGGGATTTTAGGGGTCTACCAGCCCGGAAAAGTTCAGAAGCTGGCTCTGGAGGGCGCTCTAAAGGAGCGGGCTCTAGAGGGTGCTCAGGAGGAGCGGGCTCTGGACGGCTCTTGGCAGGAGCAGGCTCTGGAAGGCGCTTGGGAGGAGGGCGCTCAGGAGGAGCGGGCTCTGGACGGTGCTCAGGAGGAGCATACACTGGCGCAAGCACTGGAGGGCTGGACAGAACTAGCAGAGTTAAAGGAGACTCAGAAGAGAAGATTGGTGCAGAGAACTCCATAGCTGGAGTGTCTGCATGCTTTCGGATAGTAGGAGGATTGGAATCCTCCACATCGACTAGGAAATTGAAACCACTTAGATCAGGAACGTAATTAATAAAATCCGCTACAGGTCTGCGGCAATTGTCCGGAGTCAAGAAACAAAAAAGCTTGTCGTCCTTGAGTCCCATCCAAAAGCAAGCATTGATCATGGAATCGCTCCAACTCACCAGATTTAATATGCTCAGAAATTCCTCAACGTATTGCTCCAATGGCCTTCCCTCCTGCTGGAAATCCAGGAGATAGTCCTCAGCTCAGTTCATTTTTAATGGTCCGCTGTTCTGTCACCGTTATACACTGGATCGAGTGAGTGAGGGAACGAGGAGTTCTTCAGAATACAATACTTTAATAAATCCAACAAAGCAACACGGAGACATGGAATGTGAACATATACAACAGCGGACGTCAGACACAGGGGTACACAGGGCTTAAATACTATAACAAACAAGATCATTAACAAGACACACCTGGGATGAAATTAACAAGACAGGAAACATGACCATAAAAGGAAGAACCAGAACTAAGGCTGGGGCAAAATATGGAACAGACATACATAATCCTGACATAACAACAGTTATTGAAAACCTAATAAAATAATAATGATCAAAACAAAATAATAGTTTTCGTAATCATTACGTTCTCACCCTGGTGGAGCCACTCAAGTGCACTGCGAAAGGTATAATCAGGAATAAGGGATGATGACAAATGAAACAAAACAAAAAAAATAAATAGAATTTTTTTAGCAAAATTTAAAACAACATTAAAATAAAAACTAATTTAAAAAGACAAACCTATAACAACCTTGGTACGAACGTTTTTCATTCGGATCCTGGTCTTACCATATTATTTGATATATTGTATATTATTGTATTGTTATTATATATACATTCTATATGTCTGTGTATTGTGTATATTTATTATGTATATATAAATACACACACATGCATGTATATATTAAGGAAAAATATTTTAGATTTATTTATTCTCTAAATTGTATACAGGTATAAATATATATACATATAAATATATATATTTTTAAATATATACATGTATGTGTGTGTGTATTTATATGTTCATAATAAATATACAGAGTAAACACATATATATTATGTAAACAAACTTTTATTTTGGATGTGATTAATCGTGATTAATCGTTTGACAGCCCTAATATATATATATATATATATATATATATATATATATATATATATATATGACCCTCTAACTCTAGCACTCTCTATTCTATTTCTATTCGTAAAAAAACTTCTCTATTCTTTTTTCTATTCTTCTCTATTTTAGACTTGTCATAGCACTTATCATGGCTCTTTTGTTGAATTTGATTGCTTCCATTGTCCTCATTTGTAAGTGGCTTTGGATAAAAGCGTCTGCAAAATAACTAAATGTAAATGCAAATATATAATCTTAATTATGAGCACACTAGTTTGTAGTGCAAACCATTTTACTATTTACTGCATGTTGTTATTACTCTCCTTATTTCCCCACTGTGGCTAATGAACCGGAAGTCTTTGCTGTAATTTTCTTTTCACCCATATAGAAGTTTACAACTTCCGCTTCTGAGAACCCCAGAAATGTGAAATAAAAGTATTAGCCTATAGAAAGCGAGTAATAAGTTTGTATAATGATCACTTTCGCACATCAGTGTTTCATGTAGGCATCTTGTACTTGTACTAATCTTGTACTGTGGATAAAAAATGTTAATTGTAGTGATGTAGGAAGCACAACTCACTCAGAAGTCACTTTCAAACAAACCACTTACTGTTGGTCGGTCCATGCGACCAACTTGAACCTGTTGCGAAATCTGCATTGGAAAATCCTTCGCCCTCACATGAAATGTCTATTTATGTGGATTCCAACTGAAATGTTAGAATTTTGCCCTTCAAAAAGTCACTGAACATTGGTAAATTTGATCACACCTTAATAAATGCAACGCATTATTGCAGAATAAACCCCTGCAGTGACATTTTTATAATTTAAAAAATACTGTTACACATAGTTTAGGGAAAATAGGTGAGTAAGAACATGAAAAACATGAAAGCTGAGGGAAATGGAAAATGGAGCAAAAAAACAAGCAGACAGACAAACATCTTTGCTAAATGTCTTTCACAGATATCCACAATTCAATCAGAGAGCGCTGCACAGCTGTGAATGATGTGCAGAAAGCCAATGCTGGCACTTTGTTTTGTTAGCATGTGCACATCCAGGTCTCATAACATTAGGACCACTCAATGCGCTGCTCTTTTGAATTACTGCTCCTGGGCCAGGCCTGGGAAGGCTCATTTGCGAGCAATCGATACGGGAGAGGGATTGGGTGCAGATGGAGCGGTACATCAGGTCGGCCTTGATGGGGAAATCATTGAGGTCAGCGCTGAGAAGGCTAGAGCTGATCAGCTGTGTTAAACTCCTGCAGTGTCTCAGACTTCGCAGGACAGGGCCGGATGCATAAACAGACTGCTCACCGCCGCATTATACCTCTGAGAAACGTGCTTGATCGTTCAGAGATGATGCTGAGAAGACGGCATTAGATTTTAAAGCATCTAGCCGTTGTTAGATTCGATCTTAGATTACTTTGACAAATGAACAATAGCCTTAAAGTGATATATGCAAGCTGACAGGCTGCCCATAATATTGTTTTTGGCTGTGCATGACTTCAGGTCAAATCAGATGAGATTCAGAGAACGACAATCCGTTCTCAAAGAAAGTCTTGCAAAAACACACAAATCATATGTGATTGTTTTTTCATAATTGATTCTGTCCAACTGACTTAGAAAGAAGGGTTTCTCTTGGCAAAAGAAAAAAAAACTTGTTTAGGGGAAAAGAAAACAATTTACAAAATCAAAATATTAGTGATAGCCCACATGTACAGGCTACAGCTAAACAAAATGAATTCACATATCATAATAATAAACAGTAGTAATTAATCAAAACATTAAATACACCAACAGACGGTTATATAAGCAGCATTTGATGACAGATTTTAAATCTAATTAAGAATATATTTTACTGAATAAACATATTATTTCTTTAAGTTTATAAGTTTAGCATTGTTTTTTAACCACTAGTACAATGTAAATGGTTTTTCGCAGGTCACTTTCTCCTCTTGCGGGCACTATTGTCATAACTCAAATACGACAAAAATAAACTTTAGTAATTTAGTAATTCATTAAAAATTAAAATCATCAACCGTTTAATAAACAGTGTAAAAAGGTTTCACATAGGTCATTTTTTACTCTTGCAGTCATTGTAAAAAGGAAAATATGGCAATACTAAACTACTAATTAAACACAAACACTTTGATAAGCAGCTTTTAAATTTAATACACCATATATTTAAATAAATGAAGACTGAGGCCAGTGATTTTAGCACTGTTTCTTCTTTGTTAAACTACTAGTATAGTGCAAATGGTCACTCTGCCCAGTCGTGTCATCACAATGGATGTGAGCGTCGATCATTTTACTCTTGTTAAGCACAAATGATTCAGTTGTGTTAATGGCATTTTTGTTTTCTAGTATGCATGCGTCCATGGCAAACAGCCGTACTTGAACTTTTGTCCGAGCGATTAGGACACAAGGACAGTGCCTGCAGCATTAGGTGTCCTTTAATTGCCATTTGCATAGTGGGTTAATCATTTTCCGACTCCCCAATTACTTACCCTCTGTGTCCATGTCAATGACGCTCTCACACAGATGCCCACATTTGGGATTATGGAGGCTTTGTTTTGCTTAAATGGTTATCGTCCCGGGATCAATCACAAAGTGTGCATTTAGAGAGCGGAACGTGGCTTTCCATTTGGATGCTTTGTCTGAATTCTGATAGGACTTTATGGCCCCCATTCACAACATTGTAAAAGATTTTTATTTGATCAATGTGCATATATATATATATGCACATTGATCAATGAGAATTAGCAGTCAAATGGCTTTTGTTTTGTACATTTTCTAAATCCAAATGTATGTATTTTTAATATTAATAATAATAATTATAATAAATTCTGGATTTTATTTTTTAATGGGTGTGTATATATATATTTTTTTTTTTAGTTCATTAAAAAATTATATTTATTAACCCATAGATTTTTGGCAGTTACTAAGTGTTTACCTTATTATGATGCGATTATACTTTCATTCTGCAAATTATATATATAATGCACATTGATCAAAAAGAATTAGTAGTCGAATGCCAATGGTTTTGTACATTTTATAAATGCAAATGTATTTATTTTTTAATAGTAATAATAATAATAATTCTGGATTTATTTATATATATATATTTTTTTTAAATGCCTAGTATTTATACCAGTTTCTTTAAAAATTATATTTAATAACCCATAGATTTTTTGGCAGTTACTAAGCAAACTGTGTTACATTTATATACAGTATATAGATAGCTATAAATAATTCAAATGTATTTATTTTGAATAATAATAGTAAGTCTGGATTTATTTAGTAGAAATCGCCTAGTATTTATACCAGTTAATTAAATACTATTATTAATATTTAATAACCCATTGATTTTTGGCAGTTACTAAGCAAATTATGCCACACACACACACACACACACACAAATATATATTTATATTTATATAGATAGATAGATAGATAGATAGATAGATTATTTTTTTATTATTATTATTATAAACATAAACATATAAACATACACACACACACACATACAGTACATAGATAGATAGACAGATAGATAGATAGATAGATAGATAGATAGATAGATAGATAGATAGATAGATAGATAGATAGATAGATAGATAATGAATAGATATAGATAGATAATTAATAATTATTATTATTATTATTATAAACATAAACATATAAACATACACACACACACACACACACATATACAGTACATAGATAGATAGCAGACAGACAGACAGACAGATAGACAGATAGATAGATAGATAGATAGATAGATAGATAGATAGATAGATAGATAGATAGATAGATAGATAGATAGATTTTTATTTTTAATAATAATATTAATAATGACAATAATAATAATTCTGGATTTATTTTGTAAAAGGTACCTAGTATTTATACCAGTTCATTTTTAATAACTATTATTCATATTTAAGAACCCATAGATTTTTAGCAGTTACTAAGCAAATTATGCCACACACACACACACACACACACACACACATTTATAGATAGATAGATAGATAGATAGATAGATAGATAGATAGATATGAACAGATGATATCATGTTACTTTTACTGACTAACAAATGTAATACATATTCATATTTCATTTATATATATCTGATATGAAAAAAGTTCCTGACAGTGAAAGGAAAGTAGGTACACTGGAGCAGAAAGAGCTGACTTCCAAATTATTTATTGTTGATTCCCTACATTTTGGCATCTTGTTTTCTTTCCCCAGCTGTGTAGTGCCGACTTTGCCCTTTCCCTGAAAGGACGATATGAGTGTCAGATTTATGACCTGCTAAACGAGGCTGCTGGCCCGATTGAAATCTACTGCAGTGAGTAACAATGACAGAGTGAGGATGTTTGCCCATGATTAGCAGAAATGCTAGAGGTTAATTACTCAGATCTACGTTTATTGTTCCATTTGCACATTTCAGACAGACTGATCGTTATTAATTAGGGTCACCGATCCGATCGAGGCGAACAAGGAGCCCCTACAGCCATTTCAAGCAGGCAGAGACCGAGGCACCATTACCTCGGCGGAACAGTTAGCGCTGTAAGCTATTGGCTTCATCTAAGAGCTGCATTAGCGTGAAGAGCTGAGCTCATAAACAGTGTGGGCCGAGCTTTAAATGGCTGACTGGGTTTATGTGCTCTTCTGTTTGATAATGCTTTGCACTTCTAATGCATTTTTAAGTGGCCCTTCACGTACTCATTTCCCAATAAAGTGGATTAGTTTGCTTTAAGACCCGATATGAAAGGGTAAATCACAGCAACAGCCAAATCAGAATGAGGAAATTAGGTTTTTTGCATATGGAAAGCATCACCTGGCTAAAGAACCCTTAAGAACCTTCGGACAAAGTGTTTTTGACTTCCTGTTTCGCGGCGTTGTACATATGTTATACAGCGCTAACAATTCGATATACAATACAGCTCGCATGCAGCGCCAGAAGTGCTTGACAAAAATGTAGAAGTCAAATAAAATCAGCCAATACGCTAGTATACTAATATCAAAATGAGAGTTTGATCCTTGACGTTTACTAGATATTATTTACTTAAGCTTGAAAATTGAATCAATACATTTCGGCGATTCCATAAATGTAAATCAGATCTTTAAAACAGGATTATCCTCTATGAGGTGATGTTATTCAGAGTGAAATGACTGACCGCAAGAAATCAATTCGGCAAATTAGAGAAGGATGAATCAGACGGCACCCATGTGGACATGGAAAATCAATAAAATAATTTAAAAGATAAAGGCTCTGGGTCCTTCAAATCTCCCCTGTGGCTATACGTGACGCTTTATTCTCATTCAAGTTTTGGATAAAATGTCATACAATGGAATCTGAGGACTCATGCATAAGCAGAATGAGTCGTACCACCTTCCTGCGTCAAGTTGGCGGAAACCAGGTGTTTCTAATAAGCAAGTCTACGCTGAGGCCTTTGTTGTAACTGATGACTCAGAGATGTTACAGAGTCCTGGCATTTCTGCTGCATTAGCTTTATCGCTATATTTAGAGTTGCAATGCACTTTCTGGCTGAGGGAGATCATATCTGAACGGCTTCAGTTCAAAAAATATGACGGCAATCATATTTCATACCATGTGGTGGTGCTACAGTCCAGTTCCTCGTTCTGTCAGATGGAGATGTACGCTGATTTTTTAATAGCAGAACCAACAAGCACAGCAGGTGAGCTGGATTAATGTATTTTTTAAAAATAGAACTGAACTTAAAAAATGGTACTGTGCTTTAGTGCCATCCATTCTATTCTCAGCATGCACTGCGGTGTGATTAATTAATATGATTGTATTATTTGACTGTTTGCCAGTTTTGTGTACATAGTTGTTGGTGGTTTTTGTCTTATTGATGAACTTGTCCTGTGGTGGCAGCGTGAGTTTGTTTCTCTACTCAAAATGATCGGTTAGGTCACCCTTGTCACATTACCCTTGTCCAAGTTTTGAGGTCTTATGAAAGTTTTAGTCTCATACCTTGCTTAAAACTATTTGAAAGTCTTGGAAAACTAAAAAAGTTGGCTAGGTAATAGTTGAAGATTTTAAGTCGTGGCAACCTGCCATTTTAAATTCAGTCAAGATATTTACTTAAAATAATTACGCAAAATAATCAACTTAAAAAAAACATGTAAACTGTTGTCTTCATTTTTTAAAGTTCCGCAAACATCCCATTTTTTAGAGTGTGTATAAACAGTGTGGTAATATATGACAAATGCGTGACCGCATATGACAGAAAATCTATCCAATAAAGAACAAATATTTAGACTTACCCTAGACTGATGGTTCATTTTAATAACACTGCTGTGATGAGGGTAAATAAGATTGAAAGTTCATCTTTCTGAGGAGGGACACTGAGTTTCACAGAACAAGTTATTTACAGGCACACCGAAAGGTCACACTAATCTCTGAATAACCGGCCATTGATTTTTAGTTATACCTTTTAATAACATGGAGAAAGAGACACTCCTTTATATACAATATTTATTAAGTGCCTCTACATTATTAAGTGCCTCTAAAATTGAGAAATTCTCTTAGGCTTTGCTTTAAATGTTTTTGTTTTTTTTTCCTTTTTAAAAAAGAAAGCATTCTTCACGGTTTGCTCTATTTAAGGCATGAAAACCTCCATAGTGGAGATGGCAAAATGAGCAGAGATTATTCTTTTGAAAAGGCTAATTGGTATGAATTACTGAAGCTGTGGTTGTTTACACCCATCTTCTTGTTGGTTGACAGGTCTGGACCTCACAGGGCAGCCCTTTGATTGAGAATGAACTCAGACAGCATCTGATGAGGTCGGGCTATTTGTTGATTAATATACAAAGAGTCACACTAGGACTCCATTAATCAAATGAGAATGTCACGTTCCGTATGATTTACATGTCGCCTCTCCTCCAGCAATTCTGTTTCGGACATGGCACGGGGGTGGGAACGAAAGGATGAGGGATGAGAAGACAGGATGATGAAGGGTATTTTAGAGAATGAGTTTACTGTATGTGATGTCACTCTGCGCAGCGGGACTATTCGTACAGCAGCGAAGTTTCATTTCTGTCATAAATCTATCTCTTCAAAATATACAGTCAAACGAAGCTTGCAGGAGGACATCAACTTGTTTGTTTATTAGTTTCGTTTCAGACTGGGTATAGGTTTTCCAAAGAAATGTACTGTACATCTACATTTTATGGAATATATGTATAGAAAGTTTTTAAAAACATGTTTTGAAAATAAAGAATATATATATATACATTTTATTATAATAAAAAGTGGAGAACTTTTTCTTCTTCTTTTTTGTTTGTTCTGATTCAGATTTTTTAGTTCTGGTTCCAGTCATGTATCTTTTTTTCATCATACCCGGTAATCATTGATGTTTTAATAATGTATAATTCTGAGTTTGATTGTCATTGTAATGATGTTTGACTGTTTGTCAAAATCATTCTGGTTCTAAATTTTGATTTTAATTCTTACTCTTGTTCTGATTCTACTTCCAGTTTTAAGTGTGATTCTTAATTGTTTAGTTTTTTGGTCACACAGATGAATATTAGTGATAGATTAATAATGTTTATGGTTTGATTGTAATGATAATTCAAATTTATATTTATATTCTTATTCCAAATCTTAGTCTGACTCCTGATTGCTCTGATTGTTTGTTTGTTTGTTTGCTTGCCATGTGCTGTGATCACACCAATGGATTAAAATCATTCTGTTTCTGATTCACTTCCTGTTTTGAGTGTGATTCTGATCATGTTTTACTTTTTAAACATTTGTTTACTTTTTTGGTTAATGATTAATAATTTTTTGGTTAGTGATTAAAAATGTTTCTGGTTTGATTGTAATGATCATGTTTGTCATTTGCTGTGATCATACTGATGGATTCAAAATCATTCTGGGTCTGGTTCTGGTTCTAATTCTCACACTTGTTTACTCCAATTTCTATTTTGAGTGTGATTCTGATTCTGGTCATGTTTCACTTTTTTACATTTGTAATTCAAATGTATATTTATATTTATATTTATATTTCGACTCTCAGTCTGACTACTGACTCAATTCAGATTTTCTTAATGTCACTCTTACTCTGATGAAAATTCAAATTTTCCTAAAATTTTTTCCTGGTTTTAATGTGAATTTAATGTTTGAATTTCTGATTCTAAATTTGACTCTTGTTCTGAATAAATTCTGATTTGAGTGGATTCTAATCATGTGTGTTTGCATGTTTTTTTGTTTTTTTTTTTACAGTGATCACATTCATACATTAATAAAGTTTCTGTTTCTGATCTGAAAATTTCTGCTAATTAGGGCCCGAGCACAGATGGTGTGAGGACCCTATTGGAATTGCTACATTTTTTGAATTTGTATCCTTAATCTGAATCCTGATTCAATTCTGATTCTCTTTATGCTTGACACGCCTCTGATTCTGAATCAAAATTTTTAGATTTAAACAGATTTTTAGATTTTCCTAACAGATTGCAACAGTTTGTTCTGAATCATGTTTTGTGTGTGTGTGTGTGTGTGTGTGTTATTTTTATAGTGCGATCACAGTTACATCAATAATATTTCTGGTTTTAATGTGAATGTTTGAATTTAATTTGCATTAATTTGCAGTAATCTGAATTCTGACTCATTTCTGATTCTCATTATATTTGTCACACATCTGGTTCTGAATCACATGTTTTGTGTGTGTGTGTGTGTGTGTGTGTGCTATTTTTTTATAGTGCGATCACACTGTTACATCAATAATATTTCTGGTTTTAATGTGAATGTGTGACTTTCTGATTCAAAATCTGACTCTGAATAAATTCTGAATTAAATGTGATTTTGATCGTGTGTTTGCTTGCATGTTTGTTTTACAGTGATCACATTGATACATTAATAAAATTTCTGGTTCTGATCTGCAAATTTCTTCTAATTTGAATTTGTATTCTTAATCTGAATTCTGATTCAATTCTGATTCTCATTATATTTGTCAAACATCTGGTTCTGAATCACATGTGTTTTGTGTGTGTGTTATTTGTTATAGTGCGCTCACAGTTATATCAATAATATTTCTGGTTTTAATGTGAAAATTTGAACCTTACTCTGAATAAATTCTGATTTGAGTGTGATTTTGATGATGTGTGTTTTTATTTGCATGTTTTTTTGTTGTTGTTTTACAGTGATCACATTGATACATGAATAAACTTTCTGGCTCTGATCTAAAAATTTCTTATAATTTGAATTTGTATTCTTAATCTGAATCCTGATTCTCTTCATACAGTGATGGATTTACACTGATTTCGATTCTCATTCCAAATTAAATTTCTGACTCTAATTCTGATTCTAATGGCTGTTTGATATGGACTGACGGTTTTATTTCCCTCTCTGTAGTGTTGTGTGTGCAGGCTGGTGGTCAGACTCTGACCCTGTCAGTCGGTGACCCTGAAAAATGACACACTGATTGACTCTTTGTCACCACTGTGTCATAAGGACGTTTGTCGTGGCAGCTGCGGAATGTTCCGAGCATAAAAGCCGAGCCATCAATCTCCGCCGGAACACGTCTTGTTCCTCGCTGCCCTGAGATGATTTCAAACACCACAGGTCTTTTCCATCAACCTTTAAAAATGACAGACACTTGCCAAGACTGCTTTCTCTCTCTATATCAATGTGAATACACAGAGATAAAAAATACACACAGTGAGTGTGTATTTGTCAAACATATAATTCATATATTTCCTTTTCCACTCAAGTTGCAACTGTTTCAGAAGGACCACAGTGCAGGGAAGCAGATGTAATTTCATTTATATGTGACGTTTCCCAGCATGCCCCATTCAGACGCCAAAGCATAGCAGGGGGGACACTCTTTTATTCCCTCAGTCTCAGGAGACATTCTCCAGCGTTAAAGATCTCACCAGAAGGTGAAGTCAACTAGCAAACATCCCACAATAATGGCACAAAGTGGATTTAATGTCTCACAAAGCATCAGCCGTAATCCACAAAGATGACTCTCACAGTCTTTCAGGGAGTTTTTATGATGCTAATCAGATCGCTGACAGCTTGAAGTCCACGGCTGACAGCGATGAAAGCAAATTTAATTTTCTGTTTTCACACAACGCAACATTATTGAAACACGCAGTTATATTTCCACACTGTGATGATGTATGATGAGGTATTTCGAAGCATATGGTGCAACTAACATTCGGGCAAAAACTGCCTCAGAACTGTGTCCAGTCGGGTTTTCATTTAGCAGCTGTTTTTTAATCTGGATGCAAGACCCCCCACAGTTAGGCCAAGTATTTACTTTTCTCTCAACAGTTTACATTTGATAACAAGTGCGATATGTTCACTTCCTCAAGACACTCTCATGTCCCATTCTCTTGCATAATAGACCAGTGAACACAAAGTGAGACAGTGTAAGGGACTAGAATGAAGTTTTATCAAACTAAAGTAAATAATACTAATAGTAATAAAGCATATTTAAATATTAAGATGCCTAAATTATGCCACAAATTAAAATTATGTACATATGCCTATAGTTGCTTTTATATGATCCAACCTTGTTTACTACAATTGTTTTTTTTGTTTTTTTTTGAAAAATGGGACTTGACTTTCACCCATAGGATATTTGGTAATACTTCCTTTTTTGTGTCACACTAAAGCACATGTAACTCACTGTTACATGAAAAACAGTGAGTATTCTGACACTAGTAATTTTCTTGTAAAATATATTTACTATAAAACAAAACTAAATGATTCAAATATATTTGTGAATTTGTTTTATTTTTTATGTATAAAAAATTATATACAGTGTATATATATATATATTTCATACACACATAAAATACTATTTTATTCTATTAATTTAACTTCTAATAGTATAATTTCATATAAAATATATATTTTCTTATTACATCAATTATAAAATATTTTCTTTTACAATTATTTTGTACTCTAAAATTATGTACACAGTCCTTGCGTCTGCCTGCTTCTTTTCTTATATCATTTACAATAAAGGTAATATCTAATACATATTTAGTATAATTAAAACATTAAAAATACATATTTATGTTATTTCTTTTTTATATTTTCGTATTACATCAATGATAAAAAAAAAAAATTATAAATATTTTGTGCTGTAAAACTATGTAAACATGCATATAAAATATTTTCTTTTACAATTATTTTGTACTCTAAAATTATGTACACAGTCCCTGTATCTGCCTGCTTCTTTTCTTATATCATTTACAATAAAGGTAATATCTAATACATATTTAGTATAATTAAAACATACATATTTACGTTATTCAATTATAAAAACAACATTTATATAAATATTTTGTGCTGTAAAATGACGTAAACATGCATCTGCCTGCTTCTTTCCTTATATATATATATATATATATTATTTACAATAAAGATAATATCTAATACATATTTAGTATATTAAAAAAATAGATCTTTTCTTTTTTTTTATATTTTCGTTAACACTTTAAAATAAGCATTAGTTAATGTATTAAATAACATGAACGAACAATGAACAATACATTTATTACACTATTTATTATTCTTTGGCCATTGTTTGTTCATGTTTGTTCACAGTGCATTAACTAATGTTAAAAAACGCAACTTGTGATTTTAATAATGCATGAGTAAATGCTGAAATTACCATTAACTAAGATTAATAAATGCTGTAGAAGTATTGTTCATTCTTAATTCATGTTAACTAATGAACCTTGTTGTAAAATGTTACCATATTTTCTTCTTACATCTATTATAAACTATTTTCTTTTCTAATTATTTTGTACTCTAAAATTATGCACACATACCTTGCATTTACCTACGTCTTTTCTTACATACATTATTTGCAATAAAGGTAATACCTAATATATGTCTAGCATAATAAAAAAAAATACATTTTTTTTTTATATATTTTCCTAATTAAAAAAAAATATATATATTGCACACTTTCAGAACTATTGTTGTAAGCATAACGCTGGTAATAAAAGCTAACTGTTATCTCTTGTGCTGATAAAGCACATTGAAACACTGAGAGAGCTAGGGCTAGAGCGAGAGCAAGAGTGAGAGAGAGAGTGTCTGTGCATCCGCTGCATGTTCTCTGTGCCTCAGTCATTAGTGCAGCAGTGTGAGCGAGCGTGTGAGACCTGCTCTCTCTGGCTGCCCTGCTCTCTGCTCTGTTGTTGTTTATGAGGGCCGAGGAAGGGCCGGGGAGTTGCTGAAATGACAGGACATGCCAACAAATTGCATCACTTCTGCCTCAGTAGCTGGGGACAAAGCAACGCCATATGCTCAGAGCCGGCGATGAATGGGGCTCATTTCCATGGCCGCACCAGGCTCCCAGCATCCCCTCTGTCCACCCGGGAGACAGCTATGCCAGGACATGTGACACAGATGAACCAGTGTACTTCATCTCACCAAAGAGAAAAAGAACTTTAATGCCTACTACTACTTTTGTTTCATGTTTAAGTAAAGTTGGTCACACTCTTAAAAAAACGAGGATGAAAGTTTAGGTAAATTCAAGTAGATTATTTTCATTAACTCATTATTTTCTGTTTTTTTTTTTTTTTTTTTTTTTTGTGACAGTATGACATTACTTTTGAAGTCAAGATAAAATCAGACAGAGTCTATTTGCTTTCTTAATGAACATTTCTTGTCCTACTGAGAAGAAAAGAAAAGAAAGAAACTGCTTAAGTTTAATTTTGTAGCTTGCCGTTTCTCTTGCTCTTTTTTTTTTTTTTTTTTTGCTGATGTAATTTACAGTAGGCTACACGAGCTTTGGATATTATTAGCCAATATTCAAAAAATTATTTAAGCAAACTCACACTCAGATAGCAAAGCTGTATCAGAAATAATAAAATAAAAATAAAGAATAAATAAAAGTACTCCAATTTTTTTTAGAAATAATCAAAATAAATGCAAAAATAAAATAAAAAAAATAATATTAAAATTAAAGTAATTAATTAATATATATATTTTTTAAAAGAACTTACACTATTTGAATCCCTTATAACTTGTTTCGCCCATAGGAATTTAATATGAATAATTCAAATGAACTTTTGTGCTGATAAAGCACAAATTTTATTCTGCTACTTATTGTTATATAGGTAATCTGACTGTCTAATATTTTTATTGTAATATATATTTACAATAATTGAATAAAACAAGCAAGCAAGCAAAAATAAAATGTTATATATTTGCATTTGTATTTTTTTTAAATATTTATTTTTCTTTCTATTTTATTGTTTTTCTTGATTTTTTGATTACTTGTTTTATCCATAAGAAACATACTTTTGCCTGTCATCATATTTCACGTTTATATGTGAAACTGGCCCACAAAACTGTAAATTTGTATATTGTATATTTGTAGCAATAGCCAAAAAAGTTATTTAAAAAACATAGATTTTTCTTTTATTCCAAAAATCATTACGACATTAAGTAAGATCATGTTCTATTAAGATATTCTGTATATTTCCTTCAAATATCAAAATATATTTGATTAATAATATGCATTGTTGTCCAAAAGAACTTCATTTGGACAACTTTAAAAGCAATTTTCTTAATACTTTGAGTTTTTTTTTTTTTTGCACCCTCAGATTCCAGATTTTCAAATACTTGCATCTCGACCAAATATTGTCAATATTCATCAATAGAAAGCTTATTTATTTAGCTTTCAGGTGATGTATAAATCTCAATTTTTAGAGTTGTCCCTTATGACTTGTTTTGTGGTCCAAGGTCACATATATTACTTGTTTTACTCTCCAGAAATAGAAATAATGAATAAAATGCATACATAAATGAATAAATACGTTAAAAAAACCCTATAAAAAAATACCATTTTCAAACCATTTTACACTATTTGGATCCCAGATTAATTTATTATGATTCTAAAGTGGTAAGCGTAATTGAATAATGAAAAATTCTGATTACTAAGATTCATTTTTGTATTTACGCAATATAAGCCATAACAAAGAGACTATATTTTGCACATCCAAAATAATAGCAGTCTCCTTAAAAATGCACCATATTTCTTGTTTAAGGACACTGTACCTTTTTTCAGTCCCCACAGAGGCGCGTCCCTCTTTGTCACCAGCCTCTGCTCCTAATAATCACTCTAATTAGAGTCGTGTGCTGATAATCAATCAAAACGATGGGGCTAATCTGTTAACCTCTCTCTCATTCTGCACCTAATCCACCAACCCATTAGCAAGCGCTTACGTCACTAAAGCTGTTTAAACGGAATCGCAGAAACACTCCAAAACCTACGACAGTGGCCAATTTGTGTATATATGACCGCTGATTAGTTATTTTGAGTGCTTAGTGACAAAGCCAATTACGAATGGCAAGAGAGAGAGAGGGAGAGGCAGAGGCAGAGAGAGATATGATTCTGTCAGTGTTAAATTGAGCATAGAAAGTCCACAGGGTTTAGGCATGTCTGCGCAGATGTTGTATGGCTGAGTTGTATTCATTACTTCCCCGAAATGATTTTAGATAGCCGACCTCCGAAGCTAGACAGACATTGATTAAATAACTCTCACAAATCGGGATCAAAACGAAAAGCGACGTTGATGGAGAGTATGTGGTCAAATAAAGGATTCGGATACGGCCCTCTAACAGTGTGATAAAACCCTCTCTGATATCGCACACAACTGGCTTCTATGCAGGTGTTATCCGCACTAACTTTTAGGCCAGAACTAGTTCAAGGTTATTTGTCAGCATATGTTTACTCCGGGGGGGCTGACAGGGGTTGGGTCGGGATCCTGAGTCAGCCCCGCTTATGATGTTCGCTGGTGTATTCTCCAACCTTCTTCTCTGGGTTGGTGCCAGCTGCTCTGCCAATCCTCAGCTTGGCACAGGTTGAGATCAGGCATGCAGGTGCTCACTCTTTCTGTCTCCCGCCACTCTTTATGCCAGGAGTGTGACCCTGAGGTAATTTTAGTGCCAGGGTTGTTGGGGCGCTGCCAGACAGTGGTGGTCATGTCAGATATGGTCATTAGTGTTGTGAAGATCTTGCCAGAGGATTTCCTCCTATGACCTGCTAAATGTTTAGGCTCTAGGTTTAGAGTAAATCAGGTGTCCGGAGGGTGAGGTAATCTGTTGTAGTGTTTTAAATCCTTGCAGTTAATGGCACATGCCACTTATTTCTGACACTGTGGTTTATTGGTAATGGGTTGTAGACTAGACGGTACAACTTGAAAAGGCATTGAAAAGAAGGTTGCTTACCTTAAAGCAGTCTTACTTTTGCTTTATAAAAACCTCATAAAAGGTGCCTGAGATGATACAGACATAAGTTTTTACTAGCGTTGTCAAAATTAGTGCATGAACACAGGCGAATAATTTTAGGTTTACACTGTAAAAAAACAAAAAACTAAATTTGTTGAGTCAACTTCAACTCAACTCAACTCAAATAAGTTTATTCAAGTTGAAATGTTAAGTTGTACTAAGTGACAACTTTGATATTCGAGTTGACTAAACTAAAAATTTGTTTGTTAAACTTGAAACTGTAAGTTGAATCAATTCAAATATCTAAGTTGTCACTTAGTAAAACGTAACATTTCAAGTTAACTAAACTTTTTTCGAGTTTACTGAACTTAAAATTTTAAGGCAGCCAGGTAACAACTTATTTTAAGTTGACTCAATAAATTGTATTTTTTTTTTTTTTTTTTTTTTTTTTACAGTGTAACAGCTTTTAAAATATCTTATATTTTAGGAGGGTTGGCCACTTAACTGCTGCTTTTGTCTTTTTTGTTCTTGACAAGAATTGCATTTATTTACTCTCAGAACATGAGAGTAGAACAGGAGACTTTTCAGACGTGAATGGGAGAATTTTCAGACGCGCACTCCAACTTCACTTTAGCATCAAGCGCTAGTCAAGTGAGTGTGAGAAAGGTACAGGTGATGTGAACAGTGAACTGCGGTCAGATGAGATGTTGTCAGGCCATATGTCAGTCCAGACTAGCGGTTTCTAAAACTTTTGAATCTAAATACATCTTGCTGTGCATTCGTAAACCTCATAAAAAGGTCAATGAGACAACACAGACATATCATTTCACTATTCAGTTTCACCGTCAAAATTAGTGCGTTAACACAGATGATTAATTTTTCCAGTTTAACGGCATTAAAAATATTTAACGCAAAGGCAGGGCTAGGGTTGGCCATCCCACTCACAACTGCTGCCTCTGTCTTTTTTTCATGACAAGAATTGCATAGTCGCAGAACATTTTCACGACCACATCAAAAAGGGCAGTTTTTACTACTGCTGTCAAAATTAGCGCATTAACGCAGGCATTTAATTTTTTCAGTTTAACGGTGTTAAAAATATTTAACGCAGTGACAGGGCTGCCCACCCCACTCACAGCTGCTGCTTCTGTCTGTTTTTTTCTTGACGAGAATTGCATTTATTTAGTTGCAGAACATTTTTCTGACCACATCAAACAGGAGACTTTTCAGATGCGCATTCCAACTTCATTTCAGCATCAGACGTTAGACAAGGAAGTGTGAGAAAGGTACAGGTGATGAGGGAGTTTCAGTAGAACAGTGAACTGCAGTCAGATCAGATGCTGTCAGTCCATATGTCAGTCCAGACTAGTGTTTTCTAAAACTTTCTAATTTAAATACATCTTGCTGCGCATGCATAAAACCTAATAAAAGGTCACTGAGATGATATAAGTTTTTACTAGTGCTGTCAAAATTAGCGCATTAACACGGGTGATAAAGTTTAACAGCATTAAAAATATTTTTTATTTCAGGAGGGTTGGCCACCCTACTCACAATTGCTGCTTCTGACTTTTTTTTCTTGACAAGAATTGTATTTACAGTGGGTACGGAAAGTATTCAGACCCCCTTAAATTTTTCACTCTTTGTTATATTGCAGCCATTTGCTAAAATCATTTAAGTTCATTTTAAGTTTAAGTTTTTCCCTCATTAATGTACACACAGCACCCCATATTGACAGAAAAACACAGAATTGTTGACAGTTTTGCAGATTTATTAAAAAAGAAAAACTGAAATATCACATGGTCCTAAGTATTCAGACCCTTTGCTCAGTATTTAGTAGAAGCACCCTTTTGATTTAATACAGCCATGAGTCTTTTTGGGAAAGCTGCAACAAGTTTTTCACACCTGGATTTGTGGATCCTCTGCTATTCCTTCTTGCAGATCCTCTCCAGTTCTGTCAGGTTGTATGGTAAACGTTGGTGGACAGGTGGAAATTTTTGTATTTCTGCAATATAAACCATAACAAAGAGACTATATTTTGCACATCCAAAATAATAGCAGTCTCCTTAAAAATGCACCATATTTCTTGTTTAAGGACACTGTACCTTTTTTCATTCCCCACAGAGGCGCGTCCCTCTTTGTCACCAGCCATTTTCAGGTCTCTCCAGAGATGCTCAATTGGGTTTAAGTCAGGGCTCTGGCTGGGCCATTCAAGAACAGTCACAGAGTTGTTGTGAAGCCACTCCTTCATTATTTTAGCTGTGTGCTTAGGGTCATTGTCTTGTTGGAAGGTGAACCTTTGGCCCAGTCTGAGGTCCTGAGCACTCTGGAGATGGTTTGCGTCCAGGATATCCCTGTACTTGGCCGCATTCATCTTTCCCTCAACTGCAACCAGTCGTCCTGTCCCTGCAGCTGAAAAACTCCCCCACAGCATGATGCTGCCACCTCCATGCTTTACTGTTGGGACTGTATTGGACTAAGGAGAGGCTTCCGTCGGGCCACTCTGCCATAAAGCCCCAACTGGTGGAGGGCTGCAGTGATGGTTGACTTTCTACAACTTTCTCCCATCTCCCGACTGCATCTCTGGAACTCAGCCACAGTGATCTTTGGGTTCTTCTTTACCTCTCTCACCAAGGCTCTTCTCCCCCGATAGCTCAGTTTGGCCGGACGGCCAGCTCTAGGAGGGTTCTGGTGGTCCCAAACGTCTTCCATTTAAGGATTATGGAGGCCACTGTGCTCTTAGGAACCTTAAGTGCAGCAGAAATTTTTTTGTAACCTGTGCCTTGCCACAATTCTGTCTCTGAGCTCTTCAGGCAGTTCCGTTGACCTCATGATTCTCATTTGCTCTGACATGCATTGTGATCTGTAAGGTCTTATATAGACAGGTATGTGGCTTTCCTAATCAAGTCCAATCAGTATAATCAAACACAGCTGGAGTCAAATGAAGGTGTAGAACCATGTCAAGGATGATCAGAAGAAATGGACAGCACCTGAGTTAAACATATGAGCGTCACAGCAAAGGGTCTGAATACTTAGGACCATGTGATATTTCAGTTTTTCTTTTTTAATAAATCTGCAAAAATGTCAACAATTCTGTGTTTTTCTGTCAATATGGGGTGCTGTGTATACATTAATGAGGGAAAAAAAATGAACAAATTATTTTAGCAAATGGCAATATAACAAAGAGTGAAAAATTGAAGGGGGTCTGAATACTTTCCGTACCCACTGTATTTAGTCGCAGAACGTCTTTACGAAGACACCACTTCACCTCAGAGACAAGCACTATAAATGAGTGCGGGAAATGTACAGGTGATGAGGGAGCTTCAGTAGAACAACTGTGAACTGCGGTCAGATTAAATGATGTCAGGCCACAGTAGCGTTTTCTAATCTAAATTTATCTTGCTGCGCATGCTAAAAACCTCATAAAAGGTCACTAAGAAGATACAGACATACGTTTTTACTAGTGCTGTCAAAATTAGACCGTTAAAGCAGTGATTAATTTTTCACGCTAAATGCCGTAAAAAAATATTTAAAGCAGTTAACGCAGGGGTGGGGCTAAGTTTGGCAACCCCACTCAGAACTGCTGCTTCTGTCTGTTTTTTTTGACAAGAAGTGCTTTATTTAGTCGCAGAATGTCCTTACGACCACATCACATGGGAGACATTTCAGACACACTCCCCACTTTGCCTCAGCAAAAGGCGCTAGCCAAAGTGCGGGAAAAGTACAGGTGAAGAGGGAGCTTCAGCAGAACAACATTGAACTGCAGTCAGATGAGATGTTGTCAGGCCATATGTAAGTCCAAACTAGCATTTTCTAAAACTTTCTAATCTAAATTCATCTTGCTGCACATGCGTAAAACCTCTTTTTTTTTTTTTTACAGTTTTTACCAGTGCTGTCAAAATGAGAGATGAATTTTTTTTCCAGTTTAACGGTGGTAAAAATATTTAACATAGTTAACTCGAAGGGGGTGAGGCTAGGGTTGGCCACCACACTCACAACTGCTGCTTCTGTCTTTTTTTTTTGTAACAAAAATTGCATTTATTTAGTCGCAGAACGCATTTGCAACCACATCAAACAGGAGACTTGTCAGATGAAAAATATGGCAGCGCACGAATAAAACTATGAGAATGCATGTCAGATCCGTGTCACACTCAGCAGAGGCAGCTCTTAAAGTAATAGCAGCCAAATAACCTAATAACCCAGCTACTACGATGTCCATTAATCAAAGAACAAAAGAAAAAAGAGGAAATCGATAAGCTTTAAGGATCTGTTTTTATTTAATTTGGTATTTAGTGTTTGATGAATTTATTCTATTTCTGTATATTTCCTACTTGCTGAAGGGCACAGGCAAAAAAAAAAAAAAAAAAAATGTTTATGTGAAGATTGTTTTAAGTTCACTTAAATTAGAAGTTATTTTTTAAAGTATAATAAATGTTAAAATTGATAGCTCTCAATTATACTGTAATGATGAATGGATAAAGTCAATAATTAGTATTAGGAAAAAAGAACAAGACATCAGTAATACTGGTGTCAGTGATACTTGCCTTCAGTCATAAAAAAAGATGCTATTAAACAAATATTAAAAGTATACTGTCTTTATGTTCTCTCTGCATTAATTTAAAGATTAAATGTGAAATTATTACAATATAAAAGTATATTTTAAAAACTTAATATTAGGTGGGATTAATTACAGAAAATGCAATTAATTCTGTTTTTTTTTATTGATTGACAGCACTAGTATTTTTTTAAAGTGTTTTCTAAAACTTTGTCATCCACACTAAAATGTAGAAAAACGCTAAATTAATTTTGCTTCACAAATCATTACTGAGATGATAAAGACGTATGTTATTACGGCAGGATCATTTCATTTAGGAAAATACCTCACCACTCACTCACGCAACCAGTGTACAGAGTAACGCATTTTAGCCAATGTGTGAAAGTGAACAGCACCAAACATGCACAATACCAGTATAAACACAGACATCTATTAGTAAAAAAAAAGTCAGATGCAAAAACTTGGAAATGTTGTTTTTAAATTTAAAAATGGAGCATTTTTCTTTAAAGCACAGTTTTCTTTTACAAAAACGCTATATCAGTGTGGATAGAAGGCCAAAATGGGGAAAAAAAGATGTGTTTTCAAACGAAAACATATTAGTGTGAACAAGGTCTAAATATCAAAAGAGTTTCATTACAATTTACAGACCTGTACTAATAACCAGAAAGTGTCCAAAATATGTATTTATTTGTAATGAATGAATGAATAAATAAATAAATAAATGTAGCATTTTCATTTGCTAAGTTTTAATTTTTTTTAATTATGTATTAATTAAATTAAAATGAATGTATTAAGTGATCAATTATTGTATAGTATTTAATATATAATATATTATTATTTGATTTTTTTTAATTTATTAAATATTGTTCTATACTATCATTCCATACATACCATTTTATACATAACATATCGTTTATATAATTTTTTGTGTTACTGTTAAAATTACTGGAGAAATTGATAGGAAATATTGAACCCACTTTCCCAAATAAAACCCCACTTTTTCTGCAAAATATTTTTTTATTTAAAGAAGAAAAACGTCTACACACTGAATCTGTGAAATCAAACTAAAATTAAATCAGAAATTTTATTGTAACACTTTGCAATCTGTTAAAATGCCTTTTTTTCAACTAATCTGACTTTTACACTTAAAGAAATTTCGTTCAAGTCGAGCAGCGACTAACTATGATGTACATCTCTTTGATACTGCACAAGTAATAAAGAACGGAAAATCTCATGGTGGGCTTTCTTTCCCCTCTCCCTCTTTTATTTTCTGAAAGGAGATTAAATATTTCTGCATGAGGAAGTCTTTTTAAATCCTGCAGTGACTACTGCACTGGCCCCACACTTATTGCTTGGACACACCGAGATGCAGTGAAATCCTGAAAAGCTCCCCCTGCCCCAGCTGTCCACAATGTAGGGGGAAAAAAAATCAAAGTCATTTTCATGGGGAAGACAGAGAGCATGTAAAACCAAAGTGTTTTATGACCTGTTGCTTCTTTACAGGTGAGATAAATCTGTAAACATTTTTATAACCCAATACATCTAACAATATCGCTTCCTAATGAGGGTGTTCGCCTTAAAAAACAAATCCTCATGACATCACTACATCACAAGAGAGTTCATATGGAAAGATGTAAATACTCCGACGTGGTGTTGCGGTGGGAAAGGGGCGGATATGGTTGTGTTCAGAGATGATCTCCTGACATCTCCATTGTGATCTGACGGGAAGCCGAGACTGCCAGAGTAACTCGGGACACGCATTTATGGCTGTGTGAAATAACGACTTAATTTTGGAGAAAGGCAAATGTTTTCCCACCCCCTTTTTTCCTCTGTCTTTCAAGCACACCAGCTGACTAAATCCATGAAGTCAAACACAATGTTTATCATTGCAGTAATGCTCTGTTTCAGATGAACGGCCACAATATTATCATTGCCGCATTTTTAGCATAACTCCACTTATACAAACAGCTTTTTGAAAGACTTCGAGCCATCAATCTCGGGGACCCGCGTCCAGCTTTACAATGGTGTTTTATGGCAGATGGGCTGTCCGGGAAACTCAAAGGCTCTCAAAGTCAACTTTTATTCCTTAGGGTTTTTTTCTCCCCCCGAGTCTTCTCCAACATGGATTTTAAACATGATTGGTGTTTCCAAGGAAAATTAGATCTTGAAGCCTCAGTTGCAAGTGATTCTACACATAAGCCCTCACACCTCCTCACTATGAACACTTAATCTGCTATGGAAACGTCCGGCAGTGCTGTTTCAGGACACTAGTTATATTGAACATACTAAGCCGTGTCCGTATAGTTACCACAATACATTCCCATGTAACATACGGTGAAAGTTAAAGGGTTAATTCTGTCATCATTTACTCACCCTGCACTTGTTCAAAACCTGTGAGTTTTTCTCTTCTGTTGAACATATAAGAAGATATTTTGAAAAAAGTTGATTACCAAACAGTTCTCAGTTAAGTCAATGGCTACTTTGAGCATTCTTCAAAGTTTCTTCTTTTGTTTATCTTGAAAAGAACAATTTGAGGGTGAGTAAATGGTGACCGAATTTTCATTTTTGGGTGAACTATCTCTAAAGTTTGTGGAGTGTGTGTCTCTGTTTTATGAAGTATCTTTTGTGCAGATAAATGATGTTCTAACTCTGTTCACGGATGCTATTGTTGAGCCACACTTGTTTGTGACACCAGCCTATCAAACGCTTCCCAAGATCCAGATCGATCCGGTGCGGGTGTCTGCTTCTGTCCCATTATCAAAGCGCTCTTACTGTACCAGACTAGAGGGGATTACAGACTAGATAGAAAGGACCTCAGCGACACCCCTGGCCTCTTCAGGGCCACTTGGTGGGGGACAAAAAACTTGCTTTTGTTCCCTCCGACAAAAATTAATTACTATTTTAATAACAGAGCCAGACTTGCTGAAAATCGGCTTAGAGAAATGGTGATGTAATGATTGCCGGAGAGGAGTTTTGTAGGGGGCATTGGGGGGCTGCCTCGAGGGCCCTCCAAAATCTCTATTTGCCACATTGAAAAAGTGCACAAATCAAAGTGATCTGCGGGAAAATGAAACCCACACAGTAGGTTTGAGAAACCCGGGCTCATTGTACGCATTCCTGCGTGTCGTTGTGACATCTGCACGCAGTGTGTGCTTCCTTTACGTCTCGCATGGACCCGCACACTTCAGATCGCGCAGCTGAAAGAAATCAAGTGTGTGTGTGTTGAAATTTCACAAATGCAAATAAATTTTCCGTTTATCCCCATTCGAAGCACTTCGGGTGCACGCCGGCCCGCCGAGTCTGCCGAGAACAAGAGGGAAAGTGATAAGCTCGTTTTTGATGAGCAACATTTCAATTTGCATGTGAACACACGAATGGTGTTCTCTCTCTCTCCCTCTTTTTCCCTCCCTCGCTCACTCGCTCTCTATTTTCTCTCCCACTCTCTCTCTTCCTGCCCCTTTCCCCTGACCGTGATTAATACACACATGTTGTACAAAGGGCTCCTTGTTAGCTTAATGGCAAGGCCTAAATGGAGACTTATATTTCCAGGATTATATCTGTATTCAATTGCAAATGATTTTTTGGGGGGACTTTTAATACCCTGCTCTCTTGTCTATGAATAATAGTATCATTTAAATGTAGCAGACACCTGGTGCAGGGAGGGGGGAGCTCAAGGCACCGAGTCTGGCTGGGCACTACTGCCAACTTCCCTCTTTCCCAGCCTTGCCTTATCCCCAACGACCAGCCTCCGATTTCACTCCCTTACCTTCAAATGCCATGCACTTGAAACTTTATTCTCCCTTCGGTAAAAAACGCAGGCGCTCCTGAAAGGGAGAGAGGGATGAAAAAAAAAGCTGAAGAGATTTAAGAGAGGGAGGAAAGAAATTCTTATCAATCTTTTCTTAGATTTGGGGAAAAGTCATCTGAAGGAGCCGTGTAACGTTTCAAGGGACCCTTCCAATTAAATACTTAAAAAAAAAGGCACAATAACAGAAGCCTCTCCTATACTCGACGGAGGCATTAATGCTCTTTTGTTGATTTATTGTACATTACCTTCTGAGGCCGAAGAGAAACAGGGGGTACTTTAGACGGGGGGCCATTTGTATGCGCCCCGCGTCCGTCCCGCGCACAATCCGGCCTGTATTGCGTTTTGCAAATTTATACCAGGATGTTGGTTTAGAGTGTTTCCCTGAAAAAAAAGGAAAGTTTTTCAAGTAAGTGTCTGCTTTCATGAGCACAAGTGACTGAAGCTTACAAACAAAGCTTTGTTTCAAAACTCACAGATGTATGGCCGGAGCATGCCTTTGTCCTCCAATCCTGAGATGTTTTTTTTTTTTTTGGTAGATTTTCTGTAGAACGCAGACAAAAAATACTGGTGCGCACAGATATTAGACTAAGCTTTCCCAGGGTTATATTTTTCACCCAAGAGGCTTGTTTGTAGTTTTTCGAGCGTAGAAACGGGTGAACACATTTTCTTATTCGCAGGGGAACAATTAAAAAACTACTGTTTCTCATTCGTGAGGCACTTTGGATAAAAGAATTAGATAAATTAATACTATTTTTATATTAAGCGAATGAAAGCATTAACGTACAGTATTAGGAAATTTTAATCTGGCAGAAAAACAAAAAAAAACAACAACATCAGACAGCTGTATCCAAACAGTGCAGCAATCTTATTTTGGAAAGACCTGCCAAATATTGTTTTATTACAACGGCGGCTGCTATCAACACCCCTCGTTCACATCGTTTCTTCCTCAAAAGTTTTGTCGGAGTCCGTTAGCTGCTATGCAAACAGCATGTGTTGGGACTTGGCTTGCCAACGCTTCTTTTGTTGTGTCTAGACTACAGGAAATGCAAAATTGCATTTGTTTACAACCGTTAGGAAGTCAAAGCCAAGGCAACGATTAAAGAGCTGCTCCCAGGAAAAAAGGCTCGAACACGTAGCGCAGATTTTCTTTAGAGGGAGAGAGAGAGCGAGCGAGAAAAAACACAGGAATATACGAAGAGGGACTGCCTCATAAAAACATCTGTAAATCTTATCGCACTGAGCTTCATTGTTCTTATTCACCGTCCTGACATTTGCTCCTGAAGCTTGTAAGTGCTGCTGTTTTCAGATCTAATCTCGAATCAGTCATTCTCTCAGCTTTCTTAATGAGTCACATAAGGATGTGAGGGGAGGAAGTCGATCCCTAACCAGAAATTTCAGGTTACCACAGTAGTAGCCTTCACTTCAATTTTTTCTATTTTAAGAATGTTCTTCCATGATGTGCGGATTACGGTCTGTCATCTATACACTAGCGTCTGCTTCCATTTGTTTGTTTACATTCCCTGACCATGTCTCACATATGGGACTTTACGTTTTTCACCCTTTGGGAAAATAACAGCGAATGACGCTGGCCTTGTTCTGTGTTAACGGTGCAGTGAGATATGTGTCTTCTCTGTGCCATGAGAATTAGTTGATATGACTGAGCTTCACCAATTCAATGTCGGACCAGACAGACGGCAAACACTACACTGTTGACTGACTGTGTCTACGTACTTTACACTGTCTGGTTATTCTACTTATTCACTTAAGTAACAGTTTTATTTTAATTGTCTAAGCTACTACTGAAAAAAAAAAAACATCCTAATTTGGGGCCAACTACAGTGGCCACAAAAGTATTCAGGCACCTGATGGAATTAGATACAAAATATCAAACCAAGTAGCAAGAAACGATGCCAGACATTTTCTCAGAACGAACTTCACTTTTCTATGCAAGTTCTGCAATGACTTTTAAAATAACTGGTCTCAAGATCATTTTTAGTGGATGTATGAAGTCAGTTCCTCTCAAGTTCACAGAGAGTTACCTCAGGTGTAGCTCAGCATAAATAACTATACTACTATACTATTGTACAACTTATGCCATAATCAACAATATATTGTTTTCTGAATTAAAAAGGACAACTTTAAAATGTGTTTTTTTTTTTGTTTTTTTGTTTTTTTTAAATTGGCACTTGCACTTTTTTAGTTTAATTTAGTTTAGCATAAGTTCAAACACTATTTTAGGCCACTTGCATACAAAAAAGAAAAAATGATGATAATAACACTAATAATAACAACAACAACAACAATATATATATTTTTAAATATTAGTGATAATAACATTTATTATTATTACTGTAAATGACTAAAATGATTAAAAACTTATAATATGTTTTAAAAATTGTATTTTTAATAATTGTCGTAAGTGTCAATATTTTTAAATGGAGATTTTTACATTATCTGAAAGCTGAATAAATAAGTTACAACTATTTGAAAATCTGGAATCTGAGGGTGCAAAAAAAAAAAAAAAAAAAAAAAAAATCTAAATATTGAGCAAATTGCCTCTAAAGTTGTCCAAATTAAGTTCTTAGCCATGCATGCCAGATTTGATATATTTATGGTAGAACAATTACAAACGGTATTCATGGAACATGATCTTTACTGAATATCCTATTGACTTTTGACATAAAAGAAAAATCAATAATTTTGAACCAAGCAATGTATTTTTGGCTATTGCTACAAATATACCTGTGCTACTTAAGACTGGTTTTGTGGTCCACGGTCACATATATTAATAATCTTATATTATTATGACATTTAAATAATATTTTAGCATCAGATTGTGCATGCACATTGTAAACCACAAATCTGATGAGGACGTGATCTGAAATAATCTCGTTCTTCTGTTTTGGAGTCTCTAAGCCAACTCTGCTGGGCATAATGGACATTTTTAGCTAGAATTAGTTCACATGTCCAAATTAGCTCAGATGAGTGATATGTATTTGAAAAAAGCATTTGATTTCTGAGGCCGCTATTTATCTATAGTCTCATTCTGCACATTTAGAGAAAGCCGTGCCTCCGCTTCCACACATAATGGTGCGCAGAGATAGTTTTAACAGAGGAAAACAGGAAGTGCCCTGAGTGACCTATAACAACAGCTGATTTAAAGCTATTTTTATCTACTTTTAAACAAAGCTGTGAGATCATAAACCATCAGATCTCAAAGTGAGATATATATGTAAGATGTATTCCTTACATTGAACATCCAAAGGAAGAACATCTTAGACTATAATGAGGTAATCTCAGGTCCTCTTCCACCAGGGACATGTATGGTGACTTCTCTGTGGTTTGCCTCAAGCGTCTGTTTAAGACATGGAGAGGAAGTCACTATTTCAGAGAGTTTACACAGATGGAGCCCACTCTTCAGTCAACACTCACATAAAAATCGAGCGAAGACTTGTTTTTTCTTTTCATTTCAGTGTACACACAGATGCTTATGGCGACTTAGAGGTGCCACGGTTTGTTATGAACAACCAAATGCACATGAAGTTAAGCTCATGGTGCTAAAATATCACAGATGATTATTATTTTCATATGTATACACACCAGAAAAATCATAACAACAAATCTTGATCTTGATTTATAACAGGATAGTAGTTTACTAAACAGTTTCGATCTCATTACGGCAATCAGGAGGATTGTTTTTCAGATATACTGTACTGTACAGGTCAGTGTGACATTTGTTATTCATCCTGCTTTTAAATTAAAGTTAGACTTTGCCTTTCGGCTTCTGTTGCTCTTGGTTTACTGAACTTTTGTGTGTGGTTTTACAGCAGAATGCTGGGAGACTCACATAAGAGGTGACTCATAAACTAGGCACACACGTCCGCTAGTCACTGTCTGTTTACTTCTGACAGCTTTTTACAATCGTTAACTGTAAATGTCACAAGCATCTGTGATCTAAGGCCAGTGGCACGCAAGAGATTGTGCCATTAATTTCTTTTACTTTGTCAAGACAGCAACAATCATGGCCCCGGGCACCTTTGCGCTAACCTTTAGTTTATGCATTCAGAGGACTATTCAATGGCAACAGGCTTAAGTCAAAGCCGCTAGATGACGGATGATCATGCTAACCTGGTTTTGCATCTCTCTCAGCATGTTCAGGGAAACAGCTTCCTAATCGTTATCTTGTCCCCAGCCTCCAACTGAGAGAGTAATTTTGGACATGGAAGGTTAGATGTCCCCCCATATGCTCCTTTATTGAGCTGTCAGTGAGGTCTGACTTACAGATCTTACAGATTTGTCCATTTAATTATATAATACATCCAAACTTGCATCCTAAAAATTCATTTTACATAACCAAATGTTTGTTAATGTTTGTAATTTACACATTGTTAATTTCATTGGTATTATAACCAAACACACATGGGTCACTGATACTAATTTTCATCTAGATTTAAGAATATGTTGAATATACATCTTCTATTATTATCAATATGTTTTCAGTTTCCTGAATTAAAATGTCAGATTTCTTTTTAAAAGAAAAAGCCTCATTAAAAGTCTGAAAAAAAGTTATTTGCATTAATATTTAAATAGAAATAAGCAATGAAGCATTTTTGTTTTTAAGCAATATATCTGAAGCATTTCTGTCTGCTGAATCAAAGTCAGTGTGGTGTAACCAACAAGCAGGAAGTAATTCTGCTGTCATGTGACAAGCAAACAACAAACTAGTAAATTATATCCCAGAAAGGACTCCTCTAGAACTGTGTTATTTATATAAGTTTGTAGATATATATTAATTGACATATTCATCATACAAGCAAAAAATTACTTTGAAAATATTTGTTTTATTTTTTTATTTTTGCTAAATTCTTGTGTGTATTCAGGTTATAGTGTAAACGTATTTTACTTAATTGCTTTTTAGATGGTAGTTACATCATAATAATCAATAAAAGGTATATTTCTATGAATTTGCCACATGCATTTTAAACTAGATTTTTTAAAAAAAGTTTCCTCAGTTTCATCATCTCTGACATCCTTATTTGTCACCGACCCATACAGACATTTAATGTGTTGCAAAAACTCTCTATAATTTCAAAAGACACATGCAGTGTTTCTCATTCCTAATATGTTCCCCTAAGGACCAACAGACTGCATTATTAAACTTGATCTACTGGCCAATGCCCAGATATTATATTTGTATAAAATACGTCCTGTAATTTCAATAGCATATTTCTAAATCCACAGACTCTCCATGTCTAACATTAGTTTTACCTTTGGATTAGATTACGCATCCTATGTCAGAAGATACTTCCTGTGAAGCGTTCGGAGAATCCGAGCTGATGGAGATTAAACTCATTTGTTACATGCTTTTCCTCTATAGCATGCCAATAAATGCTAATAGCAGGGTCTGTTCTTTTTCAGGTCATAAATGTAAGTGAATTACTTTGCGCCTGAAGTCTTCCCTCTGCCATCTCAGACTGCACACACTCACAGCCAGTAATTAACTACTGTTTTTACTGGCGTTACTCTTGTTTTTGCTCGTTATTCCCTCGAGAACATAGAATACATAATATCCTGTTTGTGCCTAAAATTTGCTGTCTTTCATAAAAATAGTCTGTTGTCATGACGACACGGGTTAACAGAACTGAAACATCTTCTTTGCACGGTTGTTTACAAAGCAAAAACTTTGTGTACGTATTCAGCGAAGCGCTTTTGCAGAAGTGTTTGTAAATGACCGTAAGTACGGGGGTGAAATCACTACATGCGGTCGCATATCAAGGCACACTGCAACAAGCAGCTCAAACACTGATCTCCGCATATACAGTAAAGTGCAACAGTGTTTTTTGGATGGTCGGATACAAGGCCGTACCACGGCACTGCCAAGGGACCCGTATCTCACGGCGAAAAACGTTTATTTCGCCTTAGATGTATCAGGTCCAACTGGCCTCACAATAGACCCTGACTCACCCCTCATACATTGAGATTCAGTTTCTTTTCCCAGCTCAAGTCTCTCCCGCTAGTGTCAATCACAGCCTTTATTGGTGGAAGCGGACCTGACACCCCGGACCTCATGTGAAACCATGGCCGACAGGAGGCAATAAGCCGGAGAATAGCAGCCATCTCAAAGTAGTCCTCCATTTAGCAAGTGCTTTTTTTGCTCTCTTTGCTCCAGTCCTGCATTAAAGATAGAGAAGAGAAATCAATAGAGGTTCACAGCATTAGATAAAAGTCGCAGACTTGAGAAGCAGCCGCGTTAGATGTGGTAAATTAAACCAATCAGAAATTTCCAGAGGCCCTCGGCACATAGAACAGTGCTATCTCACATCTGTCCATCTCGCTGGCCCGTCTCTGCTTTGTTTGTTCTTCATGTAGTTTCACCCTGACACTTCATTTGTTGATCTATCTGTGATGATGTGCTTTATACTCGGAGTCAAACCCTCTTCATCGTGTTTAGAGTAGGGAAAGATGTTTTTTAGCTGTGGGATATGTTCTTGGTTAAAAAGCTGCATTTCGGGGCTAAAAGGAACAGAGAAAGAGCGTGGACCCTGAAAAGATTCTAAACATGATTTTGTTTTAATGGACAGAAACCGATTCTTTTAAATGAAAAGCTAAAACGTACGCATTTTTGTGAAGCTATATTCTGTGATTACCAGGTGATATAGAGAGGAAAAAGCTATATCTTTGATGATTAGTTCATTTAAATCTGGCTTGTCGCATTCTCATGAAAGCAGATGGGGAATGTGTAGAAAAAAACAGCACGCGAAATAAAAAAAAAAAAAAACACAATTAACAACCGCACGGGCAAAAATTCCCTGTAGGTACAAACATTAAGGGTTTCATATGCAGAATTTTAAATATTTTGTCCTTCTGGGCGCTCTTCTTCGCCTGATCATTTTGTTTCATTTTGAAAAGCCTGCTCCTAATCCTACATGGCATGGATAACAGAAAAGCCGGGATAACAGCAGCCGTTTTAAAGACTTCCCTTGGGGGTGGATTTTGACAATTCCCACCACTTTGTAATTTTATTGATAATGAAGAGGATGGCGAGGAAGGGACTTTTGATTTTTGCCAGAAAAGCTAGTTAAGGACAATCAATAGTACATCATTGGGAGAGTTTTGTGATAAAAGCCCTCGGTTACCCTGGCAATCCATCACTTGGCCATACAGATAGGTCAAACGAAATTATATTGCGCTTATCTCTCTACACCAGAAGAGTAACAGAGACGCCGATCAATAGGCTTATATATTGTTCTACTTGTGTTGTAATGGAAATGATGTATCGCTGATTTAGAGCCCTTTGGCCGCTATACACCAGCGATACTGGTCAGATGTGAATGTTGTCTGATCCCATGAGAGCAGCTCAATATCATGATAGACACATAACTGAAGTTTACCATGTTAGGTTTATATGGCACTACACTACAGATCACAATATAAGTGCCATATCTTATTTTTTGTTCCTCATGAAGTCGGTTTTGTAGCAGATGTGAAGTTAGGCAAAAAGTAAACAGAAAAAAAGAGCAGGTTGAACCGGGTCCATCGTTCTGCGATATCCTAGTGGTCGCCTAATGCAATAAGCTTACACAGAACAGCCCTGCTGCATCTCTCCAGGACTTCTGCTGGGGTTTACACGCACATTTGCAGCAGAAAATCAGCGAACGCCCGTTTCACTTCAGCTGATTCATGAAGACATCCACCTTATGGGACTCTGGAAGAACGGGCATAGTTTTTTTGAATTGGATGAACTGAAGGAGATGTGTCCTCGGCATGAGTGAGGAGCAAGACGGACCGACCGAGAACAGAACGAGCTGTGTTTGTTGCCAACACACTCCTTAACAGTGTGCGAATCATTCGCCTGCGTTCTTGACGTTCCTCAAGTAACTTTCGGGATTTCGCGCAAGCGTTCCGTACAGGTTCCATTCACGAAACGAGTTTTTTTGTTCCGTAATACAAAACTGAAAACGTAAAAACTTTTTGAAACACTTTTTGCTTTATGATTGTGGTATATAAATCTATGGAAATCCATAAATGATGGCAGTATGTTAGGCTACTCATGTTTTGTCGACGTACCGTCCCATACAGATCCTAACGGAAAGCGTTCGAGCAGGCTACTGTTGCTATGGTGACCTCCTCAGGCGAACGCGACTGTTTGCGGCTGCCTATTTAGTATACTAACTTGTAAGCTAACTTTTGTGGTTATTGAAACATTGTTTAAAAGAACATTTAATTTTGACTTCCTGTGGGGGTTTAAGCTTTAATTACACTAACCGAACCCTTCAAATAACAGCCAACTATTTACCGAGGCAACTGCTTTTATAATAGGTAGCCAGATATTCCCCTGTCAGAACAAACTTTTCTTGCGTGGATATAAAATGTAAACAAAACTTGATGGAAAGCTATTCTTAAACTACAATCAATTCTGGTCGAAAGAGCCTGTTTGAAAGGTGCTTGAATGTAACTCATACTGTCATTTATTTGAAAAGAAGGCGTGTGAGCGTGACAACACTGGTTTTCCGTACTTACGGTGATGTTTAACAAAGTACGGATGGACTTTACGCCATGTGAAGTGCCACCAGAGCTGTAGACGCACTTGTTTGCGTCCAGTTTGTGGTCCTACGTGAACAGAGAGCAAAAGGGGGAAAAGTGAGGAAGTGAAACGGGCTAATTACTCAGTCCATCCCTCATTTCCATATCCAGAGAGAGTGTCTACTGGCGTGCGGCCAATCCCTCATGCAGCGCAACGTAATACATGACCCTCTATCATTATAACGCCGACATGCGCAATCTGCACAACGGTAACAACATCTAATATCTCTTATTCACTGACCCCGGGACTGTACGGGACTGCCTGCGTCCGATGTTTCTGCAGATCGGAGCGCCGACGCGAAGCGCAGAGACATGTCCCGAAGAAAGCAAGCGAAACCTCAGCATCTCAGATCGGACGAAGAAGGAGCACAGTCGGACAAAAGTCTGGATAACGGTATGTGATTTGAAATACGACTCTTTTATTTGCCTCTTTACGTACAAGTTTCTTTTGTTAGAATTTCGCGATGTTTTATGCCTCACTTCGAATGATGTTGAAAACACGCTATAGGATGAATGGCATAGAACGGGACATAGAAAGAATCTTAGAGTAAAAAGAACTTGATTTAGTAAGCATATGTAAGTTTATACCATGCTGTGTTCTGTTTAAGTAGACTAGATGGAACTCAAGACAAAGTTTTACAGCCTTAAGAAATAAAGGTTCTTCGATGGTTCTTACGTTCAGCAGAGAGCCATTTTAAATGAATGTGGTTCTTTGGAGATTAAGAAAGTTCTAAATGTTAGGAATCTATGTTCTTTAAAGAACTTGCTACATATTCTAAAGAATCAGAGAATAAAAAGTTAGGCTACTTGTGGAGGTCCTCTTATGACATAATAGTAAAATTATATTTGCGCCTTTATTTTTAAGAGTGCACTATAAAGCACCCGTAAAATGCGTTTTATATTTCTACTACATGAAATATACAAATGTGTGTTTTTTCGTGTCAAACGTTCATTATGTGTCATTTGACAAAAATGCCGAACACTGTTCCCCCCTAAATAACGCAGCCGTAATGTCTAGTGTTTTTTTCTCTATTCTAGCTCTTTGCTAACAATTGTTAACTATGTTCAATTCATTAGAAGTAATTCAGGATTTAAGGACGTAAAATGCTCTCAGCGATTTAATTTGCTTAATTAGCAACTGTGCACGTCCATATATTTATTTATTTTTGTGTTTCATATAGGCTAGGCTAGACTGTTTTTTTTTTTTTTTAAGAAATGATTTAACATGATTTAAAATGAATTATTAATTAGGCTATAATCAGTAACGGCAGATTAGAGCTGTGCATCTATTCGTGCTTTTGATAAAGCAGCAAAATAAAAGAACTGCAAAACCTACAAAAGTGTCCTATTGCAAGACCCAAACAAAACCTTCAACATTCGTCTGTTTGCGTGAGAATAATTCCTTTTGTCATGGTAATGAAGTTACTTACGTGCCCACATGAAAAATCCTCACACTTTTGGTTTGGTGTCGAAGTTGTGTCTTCATTTAAATCGCGTTAAAGTATTTACTGCAACACAAAGATCGACCTAAAAGAAGAGAATTAGAGTATGGTTTGAAAACAGACAGTGAAAGACGTTTATTGTTCTTCAGATCAGTTTTAATCAGATGAATCCATTATAAACAGGCCTGATCTGTTAGAAGAGTAATTAAAGGATTCGAGTGAAAACCTGATGCAACAATACTGATGTAGAAATCACTAATAATTTTGAAATCTTGAACGTTTACATTCAGTTTAAACTTTGGGTTATTTTTTTTAACCAGTTAGTCAAATAAAACGACTGCTTTAGTCAACAGGCCAAGTAAATAATTGCACACAACAGCTTTTTTTTTTTTTTTAAACCTGTGAACAAATATATATTTTTAAGAAAATAAAACATCTGCTGAAGCATTCTAAAATTAACTAAATTAATGTGCAATAAGTGCAGACAGTTTAAATAAAGTTTAAACACACTGGGTATTTCAATCCATTTTAGAAAATATTATTAACAATCTAAAGTAACTTAGGAACCTACTAACACCATCTGTAATTTACATCTGTTAAAAGTCTAATTGGCATTTTGTTTTCTAATTGAATTAAAGTTAAATTATGTTTATATTTTAAACAAATTTAAAAATGAAAAAATAAATAATAATGATTTGACTTTTTTATCCATGTATGCAATAGGTACAAGCTGATTGTTTTCTCTTATTTTGTCGACGTCAACACAATCATTTTGACTTTCGTGTTTGTCCTTGTACATCTTTCATTTCGCTTTCAAATGCCATTCATCAGGCCTCTACAGTAACGACTGTCTAATAGCATTTTAGCTTTCTTCTTTTGGGCTCTGAGAAATTTATTCTAAGACTCTTATGTTGTAACCTTTGTCTCTCTCATGTCGAAATGATCCAGCTAGCTACCAAAACCACGGTTACCAGCTGAGCACCCTAGGAATCTCCCAAGTTTTTTCATCTTTGTAGTGGCTCATGCAGCAGGGCCCCACAGAATGTCTTTTTTCTGATTTAAGAATTTGATATATCGATCTCATGAACACAGTTTTGTCCGTCTTTCATTCGGGACGCCATAGGATTTTTTTTAATTCTACTTGGACTATTCAGTAAATGCTAATATCTATACAGACTAATCTGTGAACATTTTAAGATTTGCAGCTCGGCCTTAAGTTAATTGGTTGCCTCACTAGATCAGTTTCAGTTAGCTCTCACCTTTCGGTGTTAAGAGTTTTCAGACCACCCACACAGTTACTGGAATTAGACGAGCAAATGACCCACATTGTAACTACTCTAAGGAAGGCTCACAAAAACACAACAACACCTGACCACAAAATTATTCAGATGCTCTGTCATCGTCTGTTCGCTCATTTCTCTTTCTCATTTGTTTCAGAAATTTTTATGCAATATTTTTATCCTTTTTCAGTGTGGCTACATCAAGGCGATGAAGTGGGTTAATAAAGAAACATACAGTAAATACACCCATACAATCTTCCATGGCATTTTCTATTACTCTAAAATATGATTAAAAAATATTAATTAAAAAAATGTAAAAGGAAAGAAAAGCAAAGAAAAGGAAAAATGCACTCGCTCTCTCTCTCTCTGTCTCTCTCTCTCTCTCTCTCTCTCACACACACACACACACACACACATAAATACAAACGACAGAAAAAAATTGAAAGTAATGGCTTAATTTTTTTCATACACTTTGGCATCTCACCAAACCTATTATGTGTAAATCTATTTGTGTATATTTTGCTCTGAACAATTCTGAGAAGTGCATAAATTACCCAAACCCAACCCCTTAAGCGCTCATCAGTGAGCCAACAACCTATAACAGTTTAAGCTAATGTAACCTGTTTTTTGTTTGCTAAATGCAAATATCAGAACAAAAAATCTTTTCAAATGATGCTGATTTATTTTATGACTTCCATGATCATTACAATTAGATCTGAAATTATAATTATTTGAAGATGTGTATTCTTGTCCAATATTGATATGCTGTAAACTTCATAATGTTCTTGTCGTTATATAATTTACTGATTCAATGAGAAAATGGCACTGATTTATTTAAAGATAAATACACTGTAAAGGCTTTGACTTCTGATGGTCACATATGACGTGATTTAAAACAATTTGAAGTTAACTGTGCCTTTTACACATTTAAAGCTGAAACCATTTTGTCAAGGTTGTACACCATTAGCAGTGAGAGATAACGGTTTCACTCAACAATGTCAAGTGGAGAGGAATTAGTTCTTCAAATTCATCAGGAAATAAGAGTGTTTGATAGCAATGGAGAGTTCAGATTAGTCAATCAAAGACTCAATTTGCCCTCAACTGACAGTGCAGCTGTGAATTGTATAAAAACATTGGAAATCAATATCCCCTATAGAATTTCATTAAGCTCCCGTATATTCAATAGATAGGTCGCATAATTTGATGGATTGTGCAAAGAAAATTATCGTCTGAGTCTTTGGAGCATGAGCACAAAGAGGCTGGCTTTCAGTAATTGGTAAAGTGGTACAATTGATTTAGTTTATCTATATTGTTCACTCCTCCAAGAATAGCTGTGAAAAATCTATCATCTCAGAAATTTCTATTCACATGCTTTCTCTCTGTGTCTTTATCTCCCAGCACTTCTGTTGAGGGGAGGCGATGAGGAGGACAGCGGCACGGAGAGCCGCAGCGGAGGCGAAGAGACGCACGTGTGCGAGAGGTGCTGTGCTGAATTCTTCAAGTGGTCCGAAATGCTGGAGCACCAGCAGAAGTGCACGGAAGACCCCCCTGTGCTGATCGTAAAGGAGCAAGAAGAAAAGGCCATTTCCCGAGGATCGCCGACAGAGTCCCTCTTGAGCGCCCACAGTGACTCAGCAGAAATGGAGGCCAGCGAGCTCAACTGTGAGCTGGCTGAGAAAGTCGACGACATGCCTGAGGAAACCCACATCATCGACCTGAATGAACCGATGGATATAAGTTTGCCCGAGCATAAAACATCAAACCTCAGCCCTCTACCACTTGACAATGAAAACACCTCCACTTCTCCTGCACTACCTATAACCAATCACTATGACATGCCCAGCACCAACGTGACCCTGGAGATTCTTCACAGCACCCGAGTGGCCGTTGCGCAGTTTTCCCAGAGCATTCACTGTGCGGGGTCTGCAGGCAAGCTGAACTCAGCTGCGATACCCATGATTCTGGAGCAGTTGATGGCACTGCAGCAGCAGCAGGTTCAGCAATTACAGCTCATTGAGCAGATCCGCAGCCAGGTCGCTGTAATGAATAGGCAGCCTACGCAAGCCGCTCTTAATCCTGCCTCAAAAAGTCTGCCCTCTGACTCTAACACTTACAATTTCCAGGGCATCGCTCCACCCCCTGTACTTCCATTATCTGGGGTCATGCCCTCTGCAGTGAATGGGCAGGCTTCTGTATCCCAGGCATCTATGCTTGCGAGGCCACCATTGCTGTCTTCCCAGCCAAGCAGTGGACAAATCAGCTCTAGAGCACTGGAGAGTGCCACTGCTTCCGTAACAAGCTCCAGCCCTCATCTCTTCAGCTACAGCGGGGCTTCCCCGCTCTTGCCCACCTGTAGCGGATCGCACTCTAACGTTACTAACACCCAGTCCATAAGCACTCCCAGCCCACTATCAGCTGGCCAGAGTAGCCTCCTTAGCCCTTCTGCCAACCTGCCATTACTACCTCAAAGCCCTCCCAATGGAGTCATATTTCCCAATCCACTGGCCAGTATTGCAGCCACTGCCAGTGCATTAGACCCACTTGCTGCTATGATGAAGTACCGTAAGGGCAAACTGCCCAGTGTCTCAATGTTTGACAGCAAGCCCAGTTCCGAGGACCCATTCTTTAAGCACAAGTGTAGGTTCTGCGCGAAAGTGTTCGGCAGCGACAGCGCCTTGCAGATCCACTTACGCTCGCACACGGGTGAAAGGCCCTTCAAATGCAACATTTGTGGCAACCGTTTCTCGACAAAGGGAAACCTCAAAGTCCACTTCCAAAGGCACAAGGAGAAGTACCCTCATGTTCAGATGAACCCGTACCCCGTCCCAGAATACCTTGACAATATCCCTACCAGTTCCGGGATCCCCTACGGGATGTCTTTTCCTCCGGAGAAGGCAGGACCTACTTGGTTAGACAGCAAGCCTGTTCTTCCAACAGTGCCGTCCTCAGTGGGTCTGCAGTTGCCACCCACGGTACCAATTATTGAAAGCTTAAGTGATTCATTTACAAGCACACCCTCTGAAAGATCTCCACACAGGCCGTCGCCAGCCCGAGGTGAACTTGCACCATCGTCGCCCAATCCCACCGGCACCGAGACAGATATGTCCACCATTGCGGCCTCCCCTAGTTCAAACAGAGAAGGAGAGCTCACACAGAGCTTCAACACAGAAGAAGTGCACCTGCCATCAAACAGTATGACTAGAAATGGTAACAACCCCAACAGCCTGCTCCTGCAGTCCATGTCCACAGAAAAACCTTTTAATGGAAATGAGTCTACTGATGCTCCTTCAGTTGATACTAAGTCGTCCTCTCCTCCACTCATCTCGGATCAGTTCAAGGTCAAGTTCCCATTTGGTGGTCTCCAAGACTCTATGCAAACATCAGAGACATCGAAGCTCCAACAGCTTGTGGAAAACATCGACAAGAAGATGATGGAGCCCAATCAGTGTGTGATCTGCCACCGCGTGCTAAGCTGTCAGAGCGCGCTGAAGATGCATTACCGCATCCATACAGGGGAAAGGCCATTTAAATGCAAGGTTTGTGGACGAGCATTCACCACAAAAGGTAATTTAAAAACACACTTTGGTGTACACCGTGCAAAGCCTCCTCTTCGGATTCAGCATTCATGCCCGATCTGTCAGAAAAAGTTCACAAATGCTGTCGTGCTACAGCAGCACATACGCATGCACATGGGTGGCCAGATTCCAAACACTCCTCTGGCAGAAACCATCTACGAGAAAGATACAGATATGGAGAGTTTTGACAGCATGAGCACTTATGATGATGACGGTCTTGATGATATTTCATTTGAAGAAGAAGGGGATGTTGTAGAGAACAATGAAAACACCCTGAGCTCTTTTTCAGACAGTCCACCACCTATCTCATCTCTTCCAACCAGTGTATCAGAAACTCAAAGCATAGGGGGTGACTCAGCCGTCAGTCTCAGCCAATCAAATGGAAAAAAGATGGTCAGGTGCGGACCTATGGATAATGATCTTCATGTTCTGGGCTCTACCGCCACTGGCGAGATGGAGAACCACAGCATGAGAACCAGTTTAATGCCACATTCATCTAGTTCAATTCACATTCCACCCTATCCCAACAGTCAACCTGAGGGTCAACATGAGCACTTAGTTTCTCTAAACCTCTCCTGTAAAGTCCCTGTGGCAACAGCTATAGTAAAATCTGAAACAACAGATTGTCCTGCAGCAAATACAGTCAATGAGGTGACTGTTAATCAAACAGGAATCCAGCCTATCAACTCTACAGTCAAGAAAGAAAACCCTTTCAACATGCAGTGTTTCAGTAAGGAACATGGTAAGCTAAAACCGTATATGATTCCAGTAAAACACTGTACAGTAATGTTACGTAAACTTAATGAAATTTTTCACACAGTTATTTTAGGTTAGTATTTAGGTCAACTTGAACATGTCCGTTAAAACAAGTTAAAACATGTTTTTGTTGAACAAACCAAAATTTTTATTAGTACATGTTAGCATATACTAAATATAACATCATTTATTATTGTTATATGAAATGTATGGGAGAACAAGACGTGGCTAGTCTCAGTACTGCCGTTAGCAGTTATTCTTACTGAGCGAAGCAACACACACACACACACACACACACACACACACACACACACACACCATAGTTATCATGTAGCCCACAGCCTACCCTGCAAAAAAATGCTTTTCTTACTTAGATTTTTTGTCTAGTTTCCAGCCAAAATATCTAAAAATTCTTAAATCAAGAAAGATTTTTAGACAAGCAAAAAATATTGTCTTGTTTTTAGAAAAAAGAAATCATAATTTTTGCTTAAAACAAGCAAAATAATCTGACAATGGGGTAATCTTATTTCAAGCAGAAAACTAGATTATTTTACTTGTTTCAAGCAAAAACTCTCTTAAATTTTAACTTCTTTTTTCTGAAAACAAGACAATAATTTTTACTTGTCTAAAAAATCCTTCTCGATTGTAGAATTTTGAGATATTTTGGCTGGAACAAGACAAAAAATTTAAGAAAGGCATTTCTTTTTGCAGTGTAAGCATATTTCACTCTTTATAACAACAGTAACCACACAAAGACTACAACATAATAGAAACTCTTCTAAATCTATAACATAACTGAACATTAAACACCAATAAGTATTTCCATAAATATAATATAATATAATATAATAGTTTTAAAACGTATTCTCCTAATGCAGTCATATACTAAGCATGCAGGGAATTAGAAGTCCACTGACCAGTTATGTCAACAAACATGATTCATGTAGTCTCGACACAAAAAAAGTTAAGTTCTGGTGAAATTATGTTGCTTTAGCTATTTTTTTAGTAAACTGATTAAGGGTGTAATTTCAATTATTTTAAAGGTGAAATGTGTCATTCTTCTATCTCTTATCCTAGCTAAATATGCAGAGGCAACTTAAAGTAAGCTGTATTCAATTCACCTGAAATGTGTAAACACTTGCCTGACACCGCAACATAGCTCAACTAATGGTGTGAGTTTAGAGCTGAATTGGTCTGTTTGTTTTAGTAATGAAAGACACGGGAGTGTTTCTAGAAAAAATGTTACAAAATATGTATCTATTTAAATTACGAAAATATTTAAAATATGAAAACAATTGCAATTCTTTTTCACTTTGTGTGGCCAGACACACTTCACCTTTAACGCTTAATATGTACAGTAGCATTATGGCATTTGTTTATTTTAATTTCATTGTTGATTGTATACTCATTTTTTATTTTTATTCTCAGAAAATTCTCAAAGGTCTACTGAACAAGATACTAAAAATTCGCCGACTGCAGTGAAACTGGAGATGAATGCTTGCAGTAGACCATACATGCTAAAAGAGGGGCCTTTCCCTGCATTTGGCCTGCAGTCTCCCACCTCGCGCTCAGAGGTGATGATACCGGGCGTCACCTCACTCACTGGACCACCCCCTCCCAGACGGACCCCTAAGCAACACAACTGCAGTGCATGTGGGAAGAACTTCTCTTCTGCCAGTGCCTTGCAGATCCACGAGCGCACACACACTGGCGAAAAACCCTTCGGCTGCTCTGTCTGCGGTCGAGCGTTCACAACCAAGGGTAATCTCAAGGTATGTGTGATCAGTGTTATATTTTATTTAACAAGTGAGAAATTTAAATGAACTATGTGAGCTTTTGAATTATGTTTACAATTTAAAATTAAATTATTTGCTTATATATCTATATATATTTTATAATTTTCATAAAATGGTTCCCAATGTTGAATTGTGTGTTGTTCCCAACATGTAAAAAACTGTTGTGCATGTGTGGACACGGGCTTGGGCCCGTCCTTGGTCAAGACCTAGTAATCTCTCCCTGTACTTTAACTGTCAATTCTTGACCATCTTGTCAATCAAAGACATAAACAAACAAACAAACAAACAATCACATGTGTGGTTGTCACAACATATGTCATTTTTGTAATTTAAAGCTCAATACTATAGAAGCACGTGCCGCAAAAAAATAATTTGTTATTGATTTCTTTTTTCATTTCTGTTTGTCTACAGGTGCACATGGGCACCCATATGTGGAATAACACTCCTGCTCGTAGAGGTAGACGTCTGTCTGTGGAAAACCCAATTGCCCTTCTGGGTGGTGACGCCCTGAAATTCAGCGAAGCGTTTCAGAAGGATTTAGCAGCGCGGGCCATGAATGTGGACCAAAACTTCTGGAGCCGATATGCAGCAGCTATAACTAACGGCTTAGCAATGAGGAACAATGAAATATCCGTCATTCAGAGTGGAGGAGTCCCCCAGCTTCCTGCCATTACTGTGGCCACGGACAAGGCTAGCACTGGAAACAGCCCACCAATCACAGCCATGGAAAAAACAGGCTTAGAAAGGGGCGCTGGACAACACTTCTCTATGATGATTGATGACAAAAAAGACATTGGAATCAATTAAAGTAAAGGTGACATATTCTTTCTCCTTGCATAAGGAACGCTGAAAATAAATGTGTCTTGATTTTATAAAATCAGAATAAACTCTTTAGAATGTGCTTGATTCATGTGGGAAAAGATTCAGTTTATCTTATGCTATAATGGCACTTGTTTTTTTTTTTATTTTATTGTTTAAACTGAGGCCACGGTTAGTTTTTCAATTATGTCCACTGACTGAAACCTTACACTTGATTCAAGGGCATTGAAATGATTATTTTATGTTGTAAATATGTATTTTATTTTATTTTATTTGTTTTTACCCTCTGATTTTGCTGTCAAACATCGCTATATTCATGGGAAAGGGAACATGTTTGCATATATAATAGAAACTTTTCATTCCCACACTGTGGTCTTAATATAGCTACAGCTGAAAGTATGTAACTTAAATCCCCGAGCAAAAGATAAAGAGACATTTCAAAGTCTTTGAAAAGAGATGTATTATTCTTTGACATCCCACTGCTTTGCTGCTATGCATTGGATGCAAACCGTTTATTTTCATGCAAATCAAGTACACCAGCATGAAAGCTAGTGTCATTTTAGCTGCCATCAGCAATGAAACGTTCCAGCCTATGTTATTATATTATTAATGCTAATTATGTGTTTTATGCTATTCTCTGCCTTATTTTACTTTTACATGCAAAATGAATTAGTGGGCCAACATGAGACTATGAAGTATAATATGAGTGCTAATAAAAATCTTGCATTAAAAACACCTCTACACTTCAGTTGAAGGTATAGTTATCAGTGAAGCCCTGAATGCATCTGAACGTGTTGCAGGACAATTCTATTTCACAATTTAGAAGTGTGTTTTCCTATCAAGAACAAAATAAATAAATGTTTCCAGAAACATTAATGTACAAGGGAAAAGAAAAAAGTGAAAACAATATACTTGTCTGTAATGGTAGCTTATGTCTTATTTACTAAGCGTGTCATGTCAGGTCATTTTAGTGTTTTTTATTTTATTTTATTTTGTAGTGCTATTTTCCTTATATAATATATTGTTTAGTGTTGGGGAAAAACATTAAAAATATGAACAAGCAGTTTTTTTTCATAAGATAGGTAATGGTGAAACAAGGGACGGGGTATTTGATGTGTCCTCTGCATGAAAAGGAGACACTATTTTTGTACTCAGATACATTATAACAAATAAAAAGTACAACAGGTTTGCTTTTCTGTCTGCACATCAGTATTTTTACATGAAACAACTGAGGTGGTGTCTCAAACACACTGACTGAACTGGATTTATTTCTAAGATGCAATATTGCTGCCACTCTCAATAAATAAATCTCAAGTAAAATATTTTTGGTTTGTGTCACTTACTTGTTTATACATAATTATTTGGAGAAAAGGCTTCACTCTTTATCTCTTTATCTCTCTGTCTCTCGGTGTCTGTGTTGTGACATAAACTTGCGTCAGACATTGTAATTTGAAAAAAAAAAAAAAAAACATATATCATTAAATCATTATATTTACTCTTATTTGAATGCAAAATCTTGACCTCGTTTGGGAGCACAGGCTTTCGAAGAATGGCAGGACAACACTGGTAAGATGTCTAATGTGAAATAAACCACCAACGATAGTGTATGAATTAAATTATAATACAATTAAATAAAATAAAATACCTTCAAAATCATATTCCCAGATTACAGCACATATTTCCCGCACTCTAGTCCGGACGTGACGACATTCACACGTAACCAAGCAAAGATGGCAGACAGCATCCCTTTGAATCCTGTACGGAAGAATTCGAGAAAAACTGCGTATTATAATGCTGGCAGACCTGCCAGGTATGTAGACGGTTGGATATTCATTCCAAACACCGCTTTTAAACACAAAACTGTCATTTGAGTTGTTACGATAATGTATGTGTTGATTTTAGGTTTGTTTATGCCACGGTTCCGGGGTTGAGTGCTAACGGGCTAACGCTAGCGGCAATGTAAAGTCAGCAGCGCAAGCTGTCAGTGTCAGATTACAGTTGATAGGACATGAGAGGATACAAGACTCCCCGAGAGATGCGTGTGGTGATTAAGACGTGATATAATCATGTGAGATGTTTGTCATTCCGGTTCCTACTCATGGGACATTTTAGGCACATTCATTGAAGCGTATTATGAGATATTCTGTAGCTGTAAGTACATTTTATGGAGCGTCTCATACGAAATCACATTGAATAACGTCTATAGAACATTTACTGAAGACACAATTCACGTGCGTCAGGTACATTCACAGAAAATGTCATGAGCTTTTAGTTTATCATCAGATCCTCTTCTGAGGCTTTGTTCCATCTATTGCATATCTCGTCCAGCATCTCATTCGCCTTAGGTATGTCTGCGTCACGTGCCTGCTGAGCTTGACAAGATATCGCTGCAAACTGTTTTCCCACGGTTTATGCGAGGCAAAGATGTCAAAGATATTCATTTAGAAACTATTGTCCATCTGGTTTTCCTGAACCGCATAAACAGCCTAACAGCAGACAGGATCTGTATTTATGGCATCCAGCTGTTTGTCAAATGCTGACAGTCTAAGGACCACTTGTGGCATTGCTGCTTGAGAGTATGGACCAAAACCAAAGTGATTGCTTAATTTGATTTCATTGTTTGGGGTAATGCTATTGCACATAATCACTTTGTGAATCGTTTTGTGTTTTATTGAGGAGGAAAGAGAAGAGCAGAAGAACTGACCACAGATTAATTGGACCACCAGCTATGTTTGGCTCATACTTTGCTTATTCTGTTGTCCTTCTTGATTTATATGGGTGGTTAAGCAGATTTGATGGTGATCTGATTTCTTTTATCATACAATTGAATACAACTATCAGCATTGGGCCTGCGGGCTAAGAATGTCTTGTGTCAGCCCCGCTAGACTGTATCATTTTTATAATTACAACAGTCAGCTAACTTAGTTGTCTTTATTTTTATTATTATTACGCCCATTTCTGCTTGACCGCTGTTGAGACGGTTTAACCAAAAAGCATTTTTAGAAGGACATCAAAGGCTAAAATCCACATAGACACATGTCAGAGTGATGTGTTTTTGTTGACATACCTCAATAATAACTTGCCTATTGTGGCAGGAACCGATTAGCCTTTGTAGAGCTAATATTTGTCATTTCCCATTAGTTCAAAGTCTCGTATAATGCAGAATCTCACGAAACTTGTCAAGAACATGTCTGGACCATATTTCACCCCAAACCCGAAAGAAATCAATGAGAAATTGTTTGCATAGCCAGCTATACAGTTGAGTTCAAAAGTGTGCACCTTGCAGAATTTGCAAAATATTAATTATTTTACCAAAATAAGAAGGTTAGTTTTCATTTAGTACTAACCTGAAAGGGATAATTCACATAAATTACATTTACATATGAGAAGTTCAGATGCAAAGCCTCTAAAACAATCTGACGGCTTTCTGTAAAAAAATGCATTTTTATCAGGCTCCGATGTATAGGTTTCTACCTAAGTACCGGTACTTCTGATTGGGCTGAGCTGGGATTTAGCGAGTTTGATGTAAAAGTATTTAATGGACGTATAATCTGTGTCAAGAACATTCACTCACTATCATTATCTCATTTTTGACCAAGATGGCTTTTTGAGGGTTTTGCATCTAAACTCTTCATATAGTCCACTAGAGAAAATAATAGTTTAATTAAAAAATTTATATACACTTGATTCTTTGTTGTTACCTGAAAGATCCACAGCTGTGTGTGTGTGTGTGTGTGTGTGTGTGTGTGTTTTGTGATTACTTGGTAATGATTACCAATTTTTCCTAAATATTTAAACAGCCTGCTGTTCTTTAGAAAAATCTTTCAGGTCCAACAAAGCTTTTTTTGTGTATTTGAACGCTTTCCAACAATAATTGTATGATTTTGAGATCTTTTCACACTGAGGACAACTGAGGGACTGTAAAAAGGTTCAAACGCTCACTGATGCTTCAGAAAGAAACACAATGCATTAAGAGCTGGGGGGTGAAAACTTTTTGAATTTGAAGATCAGGGTAAATTGAACTTATTTTGTCTTCTGGGAAACATGTAAGTATGTTCTGCAGCTTCTGAAGGGCAGTACTAAATGAAAAAAATATATATTTAGTAGTGCTGCACGATTAATCGTATCGCAATCGCAATGTCAGCCTGTGCGATTATATGACAGAAAATGTTGCGATTTATATTATTTTATATTAGGCTAATTGTGTGCACTTGAAAACACATGCTTTCTGAGAACAGTTTGCCTATTTTCCTTGCTGTGAACAAAACAAAACAAAAAACAAAAGATTAAATAAATAAATAAATAAAAATAAAAGTCTCTCAGTATAGGCAGTGCACGTGTGGCGTGCATGCGTGCACGTTCACTTGTGTGCGCAGCTCTGAGAGACCAGAACGAAGATGAGTGCCAAGCAGACTGATCTGGTAGGCAAAAAAAACTCTACCTCTGTATGACGATATTTTGGATTTGACATTACTGACACAGAGCGGAGACATGTGTTGTGCAATACAGTGTCTTGTATTGTAGAATGCACGCTCATCACCGCCGAGCGCTTCCCGCGACAATTAAAACAAAATCTAAAGTAAGACTCGCACGCGTATTGAAAAGCAATTTTAAGAGAGCGACTCCCCAATGCGCCCAAATTAGGCTACATGACATATCTAGGCTGTTATAAGCATGTAAGCTATAATAGGTTGTGTAGTTGTCTATAGCTCTGTATCATGCTTGAAAAAGTCAGTCTCTATTGGCACTTTGAATATTAAGAGAGTAGCCTACTTTGATTATGGCTGCATTTATTGTTTGCACTTAATAAGACTAAGAAAGAACTGTTGTCTATTTTTTGGTTATTTATACTGTTTTAATTCAATTCGTGTTCAATTTGTGAAAAGAACTTCAGTTAAGAGGTCAAATGTTCTAGAAGCTCATAAATTGACCCCCATTTTGTACCCCCAATACAATTTATTATAATAGTAATCGCAATCGCATATCGCAATATTGACCTCAATAATCGCAATTTGAAAATTTTCCCAAATCGTGCAGCCCTAATATTTAGGCAAAATAAGAAAAATGTACACATCTTCATTCTGTTCAAAAGTTTACACCCCTGGCTCTTAACCCTCTGGCCCTCTTCATTTGGGAGTCACACTTACCTTCTTCGCGGTAAAAACTGACCGAAGCCCTAAAATTTAACTTTTCTTTTTTTCAGGAAAACCAATGCAATACATTTGCAAATACAGTGCAATAATATTTTTTGATTATTATTTAGAATTTTGTATGTGAGAGAGAGCGAGACTCTTTTGTATTTTTTTTTTCATGTATTCATTTTATTACACACATACTCAATTTGCTCTGTTGCAGTCTTAGCCATTCATTTCAATCGGTCTCTCTCTCTCTTTCTGTGTGTGTGCATGTGGGTGTCAGTTTTGCACTGTTGATATTTTAGAGTGTCACCCTTGATTGCTGTGCACTTTTTTTCTGCACAGTGGCTGATTTGTAGTTTGTACCACCAAAATTTTTGTATTTCCTATTCATTTCCTATGATGATTTTTTGTGTGTTCACATTGCGAATGTAACAAAAGTCACCAAGTGTCATCTCATTCCGATGAAGCTATGATTTTTTACATTTTTAAATATACAAATTTTCGGTCAAAAGTGACCGAAGAGGGCCAGAGGGTTTTAAAGCATAATTTTTTCTTCTGGAGCATCAGTGAGTGTTTAATCCTTTTGTAATAGTTACAAATGAGTCCCTCAGTTGTCCTCAGTGTGAAAAGATGGATCTCAAAATCATACAGTCATTGTTGGAAAGGGTTATTTTGGTAAAATAACTAACATTTTGCAGATTCTGCAAACTTTTGACTTCAACTGTACATAGAGCACATTAAATGTGGAAAAATATGGTTGATTTTTTTAAAGCAAATTCAATGGTGGTCTGAATTTGTTTATCATACAGTTCAGTAAATGCAGCAGTCTTCACTACAGTGTGGGCGTTTGTTGCTTTGCGGAGGATCAAATATGATTCACTCTCTCTGAACTCTCAAATGTATTTCCTCCCGATTCATTGTTTTAGAGGAAACGACAGCATTGCTTTTAAGATCCTTAGGACTAGAGTTTGTAGGTTGTTAATATCCTCCATTGTAAGTGTATTACACTTCTTTAATAATTTAACAGACACAATATCACTACCTGAGGAGGCCTGTTCAGTCAGCAGCTCAGCACTGTTTGAGACTGGTAGGTAATTTTATGTTATTTTCAGTGTTCAGCTGCAAAAGGCTGTCAGTGTTTTACAGTGGTCACCGAGGCCTAATTGCATGAATTAAATCTATCCACGGACAGCTCTAGAGTGAAAAGGGAGCGTGCAGGTTTTGACGCTAAGGCTAAAGTGGATCTGGTGCAGAAACGGCCAGGCTTTTGTGTGGGTGGAAGTTGATATCCTCTCGGGACGTCGGCTGTTTCAGAGTGTCACAATAGCATTCTGCTGATCTGGGTTTGAGACTCGTCTCGATAAATGAGGAACACAGTGTGAGAGAGGAACAGATCCCTCGACTTCTGCATTTTTTGTTCCACTCATTCATGTAGGCGCCTTTAAGAATGTCCTTATTTTATTGCATAGTGTCTTTTTTGAATTTCAGAGGTAATAATGAAAGTAGTAATACTGTTTTGGGAAACAAACACTGTCTGTTTATTACACTTGTGACGTGACATCTTCATTTGAAACTACATCTATGCTCTTTTTGTGGTTTAACAGATTATTTTGCTTTTTGTTAATTTATATAAATGAGAAGGGCCAAACAATTTTTATAATTCATGATTATAATGATGCTTAGAGCTGTAACGTCATCTTTTTTTGTTTTAATGTTACAATGTTTCAGGTATCAGATTGAAGACGAATCCTCAAACCTTGATGAGATGCCTTTGATGATGTCAGAGGAAGCTTTCGAAAACGACGAAAGTGACTATCAGACGCTGCCCAGAGCCAGAGTGAGTCAGAGACACAGAGGACTGGGCTGGTTCCTCTGTGGTGGATGGAAGGTCCTGTGCACCAGGTAACAGGCCACATGAGAACTCATGTTAATATTTAAGCATTAAAATGTTTCCTTCAATTTCTAAGTGCTCATAAATTAGTCAGTTAGACTCAGTGTTTGTCTGTCTAACATGAATCACTTTTTTAACTTGACTGTGTGTCACAAAAATGCAAGACTTAATTCATCGGTCAAAGACGTCTAGCTGATGCATACTTGCACAGACCAACAAATAAATATCATGAGAACCCATTCTTTGAGAATGGCCTCAGATTTAAAACTCAGTTGCAAATAGGTAGGCCTGTTCATATCGAGGGTGATAAATATAACTATAACGTTTTAATAATAATTCTGATTCTATGAGAATAGGGAGTGCATACCTCATTATAGGCTGTGTGTCCACCAAAGCATTTTTAGCCAGCTGAAAACGCCTAGCTGTGAGCACTTGGGAGTGCTTCTGTGACACTTTTTTTTCTTCAGTTGAGACACTGGGTGCTAGAATACAGAATATCCACGGAAGTGTAACTAGTGTCTGATTTTGCAGACAGTTTATTTATGAATCTAAAAATGTTTTAAATTATTTTCTTCCATTGTTGTGCTTCTTGATGTCGTCAATTGCTGTTGTACAAGGAGGATGTGGTGGTTGGTCGGTGTGAAAATTGTCCTGCCCATCCTTCACTGTCACTGTTTTTACTCATTCTTTAACTCTCAACGGCAAGAAAAAACACTTAGCGCCTCTTCATGCTCCTGGCATTTTAATAAAACGTGGCTCTCCTATTGAAAACAATTTTAAAAAATACGCTAGCCTCTGGAAAAAAATGCTTTGGTGGATATATGGCCTAACAACACAGAGAAACGATATAGTTGAAATCACATTAAAGCTGCAGTCCGTAACTTTTTTTCAATTAAAAATGTTCCAAAATCTATTTTTGAGCAAGTACATAACCAGCCAGTGTTCAAAACAAAATCTTCTTACCTTAACACGACTCACAGTGGTAAGCTTATATAATAATATTTTCTAATTCTAATGCTACTGGTAGGTTTTGGCGGGAAATACAAGCATGCCGCTGTTCGTCTTTGCGTCATTATGTCACACCTGTAAACATGAAGGAGGAGTAACGGCTAGTAGGCTATAGTGCATGTGAGGATGCTGCAGGTGGCGGATCATTTATAGCCTTTTCTCACAGCAGCTGGAATAATTGAATTGATCTTTTTGATAGCGGATTGTAATCCAGAAAGGGTTTCAATGAAACGCATGTAAATGACTAAAGTTAGATTATGTTCCAGCTTTAATACAGATACAACATTTGTATTTCAAAGAGAACTAGTTACAGAACATTCATTTGCTTTTTGGGTTAAAAGAACAATTTCTTTATATGAAATTCGAATGGTATGACAATTTGACTGTACAGAAATTTAAATCTACAGGTACAGTGCTGATGTTGTTAGCATGAAACATTTGAGAGCAAAGTGTAACAATATTAATAATTTGCACGGTTTGAGGAACTAAGAGATTGTTAAATTTAAGCACCGTTGATAGCGCGATTTATTGTAATGCTTTTTTTTCTCAGTTGGTCAGAACAAAAGTGGCAGACATGTTACTTCTTACTTGTTCAGGTGACAATATCTGGTGAAAATTCTTATTTGGATAATATTTTCTGTTAAATCTGAGTACACCTTAAAACAATAAATTCGTCCACGCTGCGAGCTGTGCCGATGCACAACCCACGTAGAGAAGATAAGTAAGGCATAATCAGTGGTTTCCCGTGCATTAAAGGACAACATGGAGGCTAATAACCACCCGACGTGAAGCGCGAAGTGCATTAAAATCCTTTAATGCACTGCAAACCGTTGATTATCCCGCTTATTCCATGGTCATTTACCAAGCTATAGACAAGTTAAAACTAATATTGTTCTTTGCAGCACAATATTTGATGGAATAACTAAAAATGACAGTTATTTTCGTCAGTTATGGCACGCAGCTCTAGCATTCTGCCCGCTTCAAATCAGACACAGAGATGAAATAGTGCGGTAAGATCACATTTATTTTAATGAATTATAGCATTTATTTCAATTAAGTATTGATCGATCGAGTGAGAGAGGGAGAGATGACAGTTGTGCGTGTTCGTCTGGTGTTACCTGAATGCTGTGCGTCTCTGTCTAGAAGCAACTAATTAATTCCAAAACCTCATTGCTGTGCATCTAGTATCTAGGCTATTTTATTAATAAGAATTGCGGGGAAGCGCTGACAACAAGTTTATGTATGTGCGCAACACAATGCAATCTCTCTCTCTCTCTCTCTCTCTCTCTCTCTCTCTCTCTCTCTCTCTGTGCGTTAGTGTGCATCAATTAAAGCAGCACATTAATATAGAACGATGATTAAACTGAATTGGAACTACCTGTGATCTGTGTAAATGGTTTTAATGCATACCTGCCAGCCAATCAGAATCCAGTATCATTCAATGGAATAATTCCGCATATAACATGCCTTGGTTTAAACTAGAGCTGCAAAATGATTAATCGCAATTATTCGATTCAAAATAAAAGTTGATGTTGGCATATGTAAGATGTAAGTCTGAGCTATTTCAACTGATTCTCAAAAGAAACTTGCAATGACTGATTTTAAAATATATCAGTGCCTTTGTTTTGTCTCAAGATGCACATCAGTAATGGTTTTTCCGTAGCACGTTTATAAAAATGTCTTTTTTAAACTATAGCCTAATCCTGGCTTAACAGGGCCTAAAGGTATGTGTACTGTGTATATTTAAATGTATATATAAATACACACACATGTAAAATATTTATATATGGGTCAAAGATGAAAAAGGGTTTAAGCATAAAAACAATAAGCGTAATACTGCTTTAAATCGTTGTTGTTGTTTTTTAATTAAAAGTTTTGTTCAATTTAATTGCAGTTTTGTTTTTGTTTTTCTGAGCAAAAAAAACTAAACATTTTCCCTCATTTACAGAAGACACCCACTAAAATGTAACAGGCATATTTACAACATAAATTCTATCTGTTTTTTTATTTACTATGTAATTAAAAAAACCTTGTTACATATACTGCATTAAGCTAATATGAGACTTGTCATAGCACTTACAACTTACATAGCATTGCTCTTTTGTTGATTTTGATTGCTTCCATTGTCCTCATTTGTAAGTTCTAAATGCAAATGTAAATGTAAAATCAGTTTATGACATTAAAAGATGAATTACTTTCACCACAAATACTAATTAGTTGTAATTCTGCATTTTTAAAATTTGCCTCTATCTTTAGAATCTATAGAATTGTTGCCTCCTTTAAAACACAATAAAATTTATTAGGCTCCCGTATTCTTTTATATATTTTAATATGTAAGTCAGAATAAGCATGTTGTTTGAATTTTTACATAATATATTGTGTTGAAATGAATGACAATGTAACTTTATTTCAACCACATTTTATTCCCCAAAAACTTTTTAAAACCTTAAAAGTAGACACTTTACTTACATTTAATTGCTTTCTACTGACAAAATCACTTTTGTACTTTTGGACATCTTAATGTCTTTGACCAAATTATATGTTATTATAAGTGTTTACATACAAATATATATATATATTTTTAAATATATGTGTTAAATATACACAGTACACGCACACATATATAGTATGCAAACATAAACTTTTATTTTGAATCAATTAGTCATCACTAGTTGAATGAACGCTCTCTAGTTTGAATGCTAAAATAGTTACAGTTATAGTTATCTTTATAGTTATCACTCTTGGTGTAAACAGACTTAAGTCAGTGATTATGATTTTATTAAATTATATGAAAATAATGTCTTTGAATTATCGTTGTGATAAATGTGATTGATTGTGATTTAAATTGATTATTGATTAATTGATTATAAATTTGATTACACTTAAATTTTGATTGATTGACAGTCTAGATAGATGGATAGATAGACAGAGAGACAAACAGGTGCCTAGCTGAAAACATTCAAAACGTCTTGGCCTTCACCTTTTGTTAATAAAATGTCACCATTGTCATGCAGCCTATTGTGTGTGTATGTAGTGCTTGTGCCAGGTTGGCTCAGCTCCTTTCTAACGCACCGGTAACTGTGCATGAAATACACACAAAAGCACAGGTCGTGTTTTTTGGTTGAGGTGCTCTCTGCGCATCATCAGTCAGAAGGTCAAACACGCCAACCGAAAATTTGCTTATCCAGCCAACGATGTCAACAAGCTCAATGTCTATTTTGGATGTGCATTCCCACAATATCTCAATGCCTTTTGTGTTGCATCAGTGACATGTGACTCGAGTGTGATTAAAAGATATATTAGTCATTTATTGATATGAAAGTGTGTGCTTGACTCTTCTCCACTTATGCGCTACATTATCAGCAGCGCATCTCAATTGTAAGCTGGGTATTGATTTTTTTTTTCTCCTCCTAATGAACAAATGGGATTTCGCACAGCTGACCAGTTTGCTGCTTTCCAGTAATTTTCTGTGTGCTTAGGCAAAGGATTATGAAATGAACAAATAATTCAAGCAGAATAACTCTGCTTATTCAAACGGCCCTATTATTTGAACTACATTCATTTGAGCAAATAATCTCTCTTATGAATCAGGGCGCTGGCACTTACAGACAGTAAACAGAAGGGGCCAACACAAATATTATTATATATTTTTTCAAGGTTTATGTAATTTAGTTCAGTGCCAGCCAAACCAATCGGCATGACTGTGTACACTGCGCAGAGTACCGGCAGAGTACCGTCACGCCGTTCAGCGGGGATGGCAACCGCTAGAATATAAAATGAATATGAAGGTCAACAAAGTGTTTGGCGCTCTCTCTGACCTTCACAGCGAATCGGAGCTTTCGGTTTATTTGGGAGGGGTTTATTTGGCAGGGGGTTACAGAGGACATCATCTACAGGTTTGTTGTTGCCTTTAGGAATCGCAAGGCCTGTGTTAAACCTGTGACAATGTTTGTCGTTCACAATTTGTTATAATTGCATCTTTTCTTATTAATAAGTGTAGTGTTTTCAGTTGACATGAAATCAAAGCTAACCTACTTTTCATAAAGCTTCTTGGGTCTTACTATGCACCTCATTACAGAAGCAAATTGTTTGCTATTTTGTTGGCCTGAAATCCACATTTAAATCCGTCTCACAAATTTTGAGGGTTTGAGAGCATCCGCACTCTTCTTTTACTGTTTTCTGGCTCTGCCGTTTCAGTCGTATTTCTTAGTGGAAGTGCTCCGTGTATCTGCTTAAAGTTCAAGTGAAACTAGACTGAGCTAGGCTGTCTTCGCTCTCTGTAACATCACTTACATTAATGTTGCATTAACGTCAGTTGTATTTCAAGTGGAATCAACTGGATACGCGCGACTGGTGATGAATTCCACAAAAGGTCTCAGTGTTCGTTTTCAAGAGGGTTTTAAGTGATTAACAGGGTGATAATTCAACAAAATCACCGGTTTCCAGTGCAACCCTTAAATTAGGAGCTATGACCAGCCTTGATATTTGTTAATTATTCGGTCAGGGATATTTTTAAATAAAGACCATTTACTGGAATCCAGGCCTGAACTGCGCCTGAAGCACTGTGTCCTCCTTTAAGCGAATTTGTGTAATCACTGGATGATCTTTTTCCTCCCGTGGTCTCTGTCACGCAGCTGTTGCGAATGTCTGGTTCACACATGTCGCAGGAAGAAGGAGCTGAAAGCTCGGACAGTGTGGCTGGGACATCCCGAGAAATGTGAAGAGAAGTACCCCAAAAATGCCATCAAGAATCAGAAATACAACATTGTCACTTTTGTGCCAGGGGTAAGGCAGTATAAACAATCTCTGCATGTTTTGTTTTTGGTTTCCGAGAGTGCTAAAATTGGCTTCTTTATCAAACTAACAAGGAGAATATTTTGTTTATTATTTGTGAATGATGTATTACTACTAAATATTATTTAGAATGAGTATAATTTTATTTTAGCCTTGTTTTATTTATTTAAGATGCAGAACTTTTTTTGTGTGCCTGCATTTATTCTGCAGCTCTCGCTAGGCTGTTTAAAGTGAAATCTCTACTCATTGTTCGCACAGCAGATTTGCTCAGTAATCAGGTTAATGTGTAACTAGCTGTGAAGAAAGGGGGTGTAACAGCAATCTAACGTATCTTTTTCCACTGAGTGTGTAAGTGATCTACTGTATTATGACTGCTGGCGATGTCTTATTCAGTGGAACGCGCCTTCTGTATGCGCCCTTGGCAAAGAATTTGCAGCTTGTATGATGAATTATGTATAAACCAATCAGGTGTGCCTCTAAAAGCTGTGTTAAGAAGTTACCGTCAATTACCTTACATTTTTCGATTCAGTTTGTCATGGGTATTTTTTCCAGTATATTTCATAATGCTAATTTATTTTTTGCTGCTTTCTTTCTATTTTTGTTTTAGGTACTTTACCAGCAGTTTAAGTTCTTCCTCAACTTATATTTTTTGGTAGTGGCTTGTTCTCAGTTTGTTCCATCGTTAAAGATAGGATATTTGTACACCTACTGGGCCCCGCTGGTGAGTACATCTAACCGCACTAAGATGGAAATTGAACGCAAAAATGTAAGTTCACTCATCACTTTTGTTGTTCCTTTTTTTTTTTGTCATCCAGGGCTTTGTGTTGGCTGTCACCATGGTGAGAGAGGCAGTTGACGAAGTTCGGCGCTGCAGGAGAGATAAAGAGATGAATTCCCAGCTGTACAGTAAACTCACAGTGAGAGGTGACCACAATATGACACATCCTGATGATATTGTACATCTGTCATATGCACAGAGCATTATGTTTTTAGAATCCATTGATTATGTTCAAGAGTTACTTGATTTGAAACATATGAAGATGATATAATGAAAATCGGTTTAAGTGCTCTTTTTTATTTTTATTTTTTGATTTGTGATTTGTGCTGTTTACATTATAGGTAGACTTGATTTAATCAAATTTTCTCATCCAACATTTTAGACGTCTAAAAATCCTCAAGTTATGCAATTGTTGTAAAGCTATGGAAAATATGCATCATATAATTGTTTTTCTTTTAACTTCAATTTGAACTTTAATTTTATTTAATCCCTGTTTATCTTTTTAATAACATTTAATTCCTTGTAATGTAAGTGGTCTAAATTAAATAAACGTAACTTATTTGTATTGATGTCACTCGCCTCACAACTTTATCAAAAGGCACATCAAATGAAATTCAGTAACTTTAGGCAAAATATGCAGTTTAATAATTTAGAAATATTACATGTGTAAAGGTCCAAGCCTCGACATTTCTGTGAATGGCACTCTTGGGTGACATGTCACTTGTTGATCTTTGAGAATAATTCAATTTCACCATACAAAGATTGCAAATTACTTCTGTTAAACACCCTGTCTGGGTTTAATTTATGAATAAATTATCCATAAAAATGTCTTTCTGTATCTAGTGGGAACGCTTCGGGGTTTCGTCTACATGTGTGTGAAATCATAGCAGCTCAGTTTAGTCCAAGTCTGAATGTTCTGAGAAATTTGTAGAAAAATCATGCAGAAGAGAATGATCCTTCTTGAAATGTTAACTTTGACAGTCCTAATATTTATTATTTTAAAAAGTGTCTTTATTAAATATATATTTGGACACAGGTCTCACTTATTACCTAGGCTAAATAATTCATTTCTAATTACAATAATTTGTCCATCTTGTTTTTCAGGAAAGGTCCAAGTAAAGAGCTCAGACATACAGGTTGGAGATTTAATCATTGTAGAAAAGGTTTGTTGTCCTTTTTTTTTTTTAATCCCTTCCTCTCTTTTGTTGTTCAAGGTATCAGCATAAACTTGCTGCTACGTGATCCGTCACATGAAATCCTGTCATTCTTTCAGTGGGACATTGTGTCTGTCTCTCCCCTCGCTGTCTGTGGTTCACTTTAATTGCTTGCTAGGGAAATGACCTTGTTCAATTATTCAACACAATGCTAAAATAGGACTAACGTTACAGAACTGGAGTCAATAACATACGTATATGCCCACATTATTGCTAAGTTCAGCATAACTAATATATTAATATCTCTGAAGGTGGGCAACTCACTCATTTTTCAAACAGAGATGGTATGGAAACCCTGTGTGCCTCTGACCGTAGTGTAATGTTTTGTTTTATAGAATCAGAGAATTCCTGCTGATATGATTTTTCTGAGAACCTCAGAGAAGACTGGTGAGTTTCACTCTTCACATACAAGGGAAGCTTTCAGACGTTTCTGATAACTACTTGTGTCATTAAGTCGGTTGTTTCCAACAGTGTGCCTGCGGGCACCTTGTGGCCCATATGGAGCCTGTGAGCCGCTTGTAGAGCTAATTCTATAAATAGACGTTTCATTACTTAAATTTCTAATATATTAAAAAAAAAATAGATAACAGTTGGTTTTAGTAAATTTATGAAGTCAGTTGCACACAATTTGACACTTAACCACAGTTAGTTCATCAGATTAACTGTGCACGTTCCACTAACGTTTTATATGCACAAAGTGTCCAAATGCTTAGTTTTAATTTTGAACAATTTATCTGTTGTTTTATCTTTTGATAAGATAGATGTAACTCTTGAAAAGTGTGCTTTAAGAGCCACTTCGTTTTGATATTTTGTTGAAGTGAACACTGCCGGTGCTTCACTTACTAGTTTAAAGTGGCACTTTTAATTCTTGCATACTGAGTAACAATGTTCTCTGTGTGAGAGTGAGAGAGTGTGTGTATGATTACCAGTGTTTACCCGGCACTGAGCCATATAAATGACACATTATGATACATTATTTTAGGGTGCACAGCTTTCACCAGATGCTGCAATTGCTCTCTATAGATGGCAAAATTAAAATCAGAAAAGCATTTAAAATGCTTTTGCTTTATTCTGATGAGCTTAAGCAGTGTTTTTGTTTTTTAGCTCTTTAAAGTTACTTAAAGTACTTTTTTGAATTTTTTTTTTTTTTTTTTTTTATCTAGAAATATTTTCAGGTTTTTATGCGTCTATAAATATTTTCAGATTTGATTCCTTTTTTTAAATGGACAATTACAAAATAATAGTGATTATTTTATTTTTGCCATAACTATGCCTTAGTAAGCAGATGCTCTGGTGTGTTGTATATGGAATGTTGAAACATAAAAAAAAATGTCCATCTTATGCCCAGCATCAATGATTATTTAGAATTTTTTACAGAAAGTCAATAAAGTCTAAATTAGGGATTTTTACTATTATTATTTATTATATTTATTAGCTCTTATTTTGTAAAAATATACACACACACACGCATATTTATTATACTGCTGTCAAACAATTAATCGCGGTTAATTGCATCCAGAATTAAACTTTGTTTACATACTATATGTCTGTGTACTGTGTATTTATGTGTATATATAAATACACACACATGCATGTATTAATAATTAGGAAAAAATATTTTAGATTTATATCTAGAATATTTATTTATATATATATATAAGGGCTGTCAAATGATTAATCGCGATTAATCGCATCCAAATTAAAAGTTTATGTTTACATACTATATGCGTGTTTACTCTGTATATTCATTGTGTATATATAAAAACACACACATACATGTATATAATTAAAAACACATTTATATGTATATATATTTACACCTGTATACAATTTAGATTATAAATAAATATAAATATTTTATATATAAATCTAAAATATTTTTCCTGAATATATACATGAATGTGCTTGTATTTATATATACATAATAAATATACACAGTACACCGACATATAGTGTGTAAACATAAACTTTTATTTTGGATGTGATTAATCGTGATTAATCGTTTGACAGCCCTATATATATATATATATATATATATAATATTTACATTTATATTTTGTATATGTACGTAATAAATATACAGAGTAAACACACATAGTATGTAAACATAAACTTTTATTTTGAATGCGATTAATCACGATTAATCATTTGACAGCCCTAATTTATTAATATAGATTTTTATATATATGTATGTATGTATGTGTGACCCAGGCATGTTTTGACAGGTGCTTCGACAAGGTTTGATAATCTCAGTATATGCAGCATGATGAGCACTGAGAGCTTAAAGACAATGACCTTTCCTGTCTGCTGCCTACTGTTATATCAGTCTTGTCCAAGATCAATATGAACAATATGTTAAGCATTCAGAGTTCTTTAGTGTATAGGGGCCAAGGTTTTGCCCCATAACAAATGCGTCCTTCACGCATACGTCTGCAGCCCTCTCTCTTTTCTGTCTGTAAATAAAGATAATGCACCAGAATAGATCAGTGGATGTTGTCAGAATAAATTAGATTTTTGAAAGAGTATTTAATTTTCTTTCTGATTTAAGATGATGTTTTTTTCCAGGTTCGTGTTTTATAAGAACAGATCAGCTGGACGGAGAGACGGACTGGAAGCTGCGAGTCGCTGTTGCTTGTACTCAAAGACTACCTGCCTTAGGGGTACGAACCTCACCTTGCACAAAAACAGTACATATTCAATATTGCCATGATACTGATGACTGTTAATAATAAATTCTACAAATATTTGGCAATTGCAGCATGCTTGACTTCTTGTATGAAATACGATGTTATGATTTTGTCCTAAGTCTTTTACATTTTAAGTCTATTAAGGTGCATTTATGCTTGGCATATATAAATGTTTTATAGCAGAGTAGTCTGTGGGTTGTGGAATAAATTTGACTTATGCTTTAATCTAATTAAAAAAATATAAACATGTAGAAGTAATAGACAAGGAAGATGATTTGAACTGTCAAAGCCATCATCAGCCATCTACTTCAGGAGCTGCATCCCAAATCACATTTCAACTCCTTCTGTTCTGTTCTCGGATGGGTCTGTAACTTTACCCCCGTAGGCAGTGAGTGATGTGTCCCACACTCAGACTCTCTCAGGCTGATGATACGAAGGCTCATGTTTGATATCACTGTGTATCTGATTTACTGGCCGGAGGGTTTGTTTCACATGGGCCGGTAACTTTACCCCGAGAGACAACTGGAATCCGCCAAACGGCCTGTCTCCCGGTGCCATCGGCGTGGAGATGACACTCACCTCGAGCAAGGGTTCACGTTTGTATTTGTCTTTCCGAAACCACTTAATGTGATCACAGAATTAAAATTTCAGCAAGTCGCCGAATGATTGCTGCAGTAAAGCAGCGGGAGCGGTCGGATCGGGTGTCTGGTGGGCTTGATGGTCAGATCGCTAAACATCCCTGTTTTTCATACTCGCAGACACGTCATCGAATGCAAAAGTCATTATAATTTGTAATCAACCCGTCAAAGTTTTGTTTCGTTTTAATTATGTTGTTTTGTCTGCATTATCTGTTCTGTTTGAAATTCAGACTCGTGGCAGGATGTCAGAAGGGGCTTATTTTCATGAGAGTCACTCTGATTGCTAGTCACTTTGAGTCCTGCCATAATACTTGCACGAACAAGAGGTTGGGTTTGGGCCGAGCCCAGAACTTTGTTCATCGGATGACGTTTCTGGAGCTGATTTATTGCGTTGATGTTTTTTCTTGACCTTTCCGCTTTCTATCCGCAGGATCTCTTCTCTATCAGCGCGTACGTTTACGCCCAGAAGCCTCAACTGGACATTCACAGTTTTGAGGGAAACTTCACAAGGGTAAGAAAAACTCCTGTTAATGAAGGAATTTTTACAAGGCTTCATTTAGCATGCGCTGTGACGTCACGGCCCCAATTTAAACCTGCTGTTAGGTTTTTGTAGAGGTATTTAATGTTGTGTTGTTGCCCAGTAAACTAAACCTAACTGCTGTTTTTAATTGCACATTAAAATAACATGGATTCTCAAAGTGTGCCTGTTCACATGACTATGAGCTGAAGTGTCTTTGGAATGTAAAACCGGCCAACGAGACGCATTCCTCACAACGCTGATGACATCACAGGTTGTTAGGCTCACTCCCAGCCCATTGGCCGAGCACAGTTCCTTATTAACAGCAGATTAGCGCAGCACCGGAGAAAGAGAGAGGAGGGAAAAAAGGAAAAAAGGGACCCCCCACATGAAGCCCGTCTTTGTTTGAAGTCTTCGCTCTTGGCCACACAGCATGCAGGGGCAGAAGATCACTTCCTGCGCTGAGTCACCCTCCTGAGCCTGCTTTCACAAATCTGCAGCTACAGGGACACGCTTCCAAACTGTGTTTCCCACAGTTCTTTACTACCCGTGCACTTGCTGCACCTTATTGCCACTTGAGTGCTTTATTTGTTTTCGGTGTAGTTCATCCAAAAATGTTGCTGTTATTTACTCAGCTTTGTTGTCCAGATCTATATAACTCTATTTTTTTCTGTGGAAAGTAGAAGATGTATTTTTGAAGACTTTTAAAATCATGTAAGTGAGTGAGGACTGAGACTGTCAAGCTCAAAAATGACAAAAAAGCACTATAATAGTCAAACAAGTTAGGAATGAAATTAGGGGGAGTACATTTTTGAGTGTACTATCCCTTTAATAAAGTTTTATGGTTCAGATGTCAATACAGCCCCTTGCCATGACATTTTAATCCATTGATAAATCACTTGATTGATTGCTTCTGCTTGTATTATTCTCATTTGTAAGTCACTTTGGATACAACAATCTATAAATGTAAATGTGAATATGATTATTCTTAATGGCAGTCACGTGCACTCGCATCTTTGTTAGTGTCAGAGAGGTCAGTTTATTTCAGTCCTGCGCGTTCATTCCTGGTGTTATTTACTCTTGTCTGAACGCCTCTGTATTTAAACAGGTGTGTGTGGGTTTATTTAGCTATACGTTGGGGAAATTTGGCAACATTATCGTTTGGACAAAAATAAAAAATTACATAATGTTTTGCTGAATTAAAACATTTATCTTAGTATTAGGTTGTAGTTTGGGGTTAATTTCTACCATTTATTATTAGCTTAATATACAGTTCATGAAGTGTGTGTGTGTGTGTGTGTGTGTATATGTTTTTAGCAATAGCCCAAAATACATTTGTATGGGTCAAATAAAAATCTTTTATTTTCTGCCAAAATCATTAGGATATTATTTAAAAGCTCATGTTCCATAAAGATATTTTGTAAATCTCATACCATAAATGCATCAAAACTTAATTTTGATTAGTAATATGCATTGCTAAGAACTTCATTTGGACAACTTTTAAAGGCAATTTTCTCAGTATTTTGATTTTTGCACCCTCACATTCCAGATTTTCAAATAGTTGTATCTAGGCCAAATATTGTCCTATCCTAACAAACCATACATCAATGGAAAGCTTATTTATTCAGCTTTCTCAAATAAATGACTCTGTGGCTGGTTTTGTGGTCCAGGGTCACATATAAAGATTTTTTTTTTAAATGTTTTTAAAAAGTCTGTTATGCTCACCAAGGCTGCATTTATTTGATTAAAAATACAGTATAAATATAGTAAAAATAAGTATTATTACAAATTTTAAAAACCGTTATCACAGAGAGCTTAGAGTTAAAACTGTACAAAGGTTTTAGCGAAAAAGATTCTTTTAGGATTCTTTAATGAATACAAAGTTAAATTTGAAAGAGAAAAAGTGATTGTCACATTTGATCAATTTAATGTGTTCTATATACACTGAACAAAATTATAAACACAACATTGTGGCCAGCCTAAGGCACACCTGTACAATAATCATGCTGTCTAATCAGTTTCTTGATATGCCACACCTGTAAGGTGGATGGATTATCTCAGCAAAGGAGAAGTGCTCACTAACACAGATTTAGACAGATTTGTGAACAATATTTGAGAGAAATAGGCCTTTTGTGTACCTAGAAAAGTGTTGCGTTTATAATTTTGTTCAGTGTAAGTATATGTATATAGACCCTAAACTTTAACACTACAAAGTTTTACACTGTGGTAGTGTAAAAATTCTGAAAGCAAAAAGAAATATATCCATATTTATATAGCTAAGTAAATGCATGTGTCCATATGTTTGTTAAAAGAAACAGGGTTTCACTTGATTTAGACATAAACTGACCAGTTCACATGCTGTGAATTAAAAGCATAGTTCACCCAAAGATGAAAATTATTTATTCTGATAAACACATAAGAAGATATTATGAAGCATATTGCTAAACAAACCATTTTGATGAGCATTGACATTTCTCAAAATATCTTCTTTTATCTTCTACAAAAGAAAGAAAGTGATCCAGGTTTAGAATAACAAACGATGACGATTTTCATTTTTGGGTGAGCTATCCCTTTAAGTTTATGACAGTTTTTTTTATCACTTAAATATGATGCGGCCAAATGTTTCCCATTAAACTGTCAGATTCACTGCTACAGAAAAAAATATGAATGCTCCTCTTGGAACCGTTTCCTTCCATGGTAACTAAAACTTCTAATTAGACCTAAAAGTTTTATAGAACTTTTATCGTAAGTATGGAATTATGATTTACGGTTTAAAACACTCCCATTTATTTGAGCCTTATCACTGATAAAAGGCCTCTCTCTAGTTTCAGCTGATCTGACAGTTGGCATTGCTACATCTGTTGGCCAGAAAGAGACAAATGACAAGAACAAGTGGGCCGTCTCGAACAGAGGACACATCTCTCTCGCTGTCTGCGTCAGTGCGCATGTCTCAGCAGCCGCGATGTGTGTGGCCCTCTTTCTCACTGTATATTATGCCCTACTGACAGAGGATAATTAGATATCATCCGTATTCACCCAGCCACAACATGTTATGTGGAAAAAAGCATTTAAAGATTTAATTTCTGTGCTTCTCCCCTGATTTATGGCCTGGCGTCAGAAATTCTGTTCTGTTCTGCTCAGCACAGAGCGTGCTAACACTAAACGAGGCCTTATTATGATGTTCAGCATGGCGCTGTTTTTGTAAACAAGGCAAATCAAGTCAAACCGATTTCACCGTTCCCCTCTAAATGGACTGCGTCGCTTAACCGGGCATTAGTGTAATTCAATCCGCCGCCTAATTCCCTACTTACCGTTCATCGTGACGAAAGTTCATCGATTCATTATTTGTGCTTTGAGTCTTTGTCATTTTTATTGACCTGCTTTTTAAAGGCCATAATTGATAACCACTTTTTCCTGTGCTAGATAACCATGAAATCAAAACAGACTGCATAAACCCGGACTAATGTACGACCTCTGTCCCCAGGAGGACTGTGACCCTCCCATCCACGAGAGCTTGAGTATTGAGAACACCCTGTGGGCCAGCACTGTGGTGGCATCTGGTAAGCAAAGTCTATTCCAGCACCAAATTTCTTTCATAGAAATATAAGAAAAACACAAGCCTCAGAGGTCTGAAATATTCATCGCAGGTCAAATATCTTTTGAGTTTATTGTGTTGTAGAAGAGCGTGCCGTTGATACCGAGGCCATCCGCCAGCATCACTCAAGACCCCCTTCGCTCTCCCGTTTGTTTGTCACTTGAGATCGCCAGACTCATCTGCTACTATTCAAACAATCTCATGAGCAGAGAAATATGAGGAGCCGTTAATGGGAAGCCAAAGTGTCTGGCTTTTTGCAGTCCCGTCCCTGCGGTGTCAATGAAACGCGTCCCCAAAGAACAGGTCCGAGATCGGTTTTTGCCGCTACGCTTTCTCCGACATCTCCTAGGGGTCTGTTGTTTAGAATCTGATCCCAGTCCAACAATAATAGCAGGACTATTCCTTCAAGCGGCCTGCGTTTGTGCCAGCGATCGGCCCTTCATTGATCTGTGGTCGCCCCTGGCTTGGTTCTCCAGGGGTTTTTAGAGGTTCTTCTTATTCCCCAGCACGATGTGACCTTCAGCCGAAGAAAGTCCTTCCAGATCTCCCCACAAAACACAGTCTGGTGACGTCATCCCATCCAACCAAGCAGACCCAACAAAAAACACCGTGGGGCGAGTAACCGATATGCCCTGTAGTCCTAGCCCATTAAAGACCCCCTTGAGAGCAGCAGCCTAGGTTTCGTTGCTTTCCAAACATGAAACGATATGTCGAGCTTAAAGAAATCGAGAAATATTTAAGCTCGGTTGCAACACGTTTACGGTGTTTAAACAAAAGTTGAACTTCGCCGCTTCCTCGTTTAGCGATCAGACTGCATACTCCATCAGTAATTAGTTTACTTTAATGAATCAGTCCATTACCAAAGCAGCACCATTGATCTGACTATAATAGGCCTCATTGTAATGGTTTATTTCTGGGTGTCCCACATATTGAATCATTTGTCTGAGTCTCAGCTGCATCCGTTAACTGGAAACACACTTTTTGAGCTAATTGTTCATTAGGCCGGCCAGAGACACGCGGCCTGTTTATTTATTGTCAGCCGTTTGCAATCAGTCATCCCATTTGTCCTTTTTTCTCTCCAGGTACTGTCATAGGTGTGGTCATATATACGGGAAAAGAGATGAGAAGCGTACTAAACACATCACAGTCCAAAAACAAGGTGGGTTTGTTTGTCTTTGTTTGTGTTTATAAGTAAAATACTTGGTTTCTTTAATTAGTTTTCCCTCCCAAAGGCAAATTGTTTTGGATTAAAAAAAAAAACAAAACACAATTTAATGACACATATGTATGAGCTGTGATATCTACGGTTATATTGACAATACACACTAGACGTTGCCCAGGGACTGTTTTTCCCCTTTAACCTTTCAATATAGACTTGAAACGAACAGTTGAGGTGGTTTTCAGCCCTGATCTTAGTGACGAATTTGGACCTGTCGATGTGAAAGGACAACCCCAGAGAGATTAATCTAGGGGGAAATTAACCAACCAAGGGCTTGCGTGACATTTGTGGCAGAGCCTTAATCCTGCAGAATTCCCCTTAATGATTAGATACAGTGGACGTCAATGCTGTAAAAGTAAACTTAAAAACGTCAAATCCCATTACACTCATTACCCCTCCCTTAACTGACCCCTGCTGTCTTTTGGCTTTTTTTTTTCTTCTTCTTCTTTAAGCTCATCCTCATGGTTCAGAGCTCTGACATTGTTCTACTCATATGTCCACTACTGTTCAAAAATTTGGGCTTGGTCAATTATTTTTAAATGCAAGACTGCATTTATTTGATTAAAAATAAAGTAAAACTGTAATACTGTGAAATATTTTTTCAGTTTAAAATAATTGTTTTAATATATGTTATTTAATTTGGAATGCAAAACCAGTCTTAAGTAGCACAGGTATATTTGTAGCAATAGCCAAAAGTACATTGTATGGGTCAAAATTATATATTTACTTTTTTAATGGCAAAATGATTAGGATATTAAGTAAAGATCATGTTCCGTGGAGATATTTTGTACATTTCCTAACTAAATATAAACTAAATGTATCCAAAATATTTTTTGATTAGTAATATGCATTGCTAAGAACTTAATTTGGACTACTTTAAAAGGGGATTTTCTCAATATTTTGATTGATTTATTTATTTATTTATTTTTATATATATATATATATATATGTGTGTGTGTGTGTGTGTGTGTGTGTGTGTGTGTGTGTGTGTGTGTGAGATGCGATCTAGGAAATCCCAACGCATGGTGAAATTTGACCTTTTTTTGATTTTGATACTATGTGAAAGCCCCTTTCCTAAACTATTTTGATACCATATGAAAATACCCTTTCCTAAACTATTTTTATTTTGTCTTTGAACATAACAAAAGTTGGCTATCTGAAGTTGGCTGATAGCTATGATTTCCAGGAATGGAATTTTGAGAAAAACAGTTTTTAAGTGAGATGACTTTCACTTTCACTTCACGAGTTTAACGGGAGCTTTCAGGAGCGCTATACTGCATCATTACACAAACACACTAATGGCTGTATTCCGTTGTATATCATGGGTATAGTCTCCGAACTTTTGATCACCCCTTGTATTTTTAAATATCACTAATAATGTACCTTGTAGTTTACATTTAGAAAAGCGATCACAGCACAACTGATCCTTTATCTCTGGATGTGAAATAGTCCATTATAACATCATTTAGGGCACTGACATCACCATGATTGTGCAGATATAGATGAGTAAGATCGTTTGAGAGAGCAGCTTCTTCCGACTGCATTGATCTATTGCGTTCCGCCATCTCACGGTATTAAAAAATTGATAAATAGTTTTGCTGTAGTTTACACAGGACTCACGGGGAATGTGCATTGATACACCTTTATTAAATATGTTACGTTGTTTATCTTGATAGGTTCACTGTTTATGGTTTTAAGAGAAAGCACCTCAGCAGCGTCAACATAAAAGGAAGTCATTTGTGCCTGCTACAATAAATAGCAATTTCTCTGTACTAAACAAGTGAATTATACCAAGATATTTTCAGAGATGATAGACAAGATGCACTGTAAAAAATGACACTGAATTTAACGATAAAAAGCTGTAAAAATGCTACATTAAAAACCTGTTAAATAGTTAACGATAAAAGACTGTAAAATTTACAGTGAATAACCGCAATCTGACATTCCCAGAATTCCCAGTGTTAAATTTTTTTTTTTAAATGTGTTTTTTTTTTTTTTTTGTTGAAATAACTTTCTTATTAGTTTTTTCTTAGCAGGTTTGTACATTAGGATTGTATGCTACATATAATGTTGTTAAATGAATGTTTATTGCATTATTTCAGTTTATACTACGGGGCCGTTGAATGCTTGAATCTGATTGGCTGACGAGCTTTCTGAAGGTGTGCATTATTTTCAGGGAAACGCACAGCGAACGTAGTTCCAGGCAGCTTCTAACCGCATTACATGTTTATATCACTTCGCCACACTATTTCAGTTATTTCAAAGGTCCTTACAGCCTAAAACAGCAAAATAAACATAACCCACAATGACACTGGCCAAACAAATAAATACAGATACGAACAATACAAAGAAACGACAGATTTCTTCCATGTTTTTGCCACAAAATTAAGTTTTATGATGTACGGAAAGCACACACTATTTCTCCGTTCTCTCTAACAGACGCACACACATAACAGTGAATATACGCACTAATGTTGTTAGCGCTGCTCTGACGATTAACAACTTAAAAACTACACAACATTTCTCACAAGCGACGCTGTTCCTGAAGAAAATTAACTTAAAGTTTCACTATAAGTAGAGATGCTGCTGCTGATCACGTTTGAGAGAAGCACAGACTCACAGAGGTATTTCACAAGCTTAATCTCTTTCTGTTTCTCTCTTTCCGTCTGTCTGCCTGCCAGTCTGTCTGTCTAAACTACATTCTGCCATCAACGGCTCAATCGATGTTACTAGGTCTAAAATGATGCTTTGGAACTAGCAACGAAGGCTTTGGATGAGCTGCGTAAGAAATTAATCCTGCTCACAATAGCCGTTTAATAACAAAAAACGGACGAATGCCTTGAAATATATCATCTGATCGATGTCTTGAGGTGTCTTAACCATAGTATAAGCGGAATAATTGACTTCGGTCCGCTGAATTCCTAGAAAATAATGCACACCCGGGGTGTCGTCAATTATTCCTTACTTAATGTGTGTTACCCTGATGATGTTTAGTGTTTGTGTGAATGACACTGTGCAGTGTGCACTTTCTTTACATGTTAATATTTAAAAGCTGCTTGTGATGGATCTTGGTTCATCATGTGACTTTCTCATCACCACTTGCTTTTGGTGTTTATCAGTGTATTACAAAGGTATAAAACAGATTTCAGTACTTCAATAGGTTGATACATTACTATTATATCAGTTAATGAAATTGAAGTATTTACCTGTAAATTTAAGTGAAAGCCGTAAACTGTAAAATGCTGAAACTGTGTTTTTTTTTATGATCAAATTCTGGCAACCACAGCTGCCAGTTTTCTACCGTAAATTTCACGGAATTTTTTTTACAGTTATAGAATAATAATTTAATGAAAACCTAATTTTGACCTAATTGGCATTCTACCTATTTTTTGAATGTCCTGAAAATGTCTCAACGCGACATCCGACGGCTTTTCCCAGATTGCATCACATTAGATAATTTATAAATGTACATTTTTAAAATATGCCCTTATGGTTTTGTGGCCTAGGGTCACATGTTTTAAAATGTAATTTATTCTTGTGATGGCAAAGCTGAATTTTTAGCCTCATTATTCTGGTCTTAAGTGTCACGTGATCCTTCAGAAATCATTCTAATATGCTGATTTGCTGCTCAACAAACATTTCTTACTAATTATGAAAACAGGTGTGTTGCTTACTATTATTGTGAAAACTAGATTTTTTTTCAGGATTCTTTGATAGCTAAAGAGTAGAAAAACACATTTTTTAAAAATGGGAATCTGTTTGTCTAACATTATAAATGTATTTATTGTTAAAAAAAAAAACATTTGCTGACCCCAAAGATTAAAGGAGAAGTTCACTTCCAGAACAAAAAATTATGGATTATTTACTCACCCTTGTCATCCAAGATGTTCATGTCTCGAATTGTTTCTTGAGGAAAACATTTCAGGAATTATCTCCATATAGTGGACTTTTATGGTGCCCCCAAGTTTGAACTTCCAAAATGCAATTTAAATGCAGCTTCTAAGGCCTCTAAACGATCCCAGCCGAGGAAGAAGGGTCTTATCTAGCGAAATGATCAGTCATTTTCAAAACAAATTGACAATTTATATACTTTTTAACCTCAAACACTCATCTTTTCTAGGTCTGTGTGACCCTGTTTTTTTTGGACATGACATACCCTAACTGTACTGATTACACAGACTACACATGCGCATTGTAGAGATGAGACAAGACAAGCATTTGAGGGTAAAAAGTATATAAATTGTCAGTTTGTTTTGAAAATGACTGATCGTTTTGCTAGATAAGGCCCTTCCTCGCCTGGGATTGTTTAGAGCCATTTGAAGATGCATTTAAACTGCATTTTGGAAGTTCAAACTTGAGGGAACCACTGAAGTCCACTATATGGAGAAAAGTCCTGAAATGTTTTCCTCAAGAAACATCATTTCTTTACAACTGAAGAAAGAAAGACATGAACATCTTTGATGACAAAGGGGTGAGTAAATGATCTGTAAATTTTTGTTCCGGAAGTGAACTTCTCCTTTAATTTCTTCAAAAACTATAAACATTATAGGGCTGTCAAAACATAAGAGAACATTATTTGATTAACGCAATTGCCCTGACATGGCAAAATTGGCTCAGCATCAGAATATTTTTTTTAAACAAAGGCAGAAAAGGAAAGTGTTTGGGGAAACCTGTGTGAAAACTATCATCATTTAGCTACCTCTAGTGTCAGATTTTTAAATGCTTAATGTGGATTTTCTGATAATTTGAGCAACTTGAGCGTAAATATTGAGATTTTTTTTTAATTAATTAAACTTTAATTAAGTTTATTAAAATATATTAAATGCAATTATTTTGATCTAATTTGTGTACGTTATTTGATTGGCTATCAGCCCGTGTGCTTGATATCAGTATCTCAAAATCCATCCGAGAAACCCATATTGGTTAACCACTATTCTTCATGTCATGAAGTGTTTCAGACCCTGTCATGGATGCTGCGAGATGTGTGTGATAGCAGCAGCTCTGGCGGAGCTCATAGCTCTACCATGTTCTGTGTGTGAGAGTGGAATTCAATATCTCAAGGAGATGATGTCAGAGGTGCCAATACAGGGAACGAGACGGGGCGGGAAAGTCGATACGACTCGGCGAAAGTCACTGAGAACGTTTTCGCCTCTTATAATCTGTTGTGACATTCCTTGCACAAAGCTCTAAGCTCTCACTAGAAGCTGCTGACAGCACATAAGCTATCACTTTACACAGTGTGTGTGTGTGTGTCTGTCATTGTCGTAATATGGAGCGATATTCTCTTTGAGGATCGAAACCTTGGTGGTCTAAAGGATGGGATGTGAGGTTGAACAACCCTCTTTGCTGTCCAGACACTACTTGAGGTGTTGTAATCACTGGTATATTTAAGCAGTGTAAATTTTATTTTATTTTATTTTATTTTTATTAATTTTTTTTTTTTTTATTAGCAATGTAGATGCTGAGATGCATTTTATTCATAAACTATGTAGAGGCTCAGCTGGATTTTTAAAATGCATTTTAAGCAGTGTAGAAGCCTAATTAGATTTTCTTTTCTTTTTTTTATTTTATTACCCTTTAACTGTCACTCACTTTTTTAACATAGATATTAAAATGCACTATCCAAACTTAAAGTTTTATCATTCATGAATGAAAACATTTTGTCATATGATTTTGATGTACATTTTCCATGGTAATGCAATGTCTGATTTTAAAATGGTTTTCAAAAGATCAATTTTGCGATTTTAAGTTTTCTACTGATATATAATTTATGATTTCTAAAGCGTGATAGAAAAAGGCAACAAAGAGAGTCTTATTGTGATAAAGATCAGAACTCCTGTTATGATGTAAATTTTTTGAGGTGCACTCTTGTCATAAATTAATCGATTACTTCAATATCTATTTAGGAGTCTTAGACCTTTCCAACAATATATAGTTTGTCATGATTAGATTAGGATTTATTTGTAATATGGTGAAGTAAACTGCTTATAGGACGTTGACAGTTAAAAGGTTAAGCAATGTAGATGCTTAAATGCACTTTATTTATAAACTACACTGTCGCTTAAAAGTTTGGGATCAGTAAGATTTTGTAATGCTTTTTAAAGGAGACTTTTCTGCTTATCAAGAAAAATATAACAATATTTAATTAAAAATACAGAAAAAACTGTAATATTGTGAAATGTTAATGCAATTTAAAATAGTGGGTTTCTATTTTAATATACTTTAAAATATAATTTATTCCTGTGATGCAAAGCTGAATTTTCAGCATCATTGCTTCAGTATTCAGTGTCACATGATCTTGCAGAAATCATTCTAATATGCTAATACCTAATATTTCAGTGATGGAAACAGTTGTGCTGCTTAATATTTTTTCTTTTTTTTTGGAACCTGTGATACTTTTTTCAGGATTCTTTGATAGATAAAATGGTAAAAAGAATAGCATTTATTTAAAATAGAAAACTTGTAACAATAAACGCCTCGTTCAAAGTTTGGGGTCAGTAATTTTTTTTCTTTCTTTCTCTGTTTGAAAGAAATTAATACTTTTATGTGTTAAGTGTTAAATTGATAAAAAAGTGATAGTAAAGACTTCTATTTTGAATAAATAGTGTTCTTTTTAACTTTTTATTCATTAAAGAGTTCTGAAAAAGTGTCAAATAAAAGTAATAAATCAGTATATTAGAATGATTTCTGAAGGATCACGTGACACTGAAGGCTAATTAAATTCAGCTTTGCATCACAGAAATTAATTATATTTTAAAGTATATTAAATAATAAAATAATATTAAATAAAAAAAATGGTTTTTTGAATTGAAATAATGTCATATTTTTTTCTGTATTTTCGATCAAATAAATGGAACTTTGTAGAGCATAACATATATATATATATATATATATATATATATATATATATATTAATATATATATATCAATCAAAGATATTTATTTATTTATTTAGATTTATTTGTTTATTAAACAAGTTGGGTTTTATTCCATTTTAAGCAGTGTAGAAGCTTAGATTTAATTTTTATTGTATTCTATTTTATTTTGAAATTATTAAGCAATGTAGATGCTCAGATGCATTTTATTTATAAACTATGTAGAGGCTCAGTGGGATTTTAAAAATTGATTTAAACAAGTTGGGTTTTATTATAGCTATATATTTTTGTGAAGCAGTGTAGAAGTTAGATTTTCTTTTCTTTTTTTTTATTTTATTAAACAATATAGATGCATTTTATTTATTTTATTTATAAATTACACTGCCGCTCAATTTTGGGAACAGTAAGATTTGTAAGATTTTTTTAAAGGAGACTTTTCTGCTCATCAAGGCTGTGTTTCTTTAATTAAAAATACAGAAAAAACTAATGCAATTTAAAATGGTGGTTTTCTATTTTAATGTACTTTAAAATATAATTTTTACCTGTGATGCAAAGCTGAATTTTCAGCATCCTTACTCCAGTATTCAGTCACATGATCTTTCAGGAATCATTCTAATATGCTGATTTATTATAGGTGTTGGAAACAGTTGCTGCTTAATTTTTTAGAACCTGTGATACTTTTTTCAGGATTCTTTGATAGATAAAATTAAAAAGTTAAAAAGAACAGCATTTATTTAAAATAGAAAACTTTTGAAATTTTAAAGCTTGGGGTCAGTAAATGCTTTTTTTTCTTTCTCTCTTTGAAAGAAATTAATACTTTTATTCAGCAAGGATGTGTTAAATTGAAGTTAAATTGAAGTAAAGTGATAGTAAAGACTTTTATTGTTTGAAAAGATTTCTATTTTGAATAAATGCTGTTCTTTTTTACTTTTTATTCATCAAAGAATCCTGAAAAAAAGTATCACAGGTTCCAAAAAAATAATAAGCAGCATAACTGTTTCCAACACTGATAATAAAAAAAATAATAAATCAGTATATTAGAATGATTTTTTTGAAGGACATTGTGACACTGAAGACTGGAGTAATGGCTCATGAAAATTCAGCTTTGCCTCACAGAAATAAATTAAATTTGATAGTATGTTAAAACAAAATTTTAGTTTTTTTTATTTGCAATAATATTTCATAATATAATAATAATAATATGTGTGTGTGTGTGTGTATAATATATAATAATATATATAATTTTAGACAATGTACAATCTCAGATTTTAATTAATGGAAATCTATTTTATCTTGTATTTTATTAAGCAGTGTAGATGCTCAGATGCATTTTATTTTTTATTTTATTTATTTCAGTTTTACTGTATCTGTATTTTATTTTAAGCAATGTAGAAGCTCAGTTAGATTTTTATTTTATTACTGTATTTAATTAGATTTTATTTTTGCAACATTACTGGAAGGAGAGTGGCAAGAGCTGAGAACAAGAACGTGTCTGATTCAAATCCTCAGCTTTAGGCATGACTGCCTAGCTCAATAACAATGGCCCTGACAAAATATATTTATAACTTTACATTAAAAAGTGTAAGTTATGAATCCTTTATCTGTGTGACATTAAACACTGCTTACCAAATCAATCAATAAATGAACATCAAATATGCAGTTTAGTGGTTGTTTTATAAAAGTATTTGCCCAAAGAATGCAGCTATTGACCAATATGAATCAAATATTTGAGACGTGTTATAAGTTGTGAATATAAAAATTAATTTTGACTCTGATCATTTTAGTTGCTAAGTTGAAGTGGTAAAGTGGTAAAAAACTTCTCAAGGCCTCGTTTGCGATCCTGCACCGTGGATGGCATGTTCCATTTAGCTGTATTGCATATCCAGTTTCTGGAGCACAAGTATAATGCCATATTGTTGTAACAGCCCCTGTATACTTGATGGATTTCAACCAATGAATATTCATTATGCAGGCACAAAGTCGTCATCAAATTTCACACACAAAACATACAGGCAGCGAGGGCAGGTTGAATCATTCCTTTCACTTTAAACGAGGCCCGGATGAATAGAGTAAAATATGCACTCTCGATTCATTGATAGCATCTTCAGCTTGAGGTAATTGAGTCGCTTTTTCCTCTCGGGCTGAATGAATAACGGCTTCACCCGATCCCCGGCCAGCTTTGCAAAATTCAGCCTCCGCATTGTTTTGCCCCCATAAAGGGGGATTCCTCCCTTTCAGCTGGGGAACTATGTCTTCTGTCTTAATTTTTCTTCATTTTAATCCTTCCATTCCCCCCTTTTTCCTCACTAGCTGAAGCATGAAGCTCAGAGTGGGGCGGCAGGCCATCGGAGGGGTTTTAAACTACAGCTGATAAATCAGACAGCAGCTCTTCTCTCCCAGTGTCTCCCAGTTTACTCAGTCCTCCGGGGACTGGGGGCATAGCCAGTTGGGGGATTAATTTTGCTTGCATTTTTTTTTTGTGTGTGTTTTTTTTTCTTTTCTGTTCAATTTGTCCATCCCCTCTCCTCCCCCTCCCCCCGTCCCTTTCACGCAGATTCCTTTTCTCAGGGGACGGTGTTATGTGTTGCTGTTTTTATTAGCGCGCTGCCTAGATGAAAGACCTCAGTGTTTTCGCGCAGGCCGCGCTGTCGGCCCTCGCCAGAGGGAAACAAGAAAAACTTCTTTTTTGACATCATTTTCCCACATATTCCATTGGCTGAGGGGACATACTTGAGAGAAAAAGGGGAAAACTCCAGCTCTTTTGTCAGGGGGCCGTTTCTATGAAGAGGCGTTCTGCTTTTATTTTTCCGGTTTTGCCTCCTGTGCTTTTCACAGAGAGACGACAACAGCAGTGAGCTTCTTGGTTAAATGCCTCTCATCTCTTCTCTCCTCCACATACACTATTAGCATGAGAAAGGTCTGCGGTCTGGAACAGGCCTGGGGGGGCATTGATCAGTGCTGGCTTATGGGCAGGTTGTTTTATTTTTCATAAGAGTAACATTTCGGATCACTCCAGATGAGAGGAACCCTCAAGGTTCTTGTTCTCAGAGGGGATATCACATGCTTTGGATAAGAGCGCTTCAACCAAATACCCATTCATTTTGGGAACTTTTTTTGAGTGCATTATTAACAACCAGTGAAATTGATAAATACACTTTTCTGGGAATATTCATTATTGTGTATTTCTGAATGTTTCAGTAAATATTTACTTTTCTTGAAATAGGGATAATTCATCCAAAAATAAAAATTAAAAAATAAAGTATTCTCGTAGATTCATAACATTACGATTGATCCACTGATGTCACATGGACTATTTTAATGATGTCTTTACTAACTTTCTGAGCCCTGAACGTGTCAGGTGCATTGCTGTCTATGCAGGGTCAGAAAGCTCTTTTAGATTTCATCAAAAACTTCCTAATGTGTTCCAAGGATGAATAAATGTCTTACAGGTGTGGAACGACGTGAAAATGAGTAATTAATGACAGCATGTTCTTTCTTTAGGTGAACTATCCCTTTAAGGACTTAATTACTTAATTCTCATTGATCAGTGACAAAGCGTAATAATATGTTTAATTGACTAATTTAGTTTCACTCACCTATCATATTATGGCTGTTTTCTCATAATAAAATACTTAGATCAGTAAAGAAAATACTTAAATCAGATTTTAATGCCCATTTATGCATTTTATTGGGATAAATAACCATGGTATACACAAAATAATGTACGGTCATTTATTGCAAAATACGCCTTCACAGATTGATGTGAAGTGATAATGTACCGAAATGTAAATTTAAACACTTATTAAAGCAGTTCATTTCCAGAACATAAATGTACAGATAATGTACTCACCCCCTTGTTATCAAGATGTTCATGTCTTTATTTCTTCAGTTGTAAAGAAATCGTTTTTTGAGCAAAACATTCTCGCCATATAATGGACTTCTATGGTGCCCCTGAGTTTGAACTTCCAAAATACAATTTAAATGCAGGACTCTAAACAATCCCAGCTGAGGAAGAAGAGTCTTATCTAGAGAAATGATCAGTTATTTTTTAAAAACCAGTTACAATTTATATACTTTTTAACCTTAAGTGCTCATCTTGTCTAGCTCTGCTTGAACCCTGTGTATTCCGGTTTATGACAGTTAGGTTATGTCGAAAAACTCCCATCTCATTTTCTCTTCCAACTTTAAAATCATCCCTAATCGCTGCAGAAATACAGACCCATTGTTTCACTAGATAAGACCCTTCTTCCTCAGCTGAGATTGTTTAGAGCCCTTTGAAGCTGTTTAAACTCGACGGCATAAAAGTCCACTATATAGTGAGAAATCCAAACATCTTGGATGACAGGTGAGTACGTTATCTGTACTTTTTTTTTTCTGGAAGTGAACTACTCCTTTAAGCATAAAAAATTTAATTGGATTTATTTGATGTAATTTGATTTAATTTGAACTCAAATTGCGTTTTGAAATGTCAAAATTTGATACTCATATGTAGACAGTGTGGTTCAGTTTTTAACTTTCAGTTCACAAGGCTTTTTGTGGCTCCATAACAGCGTTCTTAGCTTTCCATAAAATTGTACTGTAAAGGTGAAATATATCATTTTTGTGGCGCTAAACGGAAATTAAAAAGGTGAGAAATTTAACATTCACAGAACCTTCAGTTCGCAAGCATTTTGAGACTCTTTAATAGCATTGTGGCTTAACATCTTAGCTTTTTCATAAAGAATTTAAAAGGCACTGTCATTGTTGTGGAACTAAATATTTAGAAAAATGTGATTTATCTAAGACTTTCTCATCTCTTTCTCTGCAGGTGGGACTGTTGGACCTGGAGTTGAACCGCCTAACAAAAGCTCTGTTCCTGGCTCAGGTGGTTCTGTCTGTTGTTATGGTGGCTTTGCAGGGGTTTCTTGGGCCCTGGTTCCGAAACCTGTTCCGTTTTGTGGTTTTATTTTCATACATCATCCCCATTAGGTATGTTAATAATATTATCACCCATATTACACTAATGTGAAAATATTACAGTAAAATCATCATAGCTTCAGCAGTGTGAATTTATATGTGTATGTGTCTCTGTGTAGTCTAAGAGTAAATCTGGACATGGGGAAGTCAGCGTATGGCTGGATGATTATGAAGGATGAGAATATTCCGGGTACTGTGGTTCGGACAAGCACCATCCCAGAAGAACTTGGTCGTTTGGTCTACCTGCTTACAGACAAAACAGGTATTTTATTTAATTTTGTTTTATTTTATTTTGCTGTTCTTATAACATTTAGATTGTCCTCTCTCTCTCTCTCTCTCTCTCTTTCTCTCTCTTCCTTGTTTTATTTCCTCCCTCTGTCTTTGTGTTGAAACCACTCTACCCATCCAAAAGCTTTATAATAACTATTGATTTCTCTCCTGATCTTAATCTTTGTGTGCTGTTTTTCCAGGCACTCTGACCCAGAACGAGATGGTCTTCAAGCGCCTCCATCTCGGCACTGTGTCATACGGAACGGACACTATGGATGAGATCCAGAGTCACATCATCCAGTCCTATGCTCAGGTGTGATTGACATATGTCACCTTATACATCACAGTTAGGACATTGGCTTTCACCATAGCCAGAACTTAAGGAGTTTCACATCCTTCACAAACTGCTGTCGTCTTTGGTGTGTGTGTGTCTGCGTTTTGTGCCAACAGCTGGGTGACACAGTGTTAAAGCCACAGTGGCAATTGATTTTCATGCTTCATGGTCCTTCATTACTGTGATGATGGAGTGGCAGGCAGGTTTGAAATGTACCCATGATATGAGCGATCATAGCCTTATTATATCCCCCCTCAGGACGTGTCAGAGTCCGTGTCCAACAACTTGTGTGAAATTGAGTTTGACAGGAATCAATAAACATAATGTAATTTACAGCTTAACATGCTTTGGTGTGCACAAGGCAGTTATAGCTCCGATTCTCTCTGGAGTGTTATGAGTATAAAGAAATGACTATTAAAAACAGCTGTTGTTTCGTAGAGGGCAAACCCCGTCGTCTTATTTGAGACACTCTTGCCTGTCCAACTGGGACTTTGAACTCAAATTGTGTTTTGAAATGTCAAAATTTGATACTCATATGTAGACAGTGTGGTTCAGTTTATAACCTTTAGTTCACAGGCTTTTTGTGGCTCCATAATAGCGTTCTTAGCTTTCCATAAAATTGTACTGTAAAGGTGGAATATATCATTTTTGTGGCACTAAACGAAAATTAAAAAGGTGAGAAAATTCACAGAACCTTCAGTTCACAAGCATTTTGTGACTCTTTAATAGCATTATGGCTTAAAATCTTAGCTTTTCCATAAAGTTGAAATTAAAAGGCGAAACATGTCATTGTGGCACTAAACTTTAGTTAATATGAAGGTGAGAAAATTCAGAGAGATGCCAGACCTTTGAATAGTGTAGAAATGTGTTGTATTTTTGTTTATATATATTCTTTGCAAATTCTGAAATTTAGTCACTCAAACTGTTGATTTAAAACCGTAAACTTACTAATTTCCTATACAGTGCTAGCTTTTTGCCAAATCACTGTTATTAAATGTAAATACACTACCAGACTAAAGTTTTTAAAAAGTAAGGTTTTTTAATGTTTTTTAAAGAAGTCTCTTCTGCTCACCAAGCCTGCAGTTATTTAATCCAAATACAGCAAAAGCAGTAATATTGTGTAATATTTTTACTATTTCAAATAATTGCTTTCTTTTTAATATATTTTATTCCTGAATTATTCCTGAATTAATTTTTAGCATCATTACTCCAGTCTTTAGTGTCACATGATCCTTCAGAAATCCTTCTAATATTTATCTAAAAATACTTGAACAGATTTTCTGTTCAATAAACTTTTTTATTGTTATTATCAATATTTAAAACAGCTGAGTAATTTTTTATTTTTTTTTGCAGGATTCTTTGATGAATAGAAAGATCCAAAGATCAAGATTTAATGTTAATGTTTTTTAAAGAAGTCTCTTTTACTCATCAAGCCTGCATTTATTTGATCAAAAATACAGAAAAAAAACTAAAAGTAAAAGTAAAATTGCTAAATGTTATTACAATATAAAATAATGTCTTAAGTGTCATGTGATCCTTCAGAAATCATTCTAATATGCTGATTTATTATTAGAATTATCAATGTTGGAAACAGTTGTGCTACCATATATTGTTTTTGCAAACTGTGATTCCTTTTTCAGGATTCTTTGAATAACAATTTAAAAATAGCAGCATTATGTATAAATCTTTTCTAACAATGTAAATCTATGCTATCACTTTTTATTAATTTAACACATTACTGGTGAATAAAAGCATTAATTTCTTTCAAAAAAAGAAAGAATAAAAATTTACTGACCCCAAACTTTTGAACAGTAATGTATATTGTTAGATATAAAACCTTTGTATTTTAAATAAATGCAGTTCTTTTTTTTAACCTTTTATTGGCCAAAACATTACAAAAGACTTCAGATTTCAGATAAATGCTGTTCTTCTGAACTTTCTATTCATCGAAGAAACCTAAAAAAAATCTACTCTGCTGTTTTCAACATAATAATAATAATAAATAATGCTTTTTAAGCAGCTAATCAGAATGTTAGAATGATTTCTGATCATGTGACTTGAGTAATTAAGCTAAAAATTCAGAAATCACAGGAATAAATTATATTTTAAAATATATTCAAATAGAAAATAATTTTAAAAGTAAAAATATTTAAAAATTTGACTGTACTTTGACTGTATTTCAGTTTTTGCTGTATTTTGGATCAAATAAATGCAGGCTTTTACTTACTGTTATTTTAAAGCCTACAAGTAAATTTAGACATCACAGTATTTATTAATGTACACTATAAAATGGATATTCATTTTGAGATTTGCTAGATTGCAGGTAACAATGTTATTACATTTATTTAGCATTAGATATAATCTACATGTAAAAATAAGGGTAATTTTTAACTCCAGTCTACTGTATATAACTCCAGTTTACTGTATATTTATATACATATACATATTGTCAAATCAGCAACCTAACATACAATTTTGAGAGCGTGAGCCAGCAGTGGGCTGTTTCTATGTACCTGCATCTACGATTTGAAGGCTGTGTGCAGGTTGTCATCTCTTCCCCTCGGCAGAGCTCTGAGGAAAGAGGAGTTCATCAAGAGAAATCTCCTGCTCCAGTGGAGCACAGCAACCCCTGTCAAACACACACACACACACACACACACATACACACACACGAGATGCCTCACAGTGGTGCTTATGTAAATTGATAAGTCAGAGTCAGGGTGGGATTCCGACGTCGTCGTGTGGGGAGACACTGATGAAATCTTCACGCTTTTTCTGCCCAGCATGTCCTGAGACTGAGAGAGCACAGGAAGATGAATTATCGGCATACACATCCTGCGGTCTAATACTAAACATGACATTATCAGATTCTGACATAATTTAACTGGTTTTGGAATGTGTTGGACTGAAACCTTTTTTGACTTTTTCTGGATGTTTATAAGTGATTGAAAGAGATATAGGAATGCCAGGAATAGAGTGGTGCAGGTATGACATCAAAACCTGCAAGACTAATTCACCCCTGGTTTCTTCAGGATTTTCCTATGGGGTTTTATAATGGGGTTTTTCAATAAAGCCTGTGGTAAACATAACTTGATGATACTTTGATGTTTTGTTCTACAATATAAACTGCACACACCCATGCCAAAAACACTTTTTTAGGTAGTTGTTTATTTTTGAAAACGTATGTTTTTAGTACATAACTAGATAAGACAGTTTGGGGTGTGAGTGTCTCCAATTTATGTTGTAGAACAAAACATCAAAGGCTTTATTTTACTCATAAATTGGAAAAACCCATTATAAAGCCCCTTGGGAAAGTCTCGAAGGAACCAGTGACGAATTACTTTTCCGGGTTGACATCATACCTGCACCACTCTATAGCTGTGCCAATCATGTAATGCAATCACAATTTTTTCCCTCTCACGTGTGAATACTTTTATTGAGCAAATATGTGACAAATTGATCAAAAGTGAGAGTGTTTTACCTTGTTGCCAAAAACTATTTTTTAACTTTTTATTGATTGAGGAATTCTTGAAAATTTCCACAATAATATAGAGCAGCACAGCTGTTTTTAACATTGATAACAATAAGTAATGGGTTTTTTTACCTTTATAGACCAATTCAGTGTTTGCAAGCAGTGATGACGTTTGACAGCGACAGTGAAATTCCAGTAGCAATCGATGGAAGTCATGGAATAAAAGAATAAAAAACTCTAAATTTAAGTGTTCAGACTTTATTCTCGCAATTCCGAGATTATATCTCACAATTCTGGTAAGAAAAATCAACTCGTCATTCTCTCATCCTCTCGGCTCAAAATCATGAGTTTATGTTCCACACTTCTAGGTTTTTTCCAAACTTGCTATTTTTGAGTTAAATCAAGTTATAAAGTCTGAACTAGGAGATATAAACTTGCATTTGCGAGAAATTTTTTTGAGAAATGTGAGATAAAATAGGTAAAAGATATGAAGGGTTCAGATACAAAAACCTCTAAATCCATCTGACATCTTTCTTTAAAAAAATGCATTTTTATCAGGCTCTGATGTATACTTCTGATTGGGCTGAGGCTGGTATTTTAGCGAGTTTGAAGTAAAATTATTTGATGGATGTATAATATGTGTCGAGAGCATTCACACAGTATCGTTATCTCATTTTTTACGAGATGGCTTTTAGCTGGTTTTGCATCTGAGCTCTTCATATGTAAAATGTTAAATAATAATACAAACTAATACAATATGTCCCCTATGAACTGCATATGTGAATATTATGTAGACAAATTAAAATTTTAAACAAATTAAAAGATTTAAAATTGTTTAAATCAAATATGCTTTAAAAGTAGAGTAATCATAGCAGGTTTCATCTAAAGTCTGTCTGTTTAAACATCTGAGTTTAGCTTCAGATGGCGTCTTTGACGACAGTATTCTATAAAAAATTGACATCCAAGGGCACAACAATAATTTTTTTTTCTCTTTTTCCATGGATTTTACCCACTTGTTACCAGTGTTTTTCCACTACCACAGTGTTCGCGCAGCTGCGTGTGACGTAACTGTGACGTCTACTCCAAATTGGTCTGTTCTCCACATTAGAATGATTTCTGAAAGATCATGTGACGCTGCACTGGAGTAATGGCTGCTGAAAATTCAACTTTGCCATCATAGAAATAAATTGTGTTTTAAAATATATTTATATAGAAAACAGTTATTTTAAATGATAATAATATTTCACAAAATTACTATGTGTCCCTAGACAACAAAAACAGTCTTGAGTAGCATGGGTATATTTGTAGCAATAGCCAACAATACATTGTTCGGGTCAAAATTATAGATTTCTTTTAAATGAAAAAATCATTAGGACATTATTATCCATGAAGATATTTTGTTAATTTCCTACCGTAAATATATCTCAACCTAATTTTTGATTAGTAATATGAGTAGTATAGTATAGATATATTAGTATAGAACTTAATTTGGACAATTTTAAAGTCGATTTTCTCAATATTTTGTTTGTTTTGCACCCTCAGGTGTCAGATTACATACATCAATGGAAAACTTATTCATTCAGCTTCTCAATTTAAAAAAATGTACCTTCATGACTTTGATTTTGTGGTCCAGGGTCACATATTTTTGATCAAATAAATGCAGCCTTGGTGAGCAAATGGGCACACTTTTGTTAATTCAACTTTGTGTCTCTCCAGGTGAGCTCGGCGCAGTCTAATGGCAATAGTGCGACTTCGACACCCTCTCGTAAACCACAGCCGCCCGCACCAAAGGTCCGCAAGAGCGTAAGTAGCCGGATCCACGAGGCCGTGAAAGCCATTGCCCTGTGCCACAACGTTACACCAGTGTACGAGTCCCGTGTTAACGGTGCCAGCGCAGAGCCAGAGAGCACAGAGGCTGACCAGGACTTCAGTGACGACAACCGCACTTACCAGGCCTCCAGTCCTGATGAGGTAAGAACGATGGGACATCCTAAAAGAAATTCTATTTATTTATTAATTTATAATGTGGTTAAATAAACAATTTCTTTTTCATTCATTTTGTGCTTGAGTGGCTCCGGCTAGAAGACAAAAAAGCAGGACAGTTTTTTTATTCCTATTTATTTTATTTAGAAATCAGATAGATTGCATTGACACTGGTCTCCTCATTCCTCCAACGGTGTAATCCTATATATCGCTGCTTTAGTATTTATGACTCCCCCACTTTAGCCTTGAATTTACTGCCTTATTGGATGGTAATATAGACTCTGTGTTAGTAGAGAAATCTGAGAGGGCTCAATAAATATCAGAAGCAGAGGGGGCAGGGGTAGGTCACACACCAGGAAGGACTCGGTCATCATTTGTGTTGAGAGATCGTAGATATTTATAGATCCGTTGTAGAGCAACAATATTTTGAATGAGTTGTTGGTAAGAAAAGCACTAAATAAATGGCAGAAAAGGCATTGAGGCCAAACATATGTCACAATGGCAGCGCTCCTCAAATAGATGGAGGGAAACGTCAGGCTCATTATAGTTAAATATATTTTTTAACAGAGGGGAATGAAGAGTTGTTGGAGGCACGACTTGGCGGAATAATTCACCCAAAAATTACATTTCTGTCATTGATTACTCACCCTCATAACCTTCCAAACTTATATTGTTTTCTTTCTTTTGTTGAACACAGAAGAATGTTTGCATTACTTTTTGTCATACAATAAAAGTATTGTAACTTTCATGTTCGGACGAACGGACTATACACACCGGAGTGTGATTTTAATCTCTTCTGCTCACCAAGCCTGTATTTATTTGATCCAAAATACAGCAAAAATTTTGAAATATTTTTACAATTTAAAATAACTATTTTCTATCTGAATACATTTTTAAAAGTCATTTATTCTTGTGATTTCAAAGCTGAATCATTACTCCATTCATATGATCCTTCAGAAATCTTTCTAACATTCTGATTCGCTGCTCAAAAAAACATTTATTATTATGTTGAAAACAGCGGAGTAGAATTTTTTTCAGGTTTCTTTGTTGAATAGAAATTTCAGAAGAATATAAAAATCTTTTGCAACATTATAAATGTCTTTATCATCAAGCTTTTGCATGGTATAGTGTATAATGTTAAAAAGCTTTTTATTTCAGATAAATGCTGATCTTTGGCTCTTTCTGTTCATCAAAGAATCCTGAAAGAAATGTACTATTTTAAATAATAATATTAATAATAATAAATGTTTCTTGAACAGCAAATCAGCATATTAGAATGATTTCTGCTGGATCATGTGACACTGAAGACTGGAGCAGTGATACTAAAAATGTGGCTTTGATCACAGGAATAAATTACATTTTGAAATGTATAGGTTTTTTTTCTCAGAATTGGCAAACTTGCTATTTTTGAGTTAAATCGAGTTATAAAGTCTGAACTAGGAGATATAAACTTGCATTTGGAAGAAAAAAAAATGTGAGAACTGTGAGATAAAATAGGTAAAAGATATGTAAAATGGGTAACACTTTAGAATAAGTTTCATTATGAGCAATGATGCTAAAAATGTGGCTTTGATCACAGGAATAAATGACATTTTAAAATGTATTCAAATGGAAAGCAGTTAATTTAAATAGGTTTTTTTTCTCTGAATTGGCAAACTTGCTGTTTTTGAGTTAAATCGAGTTATGAAGTCTGAGCTAGGAGATATAAACTTGCGTTTGGAAGAAAAAAAAAAGTGAGAACTGTGAGATAAAATAGGTAAAATATATGTGTTTCATTATGAGCAATGATGCTAAAATGTGGCTTTGATCACAGAAATAAATTACATTTTAAAATGTATTCAAATAGAAAGCAGTTATTTTAAATAATAAAAATGTTTCACAATATTACTGCTTTTGCTGTATTTTTTGGATCAAGTAAATGCACGCTTGGAAGGAAAAATGTTTAAAATCTTACTGTTTTGACTGGTAATGTATGTCTGTTTTTCACGGCCTCCTTTTTCATTAGCACACAATATTTTTATATTGTTTTTTTTTGTGTCATTTTTGGAGCTTCACAGCATGTGGGTAATTATTTTGGAAGAAAGAAAGCCGTATCTGTTTTGAACAATGTGGATGAGTAAATGATGACAACATTTTTGTGTTGAGGTGAACTAACCCTTTAAGTGTTCACATAATTCTGTAAAATGTTTGCTGTTGCCTTGCAAGATCTAATGAAGATGAGCTAATGAAGGGCAATCGTTTTCAAAGCATTGATTGTTTTGAAGAAAATGCTAGGGGTCATTATATAAATTGAGAATATTCCGGTGCTTCTTCATTTTTCCTTTATACAGAGCGAGCATCTTTTTCTTCAGGACCTTCTGTAGACGTAGATATCTTTTGAGAGTGATAAAAGGAAAAAGAAATCTGTCCATCTCCCTCTTTAGTGGAATTGCCTGTCCTCTCTTCTCCCTTGATGTGTCTACTTATTTATTTTCTTTAATGCCCAGGTCTTATCTCTCCAACGTCTTCACTCCGGGATTGATCAATATTTAATTTTCTCTGAGAGACTAGCGGTTAACACTAGTCTTTCTCTACGTGTCACTCTCATCAGCGCCTGTGTCTATGTGTGCTCGCTCAAAGACCTCCAGCCTTTTCAGCCTTTAATATGACAAACGCATAGCGATAATATTCCTAAAGAGAGGCGAGTTCAGAGATTGAATATCCCAGATGCCTTTCCGCACACTTACTTTAAGTCATTTGTGACCTTTGGCCCCGCAGTGTCAAGGGTCAGAGGTTTATCATGACCTTTAATGATCGGACATTCTCATGAGCAAGACCGTTTGTTATGTCCGATAATGAAGTTTTACTTATGGGGGGTAATAGAAGTTCACTGATGGTTTTATTAGCGGTTTTGGCTTATTCAGATGAGTTGACAGTGTTCAGTGGCTGTTGACCTTTGCTTCTTCAAGGAAAAATATAGTATTGACCTCTAACCTTTAGCCTATTAAATAGAAGTTGTCACAAAAAGATGGGCCACTCGCACGAGAGAGTTATGGCATGTTCAATTCTTTTAGAATGAGTTTTTTGTTAGAATGAGGTTTAAGCGGATGCTATCTTAGTCTGGTTTTGATTAATAGAAATGTTCCAGTCAGATATTTTTTAAATAAGTGTTTGAATTTGTATTCTAAAATGCAAGAAATTTACAAGTAATTCCAAGTTATTATGAAAAAGCCAGTAATCAAACGACTGGAAAAGTCATGAAAAGTCATTCCTCAAAAAGTGTGAAACAATATACCGTTATAATAACGATAGGCGAAAGATAGAATTTAGATAAACTTTCTCTCAGCATATTCCTAGATGAAACTGCCCTGTCAGATAAAACCATCTCCACTTTGCCTTCTTTATGACGTCGTATCATATTTCCTGTCACATCTGGTCTCTTTATTAAATAACAGCCACGTCTTCATGTGGTCGTAGGTCACATGGTGCGGTTTCAATCCTCTCTCGGCTTCTTGAAGGCGCAGTGATCTTGGTTTATGATTACAGCTTTTCTTCCTGTACTGCTGAAATGATTGATAGAGTGTATTAAAGGCTCTCCCCTGTGTCGTAAAACAGTTCCCTGCTCCTCTCCTGAAGGCATTTCCCCACCACCTGAGTTACTTTTGTGTGCGTGAGTGTGTTGTGTGTGTGTGTGTGCTCTTAAGGGCATCATTTAGCACTGTCAGGTTTATAGAAGACTGGCTAATTAGTCATATCATATTGAAATGCCATAAACAAGAGTTCTAGCTGTGTTCTGATGTGTGTAAGAGCAAAGAAAGCAGTTGTAATCACACAGCTGTGGAGAAATTTAAAGCCATAATTTGCAGGGATGTTTATGACCTTTCAGTCTTGAGATAAACAGTGCATGCAATGTGAAGTCTGAGACGCAACCTGAAGAAGATTTTATATCATTTATTGCAATCTTTTCTAATTTTATGCATTTTTTAAAATACATTTTATTATCAGCATAAGTCTATACTATCAGCATATTTCAACTAGAGTTTGAAAGTTTGAATTATTAACATGAATTTTAGAATGTCTTTGTATTTGATTTGGCTTTACTAGCAGCAGCACTCTCCAGCATGATTTGAGAATGATCCAAACAGAATCTTGTGCTTCAGTGGAAGCAAGAACATTTGACTGTACAAGAGTTCACATGATCAATGTCTCAAATTTAATTTTCTGAAATGTAATTAGTAACCTAGTCCTGCTTTTTATTTCTAAAACTTTTTAGGTGTAAATGTAAATGCCTCAGACTTTTTTGAAAGAGAACCAAATATTTTATTTTTAAATAAATTACTGCCTAAATACATTTTATTTTTTTGTACAACTGTTGTCTCTGTGCACTGGAAGGATTATTTTATTTTATTTTTTATTTTGTTTTGTTATGTTATGTTTGAAAATGTGACTACAAGAATTCACATGATCGATGTCCCAAATTTGATTTTCAGAATTTTTTACCTGGGTTTATATTACCTAGGCTTTTATTTTATTTTATTTTTATTTTTTAATAATTTTTTTTTTATTGAAAGATCCAAAGAGAATCTTGTTTAAATCCTAAACATTTTAGGTATAAATGTAAAGGCAGACTTTTTTTAAAAGATGATTGATTTGTTTGATTTTTCAGAAATTTTATTAGTGACCTAGACCTAGAATTTTATTTTATTTTATTTTATTTTATTTTATTTTATTTTATTTTATTTTATTTTGTTTTATTTTGTTTTGTTTTGAAAGATCCAAACAGAATCTTGTCCTTTTTAGTTTTTTAAATCCTAAACATTTTAAGTATAAATGTAAACTTTTAAAAAGATGATTGATTGATTTTTCAGAAAATTTATTAGTGGCCTAGACCTAGAATTTAATTTAATTTAATTTAATTTAATTTAATTTAATTTTTTTTAATTGAAAGATCCAGAAAGAATCTTGTGCTGCGGTGGAAGCAAGAAAATTTGCCTATTAAATCTTATTTAATCCTAAAACATTTTAGGTATAAATGTAAATGCCTCAGACTCTTTAAAAGAAAACTAAATTTGTATTTTATTTATTATTATTCATATAAAATTTATTTGTTTGTCATGTATATTTATTTTTCATATTATTTATATTATTATATTATTAATATTATATTTTTAAAATATTTTTTAGTATCTATTAATTTTACTATTTTATCTACCTATCTCTGTAGTTGCATGTAATCTTATTTTATTGTATTGTATTTTCAACTTGAATACAGTTTTTGTTTTATTTAGTAATTTTTACATCTACTCATCAGCCATACTATAAATGACTTCAGATATTATTATTATTATTATAAATATTATTTGATCATTGAGAGCAAAAAGTTGCATGTAACTGGTCACAAAAAAAAAACATCTTTTTTACAACAAAACATTCTTTCACATGTTGTGTAGGTGGCTCTGGTGCGCTGGACTGAGAGTGTGGGTTTGACTCTGGTGAACAGAGACCTGACGTCCCTCCAGCTGAAGACCCCAGCCGGACACATCTTGACCTATTACATCCTCCAGATCTTCCCCTTCACCTCTGAGAGCAAGCGCATGGGCATTATTGTCAGGGTGGGTGTCCAACTTCAAGTGTGCAAGTGTGTTTGTATGTGTTCGAAATGACATATTTCTTCATTTCAAACACTGTAAAAACATCCGCTGAGAATATGAATGTGAAAATGTGTGAGCACTTGAACCGTTTCCTCTGCAGTATGGCTTTGTGTCCTTTAGCCTTTGTTGAGTAAGCTATTATATACTTCAGGTCTTAAGTGTTTCTGAGTGTGTCATGTTTGTTGTATTGTTTGTTTGTCTGTTACAGTACATGCATAAGAGTATTTGTGACTAAGCTTTTGACATGCGTTTATGTTGGAGCTTATGCATTCTCTGTTTGACTTCTTATTTACTGATAACTTGAGGGCTCCATGCACCATCTGTGCGGTTTTGTCTCTACAGTCGGACATGCTAATGATTTAGACATTATTTGGATATGTTTTTAAGTGTTCTCTATTGAATTGATTGCGTTTCAGGAAGAGGCTACTGGCGACATCACGTTTTACATGAAAGGGGCTGATGTTGCTATGGCGAGCATTGTACAGTACAATGATTGGCTGGAGGAGGAGGTAAGAATGCATGAACCATTGTTGATGGAAAAATCGGGCATTCTGCTTTATCGTGTGGGTTTGTGAGCTTATGAATAAATCTGATTGTCTGTTTCTGTGACCCTTTTGTTTTGTTTTGTTTATTTGCATTTTTAATTGTTTTTGTATCCAATTCATAATCTGTCTTTGTGTGTTTTTGTGTATGTGTGTGTGTCGAATAACAGTAAAAGCAGTCAAAATGTAATTTATCCACGCAAAACAAAAACAAAAAAGAAGAACAACAGTGTCACCAGATTAGGAGATTCTGACACCATTCTTGGATGTTGGCTGGTGTAATTTATCACATTTTCAGTCAAATTTAAACAGTGAAGCAGTTATGACGCACAAAACTAAGAAGCCATAATGTACACAAATGTCAAACTATGTTTACATATTACGAGGTATATACTTGTAAATACATAAGAAGCCACAATGGAGCGTCTTTTAAAACCCTCTTTTGTGCAGAACTACTTCCTTCCACCACGGATTTCAGGATCCACCACAGATTTCAGATCTCAGTTTAACATCTGAGCCCAAGCCTCCATTACTAATTTGAAAACGTCACTTTAGAACTAGCAACGCAGGAATGTTGAGTTGCTTCATTTAAAAGCTTATTGTATTACTGCATTAAAAGCTCACTGTATTATGTAGAGTATTATGAGAGAGAGATGGACTGAGCGATCGTGATTACCCACATTTGAAACAGTATTTATTCTTCAGATCAATCCCATATTCAAGATTAGTTTGAATGTCCACTGAGGAAAGCATAATCTTTGTTGTAACGTTAATATGCTTTCATCTGTTAAAGGAACACTCCACTTTTTTTGAAAATAGCCTCATTTTCCAACTCTTCTAGAGTTAAATAGAATCCATTCAGATGATCTCTGGGTATGCCGTTAGCACTTTTAGCATAGCTTTGCATAAATCACTGAATCAGATTAGACCTCGTTCAAAAATGACCAAAGATTTTCTATATTTTTCCTATTTAAAACTTGACTCTTCTGTTGTGACATTGTGTACAAAGACAGACAGAAAATGAATGGTTGTGATTTTTCCAAGCTGATATGGAAAGGAACAACACTCATTCTGGCGTAATAATGAAGGAACTTTGCTGCCGTACCATGGATGCAGCAGGCGCAATGATATTACGCAGTGCCTGAATATAGTTACCTTAGTGGCTTAGTGCTGGTCACGTTGGAAGTTACCTAGCTATTACCTAGGAAGTTACCTAGGGACTATTTTCAGGCACTGCGTAATATCATTGCACCTGCTGCATCCATGGTAAATTTTTTTCAGTATTCTTTGAATAGAAAGATACAAATATCAGCATTTATACACTATACCATTCAAAAGCTTGGAGTCAGTTTTTTTTTTTTTTTTTAGAAATTAATACTTTTATTTAGCAAGGGTGCTTTAAATTGATCATAAGTGATGATTCCTTTAAGAGTGATTTCTGAAGATATATGCATTTTTTTTTTTTAAAGGAAAAAATACTATTTTTAGCAAGGAAGCATTTAATTGATCACAAAGTCACAGTAAAGACTATTATGTTATTTATATAATTATAATTTTACAAAATATTTAGGTTTTAAATAAATGCTGTTGTTTTTTCAGAGAATCCTAAAAAAGGTCACTGTTGCCGCAAAAAGATCAGAATAATTTCTGAAGGATCATGTGACACTGAAGACTGGAGTAATGGCTTCTGAAATTAAGTTTTGCCATCACAGCAATAATTTACATTTTTAAAAATACATTATTTTAAAATATTAAAAATAGTAAGTCATAAAAATAATAAAATATTATGGAATATTTTACAATTTTACCATCTTTACTGTGTTTTTCATCAAATAAATGCAGTCTTGGTGAGCCTAAAAAATTTTAAAACCAAAAACCTTTCTAAACTTCTGAACAGTAGTGCGTGTATATATACTACCAGTCAAAAGTTTTTGAACAGTAAGATTTTTGTTTTTAAAGAAGTCTCTTCTGCTCACCAAGCCTTTGCATTTATTTGATCCAAAGTACAGCAAATACAGTAAAATTATGAAATATTTTTACTATTTAAACTAACTTTTCTATTTAAATATATTATCAAATATAATTTGTTGCTGTGATCAAAGCTAAATTTTCAGCATCATTACTCCAGTTCTTCAGTGTCACATGATCCTTCAGAAACCATTCTAATATGGCAATTTACTGTTCAAGAAACATTATTTATTATTATTATTGTTATTAGTATTGTAGTAGTAGTAGTAGTAGTAGTAGTAGTAGTAGTAGTAGTAGTAGTATTCTTATTATTATTATTAGCAATATTTAAAACAAGTAAATTTTTTTCAGGATTCTTTGAATAGAAAGATCCAAATATCAGCACTATACCATTCAAAAGCTTAGAGTCAGTATATTGTTATTTATTGTATTTTTTTTTTTTTTTTTTTTTTTAAATTAATACTTTTATTTAGCAAGGGTGCTTTAAATTGATCAAAAGTGATGATAAAGACATTAATGTTACAAAAAGATTTCCATTTCAGATGAATGCTGTTCTTCTGAACATTCTATTCATCAAAGAAACCGGAAAAAAATTCTACTCGTCTGTTTTCAACATCATCATAATTTTTTTACATTTATTGATCAGCAAATCAGAATATTAGAATGATTGCTGAAGGATCATGTGGCTGAAGTAATGATGCTAAAACATTCAGCCTTGAAATTACAGAAATAAATTACATTTTAAAATATATTCAAATAGACAACAGTTATTTTAAATAGTACAAATAAATGCCGGCTTGGTGAGCAGAAGAGACTTCTTTAAAAATCTTAAACTTGTAGTGCACGTATTACAGTTACAAATTTATAGTATAAACGCATGTATGCTTAGCATATGATAACTCATCAGGAATAACTCCAGTTCCCCTACGTCTGTCATTCCAACTCACTTCCTCAGTAGCTACTGGCAGTGTTTTTGTGTTGAATCCCTTATACGAATGACTTTATGAACAGATCCCTGTTGAATTAAGAATCAACACATTTGATAAGGTAGCGCTAAGCATAACAAACCGGTCGGTCTGTCCTAGCCTCTGTGATCAAGGACAATCTGCTCAGCCCATCATCACACATGCATTTCTCGCTTTGATGATTACAATTGTATTGGCAATATGCAGTCGATGAGGGGCGGAGATGAGGCTTATTAATTAATGAATGACCTCAATAAAGGCGTATGACTGGGAGCATCATGTCATAATCCTCATCGGTGTGCTTTGTGTGCGTTTGTGAGACGCTGCTATAAGGACAGGTCAATAAGTAATCACTGCATCACTTTCGCCTGTTGCATTTTCATATCAAAATTAAACCGCTGTCCCACATCTTTTACAGTCTGCTCAAAGATTCCCACAGGCACTGTTGTATTTTACACAATTGATTCTTCCTGTGTGTGTGCGCGCGTGTGTGTTTGCATATCTCTGTTTGCGTGACAGTGTTTTGATGTTTCCAGTAAATACAATTGTGTTAAAAGCATTGTTTATATCTTTGTTCTTATGCTTTCTGTATACCAATTGAGCTCACAGTCTAATGCACAACCACACACACAACATGAATGTAGCTGATGTAATTGTAGTTGTGTGTTGCATTATGTTGTCTTAGTGCGGGAACATGGCCAGAGAGGGCCTGCGGACACTGGTGGTGGCTAAGAAATCACTGACTGAAGAGCAATACCAGGACTTTGAGGTATGATGTACTACTTTATTCTACCCTCAGTCAAATAAATTATTGTATGGTTCATTCATACACTGCTGTTCAAAAGTTTAAGATCAGTAAGATTTTTAGTTTTTAAAATAATTCTCTGATGCTCATCAAGGCTGCATTTACTTGAACAAAAATATAGAAACAACAGTAATTTTTATTTATTAAAGAATCCAGAAGTATCACAGGTTCTAACTAAATATTAAGCAGCACAACTCTTTTCAACATTGATAATAAAAAAGCATATTAGAATAATTTCTAAAGGATCATGTGACACTAAAGACCGGAATTATAATGCTGAAAATAGTTTTGAAAAAAAGTTTTGATTACAGGAAAAAAATATATTTAAAAAAATAATAAAATAGAAAACCATTATTTTAAACTGTAATAATATTTCACAATGTTACATTTTTTTCTGGATTTTTGATAAAAAAAAATGGAGCCTTAAGCATAAGAAACTTAAAAAAACATTAAAATTTCCTACTGATCATAAACTTTTGAATGGCAGTGTATATATAGTGATATAGTTCATAATATCTATATGTACCTTTATCATTTTCAGCTTTTCAATATTTACATATTTGCTCTTTTTTTTTTTTTTAATATCTTTTATTCATTAATTTGTTTTGTGTAATAAATAAAATGCAATAACTTGTTTTAAAAAAATAAGATTTGGACAAAAGATTTGACATTCTGTACTCAAACTTACAGCTTTGCTCAAGTATCAACTTGTTCATTTCCTAATAGAGCAATGTGACCTTGGAACCCAGCAGAAAATACTAAACATTGGCGCTGTTAAAGATCTACTATAAAATGCAATTTACTATGGGTCATTCAGAGTTTTTTTTGCTTAAACTAAATTTTGAATGTGTAAAAATTGTTTTGTTGTGCAGTCTAAAAATATAATGGCTCTGGATAAAATGTTGACAGAAGAAAAAAAAAAATTGTATTGCCATTTCAGTTTAGGATGTTGATTGAAGCAATATGATTTTTGGCACGACAATTATGAGATCAGGTTTAAAAAAAAAATAAAATAAATGCTGGCCACTGCTTAACTTGTGTTACCAGCAACTGATACTTTACTCATTGCAAGACTCTTTGCATCCAATTATAATTAGATGATTCTGGAAAGAGCATGTAACTCATTTGATGTCTCTAACACTTAAATGTCCCCAAAACTTGGGCCAAAGTTAATGTGTTGCAATAACGGATACATTTGGACGAAGCGGCTAGACGTCTGTCTGAATATAATAATAACCATAACAACCCCATGACTTGTGTAACAAGCTGAAGTAATCAAAACCCAAATTTGCTTTGCTAGTAACAGAGGAAGGAGTAGAGGGGGTTGGTGAATTGCACTTATGAAAAAACGGTTATTACAGAGAAACATGTAAGGAATCTTGTCATCTTTGCCATGCACCTATTCCATATAAACTTTTGTACTCTGTCGGTGGGATTTTGACTTCGTCAAAAGGTATTTTCTGGTGTCTGTTAAGCCCAAAGTATACTCTGTTTTGTACGTATACACTAGCGTATGCGTACTGACGAATGTGTAGCCTTTTAAAGTATACTCTCTTTGTTAGTAAGTGGTTGACACATGCGCTCTAGAAAGTTCATTTGTCCAGTGAGTCCAGTGTCTTTGTTGTTTTTCTCCAAAAGGTATGACTGTTAAAATAATCTTTGTACTTATGTAAACTAAAGTTGCTTTCTCATAACCCAAAGCACTTGTCAGTGTGGGTGTCTATTGTTGTAGTCTCAGATATTTGATGCTGTTGTTGTTTCATCTCTTTAAGTTTCACAGTCCACACAATGGACTCAGACGAACCTTTCTAGAGCGCATATATCGACTACCTGCGCTTGTGCATGTTATAATATGGAGTATACTTTAAAAGACTACATGTTTGACTGTACACACACGTTAGCATACAGGTTAAAACCGAAGGTTAGTGGAACACTAAAAATCTTAGTTCCACGTAATAGTGTTAAAAAGGGGCAAGATGTCATTAGACATCAACAGGGTGTCACTAGAGACACTCTATAAAGTTTAAAGTTTGTCGCCAGAGATGCTGTAGTTTAACTGAAGACAGGGGAATATCTTTGCAGTGTTTACATTAGAGCTACACGATTAACCCTTAAAAGTTTGCAATCTCTGTTCAAGCACCCACATGATATTATTCCTAAAAGACAACGATTCAGCGGTGCGCTGCTCACTTTCCACTGACACTTATGATGTGAAACAGGTGTTAAAGACATTCAAATCTGCATTCATGGTGCTGCTGATCCAGAAAGAACAACACAGTCTTTTCAACCACATAATAATCATCATTTCTGTGTTACAGACATTTAATAACAGAAGTACTGGGATAAAAGTTTATAGTTTGGGTAAAAACACCTATTGTCTACAGTAGTGATCAAAACGAAAGTATCTTAACACTTAGACTGACGGCAGAAGGTCTGAGAACTTTGGCCACTTTAAATGGCTAAGGCCCGCCCATTAGGCCATATGACTGACGGTTAAAGCAACCAATCATGTTTTGTTTTGTGCCACATCATGGAAATGTCCCCACAATAACAGACCGGTGTGTGAAAAACTCTGGCATATTTTAAAGATTCTATGCTACTAACTTTACATTTTTCACATTCTTTTCAAAATCCTGCATTTAGTTAATCCTAATAGGTGCTTGTTGTCACAGTTGTAAACACGACTGCTTTCTTCTTTCGCGAGGGGCCTGGGCGCCACAGCATTTGTTTCCGGGGGAAAGTTAAAGAACACTACACACGTCTCCCAGAAATCCCGTAAAATCAAACCAATCCGATAACAACTTCGAAACTGTTTCAAAAGTGTTTCCAGATAAGTGTGCCATATGCATCAGATGTTTAGCCAACGTTCCATAAGCGCGACGTCTGAGGCTGAGACTACTTAACACTTGTATGTATTGAAACGCTTATCCTTTTCCGCCAGGAGGTGGCGACAACTGCATGTTTAAAAAAGTATTTATCATAGACTCATTCATTTAGGAGATTCTAATAGTGAAACAAGTGTTTATTAATTGAGACACTGACTTTATATTTTGATCAAATATCGTTTTTAAAAGACTTAAGCAATGAAAATTGTGACAGAACCACTAGTAAATTATTTTGTTTAGATTTCTAATCTTTTTTTTTCTTCAGAATCGTGATCTCCAATTTAACCAGAATCATGCAGCTTTAGTTTACATGTTTATTACTGCATATAATTCATTAAAATCGAAGTTTAATTTCATAAAGTACAAGTTCATATCAAAATGCACCTATATTTTTTTAGCATTTTGTGTTTTTCAGTTGAATAAAAGACTATTTTCCCTATATATTTCTTCATTGAGGATTTCTGTAAAAAGGTTTAAAAATCTTTAAAAAAAAAAGAGTCTCGTCTCGTTCTCGTGAACCCAGTCTCGTGTCTCGTCTCATGGGATAAGTGTCTCATCACACCCAATTATTACAATGTAAACTAGCTGTATTCTACGACGGCGTTTTAGTGCCATGTTAAAAAAAATATATATCTAAGATTATGAGATTAAAGTTGAAACTCCGAGAATAAAGTCGAAACTCCGAGAATAAAGTCGAAATGTTCCGAGAATAAAGTCGAAATGTTCCGAGAATAAAGTCGAAATGTTCCGAGAATAAAGTCGAAATGTTCCGAGAATGAAGTCGAAATGTTCCGAGAATGAAGTCGAAATGTTCCGAGAATGAAGTCGAAATGTTCCGAAATACTTCCGTGCGGAAACAAATGCCGTTGTGACGGTGACCTGCTTGATTTATTAGCCTAATGTTTATTTGATGTCTGTTTTTAAAAGCACGGAAGAGAATTTGTGCTGTTCTGTATGCATTTAGAGACAGAATAACAAAACATAACATTTAGATATTGTTTCAGCTATTAAAACAGTTCCGTTTTGTATGTATGGCAAAGTGATTTCGTTTCTGTTTTTATTAAGTTGGAATGTTGTTGGGAATGTTGTTTATTTGTCAAATATAAATGTTTTTTTTTTAAGTAACGAACAGCTGCCAGCAGAAGACTGTTTGTTTGATCATTTTGCCTTCTCAAATCATCACGACTTGACTAAAATAAAATCTATAGATATAAAACAGTTAAAGTATAAAACAATGTTGGTTTAAACGTTAAATATCGTGTTCTAGGCGCATATCCATTCGTTTGTGCGGAGAGTGGAAGCTAAAGGCATGCAGGCGTCAGCGCCGTCACTTGCACTTTTTTCCAGTGGAAACAATTTAAAATTAATTTATATATATAAAACAATTTATTTATATATATATATATATATATATATATATATACACAGTGAAGCCCGAATGTATTCATACCCTGGCAAATTCTGACTTAAAGTAACCTTTATTCTAACCAGCTAGTTTTTTCTTGGATTAGAAATGACACAGGCATCTCCCAGAAGATAATAAGACGATGTACAAAAGGCATCATTGTGGAACTTGCTGGTTGAATAAAAGTAACTTTAAGTCAGAGTTTGCCAGGGGGTATGAATAATTTCGGGCTTGACTATGTATATATATATATATATAGATATAGATATAGATATAGATGTGTGTGTGTGTTTGTGGCTTTTTTGACACTTTTGATTAATTAAATGCATCCTTGCTAAACAAAAGTATTCTTAGATTTTTAAGAAAAAATCTATAGATTACAAATCTATAGATACAAATCATAGAATAAGAGTTTGGAATTGATTAATTGAAATGGTCAATTTGAATGAATTTATGTAAACAACAGTTTTTGCTTCTGAAGTTTTTATCTTTATAACTTAGCATCCATTTTATAAATTTTTCTGTCTGTTCAGAGCCGTTATAATCAGGCAAAGTTGAGTATCCATGATCGCACTCTGAAGGTGGCAGCAGTGGTGGAGAGTCTGGAAAGAGAGATGGAGCTTCTGTGTCTCACTGGTGTGGAAGATCAGCTGCAGGCTGATGTCCGGCCCACACTGGAGCTCCTTCGCAATGCTGGGATCAAGGTACACATACAGTATGTGGGCAAAAATATGTGAACACCTTAACACCCCAACCATATATGCATGACTTTTGAGTTCTTCATTTTGTTTCAGATCTGGATGCTGACTGGAGACAAGCTGGAAACTGCTACATGCATCGCCAAAAGTTCCCACTTAGTTTCTCGGAATCAAGACATCCACATTTTCAAACCGGTAGGATCAGAACCACTGATTATTTAGATTTTTAAGTGGTGTGGATTTAGTGTGAACACTCTTTGGGGTTTTTGTGGCAGGTGTCCAACAGGGGCGAAGCTCATCTGGAGCTAAACTCCTTCAGGAGGAAACACGACTGTGCGCTGGTCATATCAGGAGATTCTCTGGAGGTAAAAAAAAAAAAAACTAAACAAAAACATATCAGGTATGAGCAGGTTTGATTTTCTCACACTGACTATGTGTGGCCCATCAGGTCTGTCTGCGCTACTATGAGCATGAATTTGTGGAGCTGGCGTGTCAGTGCCCCGCTGTGGTTTGCTGTCGCTGCTCTCCCACGCAGAAAGCTCAGATCGTTCGATTGTTACAGCAGCATACAGCTAACAGAACATGTGCCATAGGTCAGTCCTCTCCACTTCTCTCCTCACTCTGTTGAGCTTTAAGTCCCATCACCAGTAGCTGAGACAAAACCCACTTAAACTGAACTCTCTCCGAGCACATGAATCTTTGAGAGCGGTAAAAATGACTGTCTTCACAGTGTCTTCTCATGTTTTCCCACTATCATCTTTCTTATCTCTGTGCTCAGGCGATGGAGGAAATGATGTCAGCATGATCCAAGCAGCAGACTGTGGTATCGGTATTGAAGGGAAGGTGAGATATTTCTCATTAACATAGATTGGCTTTTTCTTTAATTAACTACATTTTCTCCAGCAAATAAATTCTCATTTCCAGAATGTGTAGATATTTAATTTTTTGTTAACTCTTGTTAAATTCTCATATATATTTACAGAAAAATATGAAGTTATGGAAAAAGTAATGCGATTACAATATTTTTTACATGTCATACTGTTGACAAACATGATTCAGGGCAACAACTCACTGTTATGTAGCCTATAAAATGCAGTTATATGCCCTTAAAATGCACACATCAGGTAAACCAATGATTTACTCCTGAATGAATCCGCAGTTTGAATTAATCCAATGAATGAATTACTCAGTGACTTACTTACAAAGACATTTACCGCCACCTACTGGCAGTTTTAGTTTCTTATTTAGAATATATTTTCTTTAAAAATAATAATATTAAAATCATAATAATAATGTGATAGTTCACCAAAAAAGAATAATTTACTCACCCTTATAATTATCTTCTTTTATGTTCCATAGTTTATATTACACCATTGTGGCCTAACCGTTTATGCCTAATAACTATGTTAAATCAAATAAAAGATTTCTTTCTAACGCTACTTTTTGTAATATGTGACCCTGGACCACAAAACCAGTCATAAAGGTCAGGGTTTTTTTTTTAATGGAGATTTATACATCATCTGAAAGCTTTCCATTGATGTATGGTTTGTTAGAATATGACAATATTTGGCCGAGATAGAACTTTAAGGGTGCAAAAAAAATATATAAATAAATAAATAAATATGGAGAAAATCCCTTTTAAAATTGTACAAATGAAGTTCTTAGCAATGCATATTAATATATATATATATATATATATATATATATATATATATATATATATATATATATTTACAGTAGCAAATTTACAAAATATCTTTATGGAACATGATCTTTACTTAATATCCTAATGATTTTTGGCATCAAAGAAAAATCAATTTTGACCCATACATCGTATTTTTGGCTATTGCTACATATACATCCATGCTACTTAAGACTGTTTTTGTGGTCCAGGGTCACATATGTTCTATTTTTCTCATTGTACACAATAATGGCGTTAAATGATCTTTTGGGGGTATTTTCACAGCCAAATTTAATATGATATTAATGAATTGGCACATCATGTAATCAATTCAAGTTAAAATTTTAATTGCTAAAATAACAAATAATGGTTTTGTGTTTTAATACCTTTTAAAAAATAATTAATTCATGTGAAGCTGAATATTCATTAGCCATTACTCCAGTCTTCAGTGTCACATGATCCTTCAGAAATCATTCTAACATGCTGATTTATAACTTTTATTATAAACATTGGAAACAGTTGTGCTGCTTAATATGTATATATGTTATTTTACATTAATATTAATATTTCACAATATTTTTCACAATGTTTTTATGGATTTTTGATCAAATATATGTAGCCTTGATGAGCATAAGAAACATCTATAAAAAAAAAACTGCAGTGTACACAGTTGCTTTCATGGTGGCTTAAATGTAAAAAAAAAAAAAAAAAAAAAAAAAAAAGTAATAATATTATAAGTAGCAATATTAAAATGCAATGATTTGATGTCATCAACATTACAATAATGTTGTATTTAATATATTAATATTAAGTATTAAAGACTAATATTTTAGACTGTGTGATTGAGTTCATTTAAAACTAAACTTACCTTTTGTTTCAGGAGGGAAAGCAGGCGTCTCTGGCGGCAGATTTCTCCATAACCCAGTTTAAGCACATTGGCAGACTTCTAATGGTACATGGCCGCAACAGCTACAAACGCTCCGCAGCTCTGGGCCAGTTTGTCATGCACCGTGGCATGATCATCTCCACCATGCAGGTAACACACATACAGAGTGTGAAGAGCCTCATGTACATTTCCACTTATGTCATTGCAGTAAATTGGTTTTCTCTCAACCCAAAGAGCAACACACTTATGTTGCTGCAGCCTGTTGATTTGAAGTGCTAACATCTTAATTTGAATTTGTCTTCCCTCTCAGGCTGTGTTTTCCTCTATTTTCTACTTCGCATCTGTTCCTCTGTACCAAGGTTTCCTCATGGTGGGGTAAGTAAAGACTGGTTCACACAAAACTACTGAGCTGCCTACCTACACAGTAATTTTAGACATCATAGGTGCCTTTGAACATGATGTGTCACATTTTCTAACATTATGCCTGTTTGTTTCTAGCTATGCCACCATCTACACCATGTTCCCTGTCTTTTCTCTGGTGTTGGACCAGGATGTGAAGCCTGAGATGGCTCTGCTGTATCCTGAACTCTATAAAGACCTCACCAAGGTAACAATATAGCAGACCTTATAATAGTAATAATCAGAACTAACTGCCAGCTCAAGTATCTGCATGATACACATGATATAAGTTACAGAAATGAAAGCATGAGTTTGTGGTTGCTGCATGACAGTGATGCTGACTTTGGTTTTCCCTCCACTAGGGTCGCTCCCTGTCCTTTAAGACCTTCCTGATTTGGGTTTTGATAAGTGTGTATCAAGGTAAATGGATGAACAGTGATGTTTTCTATTTTTGTATGACTATCACCTATAATCTTTAGTTTTGTTTGTTTTTTGGGCATGAATTAACTGTACCAAATGTGAAAATGTAACTATATCGGTGTAAAAAAAGTGTGAATTCTTAGAGCCGCAGATATTTTTTTTTTTTGCCATTTTGCCTTTATCATGATAAGACAGATCGGAGCTGACAGGAAGCGAAGTGGGAGAGAGATAGGGGATCAGGAAAGATCCTTGAGTCAGGATTCGAACTTGGGACGTCTATAGTGCAACGGCGTTGGTGTGCTGCCCACAAGGCTATCAGTGCCAACAGAATTTTTATATTTTAAGTTTTAAGGGTGTTTAGAAATAATAAATTAAATAAAATTAATTTATTAGAGATTGAAATACTCAGTTACAATAATATATGATTAAAATATAGTACATATATAACAGTAATAGGGCTGTGCTGATACAGTTATATGTCAGTATATTGACACATCGATTATTTTTCTCACTGTGCTGCACTGATACTTTAGGTTCTTATATTAATATTTTTACCTTTTTATATTTAAACATTCACCTAAACAGAGTTTATACAGTTCAGTTAATAAAGAAGCAGGTCATTTAAATAAGCAGGATTTCTTTTTGTATTTGATGTTTGTCATGAGGTAGTTTAGAGCACTGAGTCTTTTTATAATAATTAGAATATTTAATTATTATAATAATTAAAATAATATTGTTAATTTCTTATTTTAAAAAATACTAATACTAAAATTTTAGTAATTTAAACCTTTTTTCGGTTGTTACCAATCCAGGTCCCAGTCTACTTGTAGAGCAGAAGCTTTTGATTGTCACCCAATTGGCATGTTCGGTGTATTTTTGAAAACAGTTATAAAAAATAATAATAATTCTGTATAAGAAGCAGGTCATTTCAATAAGCAGGATTTCTTTTTGTATTTGATGTTTGTCGTGAGGTAGTTTAGAGCACTGGGTCTTTTTATAATAATTATAATATTTAATTATTATAATAATTAAAATAATATTATTCATTTCTTACTTAAAAAAATACTACTGATAATAATTTATTAATTTAAACCTATTTTCGGTTGTTACCAATCCAGGTCCCAGTCTACTTGTAGAGCAGAAGCATTTGATTGTCACCCAGTTGGCATGTTCGGTGTATTTTTGAAAATAGTTATAAAAGTCAGAACTAAACTATTTATTTAAAATGTTATTTAGAAAAAAAAACTGGGGTGTGTGTGTGTATATATATATATATATATATATATATATATATAATATTTATTTATTTATTTTTTATTATAATTTTTTTTCTATTTCTATTCAGCACAGTTGCATTAAATGATCAAACTTAAATTTTAGTTTAGTTTTTTTTTTTATCTATTTTTATCTATTTATCAATTTAAAAAATGTGTTCCCACAAAAATATTAAGCATTACAATTTTTTTTCTTGACCAGCAAATCAACATATTATAATGATATAAGGATCATGTGACACTGAAGACTGGAGTTATCATGCTGAAAATATGTAAAAATAGAAAACGGTCCTCTTAAATTGGAATGATATTTCACAATATTACTTTTTACTTTTTTTTTATTAAATATGTGCAGTCTTGGTGAATGTAAGAGGCTTTTTTCAAAAACTTAAAGAATTTAACCGACCCCAAACTTTTGAATGGTAGTGTAAATAATCCAGTTGATTCGATTCTGAACTAATATCCAATTTTTATAATGCATCACACAATTTAAAGTGATAGTTCACCCAAAAATGAAAACTCTGTCATTAATTGCTTACCCTCATGTTGTTCCAAACCTGTAAGACCTTTGCTTCAGAACACAAATTAAGATATTTGTTATTAAATCTGACCCTGCATTCACTTTAAAAACTGCTGGATTAAAAACAACCTAACTTGGGTTATTTTTACCCAACATACTTATGTTGGATAATTTATTTAAGTCAACTATTGTTTAAAATTACTACATTGCTGGCTTAAAATTAAAAATCACACACAGAATTACTAGAGGCAACAGCAATAATCAAAAGATGAGCATTTATTAGTAAGCAAGAACAACCATGGGCAAATATATGAGGCAAATTGAATTTATTTGGGTGAATACAGCATAATTTACAATTTAAAGTCATTGAACAAACATAGAAATAAAAAAAAACGTAACATTTAAAAGAATCTTTTTAATTTAAGTGTATTCAACTGTTCTGTGTAATTCTCTTTTTGTTGTGGGGTGAACTATCCCTGTAATACAGAAATGTAATAGAATTTAAACATTCCAGTAAAAATGAACAATCCCGGTGGTAAAAGTTAAAGTGTTTAATTACTATAACACTATATTTATCAAATGGAATGCCAACAATAATATTAATATATATTAACCAACCAACAGAGTCTTTATTTTTATAGTTTTCTCCATGTGCTATGCTGGTATAATACTGCAGAAAGTATTAAAAAAAAGTTTACACACATCTTCTTTAGGATTAGGTTGGAACCCCAGGAGGAGTGATGCATGAGCTACCACCATTGTACCTAGGTTGATCCAAAGAGATTGACTCAGTAGTAAAAATTTACTGAACAAACATAAGGGAAATGTAAACAATAAAAAAAGCCAATCCAATCTGAGATAACATGACATATATAAACTAACCATAAACAGACTTTCTCTCCAAATAAATCTGTGAACGTTTCATCAAAGAAGTAAACATTGAAGCGCAGTGTAACGCGTCTCCCGTGAATTCAGCGGAGCTCTTTTCATGAATGTGATTTTCGGACCGTCGCCAGCTCTCACGCGCACCCGGCTGCCTTATCCGCACTGTAAATCGATCCGAGCAGTGAGCAAGAGAGATCAGTGTCCCCGTCTGACAGCTCCTGCTTTTTAATTAAACCTTAATACAGAGAGACAAGAACAACAGGGAAATATGAGCAAAGATTTCATTTAGTCCAGAGAGTAACCCTAAGGAATGTTCGCTGTATGAAGAGAGGCAATTATGTGATCAGTTAGAGGCCATTAGGCTGGATTGCGCTGGCGTTTATGATTAAAATGAAAGCAGAGACGGTTACAGTAGGCTGAAGAGCCGAGCGAGCGTGGAGCCTCGCGAGCAGAGGTCAGAGCTCAGCGCGTTCATGTGTGAATAGGGGATCAGACCGTGAGCGAGGGGGTCAAGAAATCACGGAAGAAACTCTTTCTAGATGGACATCAGGAAACCTTATGGATTTGTCAGGTCTTGCAGTCTAAATGACCCTAGCAGACTTTTTTTTTTTTTTAATCGTTAGTTGTTCCCCTGTTTCATTTGTTAACTACTAATGTGTGTTCATGCCCATGTTTTTATACTCATTATAACACTAAACTGACAGCTTTATCTCAGTCCTTGTTGATTCATCTCAAACATATCCTCTGTTTGTCCACCAGGGGGCATCTTGATGTATGGGGCCCTGGTGCTGTTCGATCAGGAGTTTGTGCATGTGGTGGCGATTTCCTTCACTGCTCTGATCCTGACGGAGCTGCTGATGGTGGCGCTGACGGTCCGCACCTGGCACTGGCTCATGGTCGTGGCCGAACTTTTCAGTCTTGGCTGCTACCTCGCTTCCCTCGCCTTCCTAAACGAATACTTTGGTAAGAACTGACAAGTTAATTTAATAGTTTTTTTTTTTTCATTTATTTATTTACTTGTTCATATATTAATAGCTTTTTTTGTAATTTTATATACGTTTTGAATATTATTTTCCTGTCTACCTATAGATAGATAGAAATCTACCTATTTATTTATTTATTTATTTATTCATTCATTTATTTATATTATTTTATTACGATTATTTTGTATTAATTGCTTATTAATCTATTCTAATATAAATTTATTTTTAATTTAAATTTTAAATAAAAGTGAACAATAAATGTTTATACATTTAAATAAATCTAAAATATATAAAAATGTAAGTTTTTAAATGATTTATCTAGTGTTCTATCTATCTATCTATCTATCTATCTATCTATCTATCTATCTGTCTATCTATCTATCTACTTTTTTATTTTTTATCTAGTGTTCTATCTATCTATCTTTCTATCTATCCATCGTTTTAGCTATCGGTCTATCTACTTTTTTTTATCTGTCTATTTATCTATCTATCTATCTATCTATCTATCTGTATCTATATCTATATATCTGTCGACTTTATTTTTATCTATCTATCTAGTTTTAGCTATCGTTCTATCTACTTTTTAATTTTTTCTGTCTATCTATATATATATATATCTATCTATCGACTTTATTTTTTATCTATCTATCGTTCTATCATTCTATCTATCTATCTTTCTATCGTTCTAACATTCTATCTATCATTCTATCGACTTTTATCTATCATCTATCGTTCTATCGACTTTATTTTTTCTATCTATCGTTCTATTGACTTTTATCCTATCTATCCATCCATCTATCTATCTATCTATCTATCGTTCTATCGACTTTTCTATTTTCTATCTAGTGTTTATCTTTTTTATTTTTTATCTAGTGTTCTGTCTATCATTCTAACGTTCTCTCTATCTATCGTTCTATCGACTTTTATCTATCTATCTATCGACTATTTTTTATCTATCATTCTATCTATTGAATTTTATTTTATCTATCTATCTATCTATCTTTCGTTCTATCGATTTTTTTTTATTTTTTTATCTATCGTTCTATCGACTTTTCTATTTTTTTATCTAGTTTATCTATCTACTTTTTTATTTTTTATCTAGTGTTCTGTCTATCTATCGTTCTCTCTATCTATCGTTCTAGCTATCGTTCTATCTACTTTTTAATTTTTTCTCTCTATCTATCGTTCTATCTATCGTTTTATCATTCTATAATTTTATCATTCTATCGACTTTTTTTCTATCTCGCTTTGTTTAATTTGCCTGTCTGTCTGTATAATGAATTAATTCTAGAATTATTGTATTTTGAGCTGTCTGTCTCACTCTCTCTCTCATCTGTTTCCCCTCAAGCTTAAATAAAAGGCCAAATAGATAAAAATGTCTTCTGTAACAGATGTCCTATAGGCTCTGGTTTCAGTGTTCAGACCAAACACAGATATTTAGTTCAGACTAATGTACTACAACTACAACTTTTGAACTCTTTCTTCTTCTTTCTCTCCATCTCTGCTTTGTGACTGTGCCTCAGGCATAGGTCGCGTGACCCTAGGAGCTTTCCTGGGTAGGTTTGTCTTTCCCTGTGTTCTCTCTGTTGTTTCACCAGCTATCATTTCCTGTCTCCACAAACATGTCCGTTCTCCTCCCTCGGGTTTCAGTCTCGTGTGGTGTGGGCCCCTGGATGAGAAGGAGCCATTCAAATTTGCCCTAACCCTGTGATCACTCATTTTTCAGAACATTCCATCGGTGAAGCGCATCCCATCCACTTCATCCGCAGCCTGACAGTCTTCTTTTTTCATAACGTGCATTAATGATATAAACACTTTGACCTTGACATTTTATTTTCTTCATCTGTTTTGTTTGTCTTCAGATCTTTCGTTTATCACAACACGGGTGTTCTTGTGGAAGGTGTGCGTCATCACGCTGGTCAGCTGTTTGCCACTCTACATCATCAAATATCTGAAGCGGAAATTCTCCCCGCCAAGTTATTCCAAACTCTCCTCCTAAACTTTCCATATGGTCACACGGTGTCAAAACGCATGCAGGCGCATTTAAAAGCACACTTGACTGCTACATCATACACTTTAAAACTCATCTGATCCTTTTTTATTAATCCTGGATGTTAGTTCACCCAAAAATGAACAAGCTAACATCATTTACTCACCTTAATGTTGTTCTAAACCTTTATGGCTTAGTCTTTTTTGGCAAACACAAAATAAGAAATTTAGCAGAGTGGTCATGCTGCTCCTTTTTCATACAATTTCAAAATTACACCATCTTAGCATCTGCTTTTGTGTTTTATGTTGAAGCTAAATCCTACATGTTTGGAATGACTCAAGGGTGAGTAAATAATGAGCGATTTTTGAGTAAAACCATCCCTTTAACCATCATCTACAAATGCCTAAAAGTGCTTTATGATGCTGTTTGTGTGCTTCATGAATGCTTTTTCGGTGACATAATGTGATTTGTGTGCGTGTGTATATATATATATATATATGGACATTGCCATCAGAGTGTTTCTGTGCTTATCATGTTTCTGCACTTAAAGTTGGTGGAACAGTTGGAAGATAAAACGGTGAGTAGTATTGAGTACTTGAAGAGGCATAAAAAAAGCACAAAAAAGAGATCAAGATAGAAAAGAGAAAGCAAAGGGTTTTTATGCACCCACACTGGAATGACAGGCCCAAACCTGTCACTTTTTACTGACCGTAAATGTATACGAAAGAGATATCAGCATTATGTGTTTTTTTTATTTGAATGGATTATGGATTTTTATTATTGTTTTTTTTTTTTTTTTATCTGTGGTATGTAATGATGTTAATAGTTTCAGCTGTAATGAACCTTTCATCATTAGTATTATTATATCAGCACTTTCCCTTCTGATTTTGGCACATTCTGTATTATTAACTTGATTCATTATTATTAATGAGATGTCGGTGGGCGGGGCTTGATAAATAGTGATTGTGATTGGGGTGTTCTGATTGCACGAGTGTATACTGAAGTTGAATTCAGGCAGCTCTGGTTTCCTGTTGTGCTGTGGCTGCTGCTGCCATATGATCCTGCTGCAAAACTGTGTAAATGTAAACCAGAGCACAGCTTGTGTTCTTACAGCGGGAACTATTTGTTCTGGGAACAGCGGTCCTCTCAACCTGACATTGTATAAACCTCGACTTTATGACATTTGACAAATCAAACTCAATTGATGCTTTACTTGATTGACTTTTATTACGAAATAAGATATGAATGTAGTATTTTTGTTGGATTGGTGTTATAAATGAATGACTTTTTTAAGATTGTAAAAAACTGCGAACGAGAAATATTAGGATGTTCTAGCTGCTTAGATATATGCTGTCATCTTAAATCAACCTATGGCACTCGCTCATCAGCAGTTAAGTTTTTATACACACTGACGCCTCACAATCAGCAATTTATTTTGGAGTTTTACAATTTTTTGAGGACATTCATAGGAAATACTGCACTAGTTTTGACTGCTGACAGTGTGAAGTTGGCTCATGTGTAAGATCATCTTGCCTTATCTTTATAGACCAAGTCAGCTGAGGAATGAGTTTTATCATTCACTTTATTTTCTACTCTGAGTGTGTGAATGTGTTTACAATACTGAATGAGACAATGCCAAGCTCACGTGTCCCGTACGCCGTTCCTTTCCTGCTGTGCGTAACGGTGAATTTCCTTTCTGCTTTGAAGACGTTGAGTTGTACTGTACTCAGGAAAACCACTAACTGATTTCTTCTACTGTATATAAACCTTCAATTAACCCTGTGACAGGCTTAACAACAACAGCTTATTTATTATTCATTTGAGTATATTCCTTTTGTTTCTCTGACATTTTTCTATTGACTGATACACGACTGAAAAATTTGACGTCTCTGTGGGTATTGTTACTGCAACTGCGACCGCTGCTTTCGTGAGCGTACTCTCAATGTCATCAGCACGATGGTTTCAGCAGTGTAATTGAATGTTTTAATGATATTGATGTCTGATTAAAGAGCAATATGTTTCCAAATGGTCTGGTTGGTGCGTCCTTTAAGTGGTGTGAATGTTTTTAGTGGTTTGCTAGTACAGTTGAGGTCAGAATCTGCAAAATGGAAATTATTTTACTAAAATAATACAAAATGTTAAATTGCCTGCTGTTTTTCAGAAAAATCCCTCATTATTATTTAGAGATCCATCTTTTCACACTGAGGACAACTGAGGGGCTCATATGCAACTATTACAGAAGGTTCAAATGCTCACTGATGCTCCAAAAAGAAAAACCATGCATTAAGAGTCGGGAGTGAAAACTTTTGAACCGAATGGAGATGTGTACATTTTTCTTGTTTTGCCTAAATACCTTTTTTTTTTTTTTTTATTATTATTTACTACTGCCCTTCAGAGACTATAGAAGATAGTTACATGTTTCCCAGATGACAAAATAAGTTTACCGTGTTCTTCAAATTCAAAAAGTTTCCAACCCCCAGCTCTTAATGCATGGTTTTTCCTTCTGGAGCATCAGTGAGCATTTGAACCTTTTGTAATAGTTGCATATGAGTCCCTCAGTTGTCCTCAGTGTGAAAAGATGAATCTCTAAATAATAGTCATTGTTGGAAAGGGTTCAAATACACAATAATTCTGGGGGGGTAACAACACAGTATCAAGAATCAAGGGGATGTAAACTTTTGAACGGGGTCATTTTTATAAATTCAACTATTATCTTCTCTTGTGGACTATGTTTTATGTGAAATATCTTATCTGATCAGGTCTGTAATAAAAAACATGCATTTTTTGATCCCTATTATTTTGATAAAATTAACATTTTGCAGATTCTTAAACTGTGAACGTTTTACCTCAACTGTAGATGATGTCTGCATATTTGGTATAGTTTTTTAGCAGTTTATTTATTTATTTTAAAGAAATTTGATCTAGCAGTATGACATGTAATGTAGTTGTGGTGGATGGATGCCCCTAAAACGTAACATGTTAATGGTAAATTAATTTGTAATTAATTTTTTGTTAATGTATTTATTTTCAATTTTGCATTTGTTTTCATATGCATTTATTTATGCATTTGTTGTAATTAAATATATAATGTAATTGCTAGAAAATTAATGCTGAAAAAAAAATGTAAACAGTAAAAGGTGAGTACAAAATATGTTCTCAAACGCTGTCCCTTTGTTGAAAATAACAAAAATTACTTAATATTTTAAAGTTTCATGCCCATTTTTTTTTACCCTAGTCAATGAAAGTGTCGTTTCATGTGGAAAGGACATGAGAGGCTATGACAAACGTCCATTGGAGGGCGCAGTTTGAGTGAGTATAAGCTTGTGTCTCTGAAATCTTTAAGAAAAAGTACTGCTAAACTTACCTCACGGTTATTTGTATGCATCGCTTCTCACCACTAGAGGGCGCCATTTGCACAGTATTTACTATCACAGAAGACAAACGTTGGGCCCACATGGAAACTACATGTGCTGGTAAGATTGCTGTTTAACATTAGACTTCCAGAGTTGTGACCCTGAAAAAAACAATACATATCTATATTGATTTTACACCTCTATTTTACCTTGAATTTTTTTAAAATATGTATACATTACCAGTCATAAGTATTTTTAAATTCTCTTTAATGTTTGAAATTAGCATTGTAAACATTCAAATCCCTTTCTATATAGAATTTTATATATTAAAATATAACTTTATCTGTTATTTGGAAATGAATGAATTGGACTAGAAAGTGAAGTAAAAGCATCCAGCAAGTGTTCCCAGTCCATAAGAGAAAATATTAGTTGAATTTATAAAAATGACCCTGTTCAAAAGTTTACGTTGATTCTTAATACTGTGTTGTTACCTGAATGATCCACAGCTTTTTTGTTTGTTTATTGATAGTTGTTCATGAGTCCCTTGTTTGTCCCTGAACAGTTAAACTACCTGCTGTTCTTCAGAAGAGTCCTTCAGGTCCCACAGATTCTTTGGATGTTCAGCATTTTTGAACCCTTTTCAACAATGACTGATCCATTTTTTCACACTGAGGACAACTGAGGGACTCATATGAGGGACTCTTCTATTACAAAGGGTTCAAAGCTGGGGGTGAAAACTTTTTGAATGTAAAGATAAGAGTAAATTTATTTTTTTGTTTGTCTTCTGGGACATATTTAAGCATCTTCTGTAGCTTCTGAAGGACAGTACTAAATTAAAAAAATATAATATTTAGGCAAAATAAGAAAATGTCCACATCTTCATTCTGTTCAAAAGTTTACACCCTTGGCCCTTAATGCATAATTTTTCCTTCTGGAGCATCATTGAGCATTTAAACCTTCTGTAATAGTTGCACATGAGGCCATCAGTGTGAAAATATGAATCTCAAAATCATACAATCACTGGAAAGGGTTCAAGTACACAAAAAAAAAAAAAAAAAAAATCTGTGGCACCTGAAGTACTTTTCTGAAGAACAGCGGACAGTTGAACTGTTCAGGACAAACAAGGGACTCCTGAACAACTATCACTAAAACTATTATCAAAAAGGTTTTAAACTCTTTAAACTCTGGTGTGTATGTGTAATACACATTATTTAATTTGTTTTATTTCATTGTTTAATTATTTTACTATCATTTTTCATGTGTAAAATAGTAATAATAAAGGCCAAGCAGTTGTGCCCAAAGCTTTGACTGGTAGTGTATATTGTACTTACTGAGCTAATCAGCCTTGAGGCACAGACAATGTGTTATCAAGCCCTCCACCCAAACTCACCCCCACACGCTCCACAGAGCAGGAAACGCGTGGTTTACAGCGACCCTGCGCTAGATGTGATGGTCCACTGGCACTAACATGCCAGGAAGCTTTCTCTTTCATCTTATCTATCTTTCTCTCTTCCTCCCTTCCCCTTCTGTCTATATCTCTATCTACCTTTCCTCACTTGTGCATCAAAACTAAATTTTGCTGTGCCAGCTTTTGCTTAAAATGAGTCAAATCCGCTGCACGTGCCTGTATGGAGTCTCCACCCTTTGATGTGTTTGTGCACTGGACATTTCCGCAGAGGTGGTGGGGCAGTTGTGGTGTTTTATCAGCCACATGTGGGGCACAACACGCGTCACACTGTTTTGCTACTGTCTCAAGTGTATCTGTTTTTCCAAAGCATTGTGTTTCCTGTAGGTGGACATAGATTGGGGATCCGCCTTTAGCTAAGCACTTTCTTACCATCTATGAAAACCTTCAGTGGGTGTTTGTCAGTGATTATTTCTACAGTGTAAATGTCCACAGTCTGTCGAAATATTCTTGACTTTCTATTTGATTGATTTGTTTGTTTGTTTATATCCTTAAAAGTAAGGGGGTTATTTTTGTGTTATCTATCTATCTGTCTGTCTGTCTATCTGTCTGTCTTTCATTTTGTCTATTAATCTGTTTATCTGTTTCTGTCTTTCATTTTTTTCTGTTAATCTGTCTGTCTATCTGTTTGTCTGTTAATCGTTCTACCATTTTATCTACCTATCTTTCTGTCTGTTTCTCTTTCATTTTGTCTGTCTGTCTATCCCTCTGTCTGTCTGTCCGTTCATCCATCCGTCTGATAGATTGATAGAACAATTGTCTGTCTGTCTGTTAACTGTTCTTTCTATCTATCTGTCTGTCTGATAGATAGATAGATAGATAGATAGATAGATAGATAGATAGATGGATAGAATAATTGTCTGTCTGTTAACTGACCTGTCTGTCTGTCTGTCTGTCCGTCTGTCTGTCCCTCTGTCCATCTATCTATCTATCTGTCTGTCTGTCTGTCCCTCTGATAGATAGATAGATGATAGATATATAGATGGATAGATAGATAGAACAATTGTCTGTCTGTTAACTGACCTATCTGTCTATCTATCTGTCTGTCTGTCTGTCTGTCCATCTATCTATCTGTCTGTCTGTCTGTCTGTCTGTCTGTCTGTCTGTCTGTCTGTCCATCCATCCGTTCGTCTGATTGATAGATAGAACAATTGTCTGTCTGTTAACTGACCTGTCTGTCTGTCTGTCCGTCTGATAGATAGATAGATAGATAGATAGATAGATAGATAGATAGATAGATAGATAGATAGAACAATTGTCTGTTCGTCCATCTATCTATCTGTCTGTCTGTCTGTCTGTCTGTCTGTCTGTCTGTCTATCTATCTATCTATCTATCTATCTATCTATCTATCTGTCTATCTGTCTGTCTGTCCGTTGGATGGATGGATGGATAGATAGTCAGTCTGTTAATTGTTCTATTGTCTATCTATCTGTCCGTCCGTTCGATAGAACGATTGTCTATCCATCTGCCCGTCCATCCATTAGATAGATAGAATGATTGTCTATCTGTCCGTTAATCTGTCTATATCTGTGTCTGTCTGTCTGTCTATCTATTTGTCTGTCCGTCCATCCGTCAGACAATTGTTTGTTTGTTTGTCTGTCTGTCTGTTAATTGTTCTATTATCTATCTGTCTGTCTGTCCGTTAGATGGATAGAATGACTGTCTGTCTGTTAATTGATCTATCTAGCTGTCTGTCTGTCTCTGTCTGTCTATGTGTCTGTTAATCATTCTGTCACTCCATCAATCCATCTAGACTATTTGTCATTCTTTGTCTATTAGTCATTTCTCTGTCTGTTTGTTATTGAGCTAAAGATTCCCCTGAGAATGATTTGTTATACAATTATATGATATACATTAACAAAACAATTAAAATTAAATCTATCTTTTGTGCTGTTGAAATGTTGAATTCTTCTCAGGTGTGACCAAAAGGTGCTATTTGTTTAAAAGAATTGGTTTAATTGGTTAATTATTTTTTTGAGTCACATGAAACTTGGGTAATTTATTCTCAGGGGCCACATTTGCTCAATACTACTCTCTTAAAAATCGATTGGAATGTATTTGCTGCCGTTTGTTGCTCAACTCGCTGTAACTCGCTGTGTCTTGGATAGGTTAGTTGCTGTTGTGTCTGGGCCCCAAAGTGGAGCTCTGGGCAGAGGGTCTGTGTTTGCTCACTTAGCCTGTGGGAGCCCATGAAGTCCCTCCCCTCTGGAACACAGCCACGGTTGCCCCGCAACAACCTTACACAACAGGAAACAGACTTGGGGATTCCGTCACTGCGCCGAGTCAAAGAGAGCATTCAGTGGAGACAGGAAGCCCCAAGGTACAGCAGGGGGCAGGTTTATAACCAAGGCCATGTCATGTAAATACCACCTCAAATTGCTGTTGCTGCTTCTACTTTAAGCACTTTATATGTTCATCAGCTTACTTTTAAATGTGGTCTGGGTTTTATGACACGGACTCATAAGGCACATCATAAAAAGACTAAAATAACACATTTGATTGCAATCCCGTTGTGATGCAAAAAAAAAAAAAAACCCATGCTTTTCTTGTACTACATTATCTTCTTCATGGATTTTCAACCTGCCTAACATGGTCACATTTAACCCATGATACATATTTTCAGTTGCTCACACAGCCCTAGTCATCTGAAGTCCAACTTCTGCATCCAAACTGGGTTTTATCTGTTTTATCTATTAAGGAAAGAGGAAAAAACTCTGGAACCTTGAGGTCTTTTCCAGAAGACCACCATCAAATCAACGTCATTCCCAGTATACTCACCCACAAATATGACGATGAGACCTGCCAGCCAGACGGAACAGTGACTTGTAAGAAGAGGTGAGTGGACCTATGACATCAATGACTCCCCCTTTCTGGACCAATCACGGCACAGACAGAGGAACCATCGGGTACGCATGGGGGTTAAATGTGGTTTTGGTTTATTTTAACAACTTTTAAACGCTGACACATCATTAGTGATGCACATGCATATTATGATTCATGCCGTTGTTATGAGTGTGCAGCCTTTTTTAAACATCTCCGAGACAGACGATTCAACATCTGTGGCATTAGTTATGGACTCACGTTACATGGTCCCACATGTCTTCGCTGTCTGTGGCGTGCCATGCGTTGATACATATAATAGCATATTGCCGCCAATGTATCCTGTTCGGAAACATCATTTGTCATTTGTGTATTCTTGAAAACCTTATAGAGTAAACACAGCAGTGCATCATGCTGACACACGAGCCATGCTAACTGCATTAGCACTCATTGTATTATCATTATCATTAGTGTTAGTAGTTCTTGAAGTCGTAAGGCGACTGCCACTCCTGTTCATAGCAGTTAATAAGGTGTCTTTGGAATATAAATGAGAAAATTAAGACTACATTTCATGGCCCAGTGTTGCAGTGTGAGTAAACTGGCTGACCTGTCTTCGGGGGCGTCTAATTAATTGTTACACTGGGCTCTGGATTACTCCTTTCTGATTGGTCAATTATGCCATCCAGTCGCCATGGCAGCTTTGTATCTCTCATACCTCTCATCCGGAAACGGAAACCTATGGAACCTAAAAAAATATAATAATAATCTCACAATTTTATATCTGACATTTTCTGAGATGAAACTTAAAATTGCAAGATGTAAGCTCAGTTTATATCGGTTCTGCAAAGAAAAGTCTTATTGTGAGTATATAAGGAGATATATATAGCAAACAAGCTTGTTTTCCACCACTGAAAAAGAAGGTAACTACAACTTTTTTTATCATAACATTTTTTTTCCTTTCTTATTTCTTGCAATTTTGTGCTTATCTCTCAAAATTCTGACAAACTCAGAATTATGAGACGGTAACTGCAACTTTTTTATCTTACAGTTAATTTTTTTCCTTTCTTATTTCTTGCAATTTTGCACTTATCTCTCAAAATTCTGACAAACTCAGAATTATGAGAAGATAACAGAATTATGATACAGTAACTGCAACTTTTTTTGTCATACAATTAATTTCTTTTCCTTTCTTATTTCTTGCAATTTTGTGCTTATCTCTCAAAATTCTGACAAACTCAGAATTATGAGACGGTAACTGCAACTTTTTTATCTTACAGTTAATTTTTTTCCTTTCTTATTTCTTGCAATTTTGCACTTATCTCTCAAAATTCGGACAAACTCAGAATTATGAGAAGATAACAGAATTATGATACAGTAACTGCAACTTTTTTTGTCATACAATTAATTTCTTTTCCTTTCTTATTTCTTGCAATTTTGTGCTTATCTCTCAAAATTCTGACAAACTCAGAATTATGAGACGGTAACTGCAACTTTTTTATCTTACAGTTAATTTTTTTCCTTTCTTATTTCTTGCAATTTTGCACTTATCTCTCAAAATTCGGACAAACTCAGAATTATGAGAAGATAACAGAATTATGATACAGTAACTGCAACTTTTTTTGTCATACAATTAATTTATTTTCCTTTCTTATTTCTTGCAATTTTGTGCTTATCTCTCAAAATTCTGACAAACTCAGAATTATGAGACGGTAACTGCAACTTTTTTATCTTACAGTTAATTTTTTTCCTTTCTTATTTCTTGCAATTTTGCACTTATCTCTCAAAATTCGGACAAACTCAGAATTATGAGAAGATAACAGAATTATGATACAGTAACTGCAACTTTTTTTGTCATACAATTAATTTATTTTCCTTTCTTATTTCTTGCAATTTTGTGCTTATCTCTCAAAATTCTGACAAACTCAGAATTATGAGACGGTAACTGCAACTTTTTTATCTTACAGTTAATTTTTTTCCTTTCTTATTTCTTGCAATTTTGCACTTATCTCTCAAAATTCGGACAAACTCAGAATTATGAGAAGATAACAGAATTATGATACAGTAACTGCAACTTTTTTTGTCATACAATTAATTTCTTTTCCTTTCTTATTTCTTGCAATTTTGCGCTTATCTCTCAAAATTCGGACATACTCAGAATTATGAGATACAAATTCATAACTGTGAAATAAAATGTCAAACTTTTTATCTTTGTATTCCGTGGTGGTATAAGCTCCCAAAAGAAACCAGCGCCTCAATCCAAATCCGTAATTCGTTTATCGTCGGAACACAAATGAAGATATTTTTGATGAAATCCAAGAGCTTTCTGACCCTGCATAGGAGGGTTGTGGTAAAGTAGTCAATGTGATATCAGTGGTTCAACCTTAATTTTTATGAAGCTACGAGGATACTTTTTGTGTACAAAGAAAACACAAATAATGACTTTGTTCAACAATTTCTTCTCTTCTGTGTCAGTCGTCAAGGAGAGTAACAACCACGACACATAGGCTACCTGTTGTGCTGCTAACACCAGCATTCTGACGTAGAACCCGGATGCGCTGCGTCTTTTTTGGCAAGCAGAGGAAAACACGTACTTCTAAATAGGGTGCGATTTGCCAGGGGGATTTTCCCCTCTCTGGTCTATGCATCCTTGCCTCTTCTGAATTATTTTTAAAAACATCTCGCAAACCCGCTCCAAAGTCCCGATCTAAATCAAATGTTTCGCGTTTTAAATTCCTGTTCTGAATCAAATGATTCACGATACACGCTTTGAATTCTTGTTCTGAATCAAATGATTCGCGATACGCGTTTTAAATTCCTGTTCTGGATCAAATGATTCACGATATGCGATTTGAATTCTTGTTCTGGATCAAATGATTCACGATACACGCTTTGAATTCCTGTTCTGAATCAAATGATTTGCGATACGCGCTTTGAAACTTCGTTAAAGAATCAGATGATTCACAATACGCGATCTATTTGGAACGCTTCGAAACAGTGAATCATTTTGCAAGGCAGTAGTAACTGATTCATAGTTTCAAAGAGCTCCGTTGATACTGTGTTCTTTGCTCGCTTTCTCTATATAATTTATTTGTTGTTTAAATAAAAATGGAAATTAAATAATTACATAATAGGCCCAACTTACAATGTTATTAAATTGTTTATATACAAAAAATATTCTCATAGCTTCATAATATTATGGATATTACGGATGAACCACTGATGTCCAGTGTTGGGGGTAATGCATAACAAGTAACGCGATTATTACGTAACTAGTAAAGTAACACATTACTTTTTAACTGACAAATAAATATCTGAGTTACTTTTTCTAATAAGTAACACTAGTTACTTTTTCCCACATTTATTAATTAAAAGCTCTCTTGTCGCCGTGTTAAAAGAAATGGGAGTGAGATATTACTTTAGTTCTAGAATAAACGTGAACATGCATTAATTCATCTCTCACACAAAAAAACTGATTCAGTATTCCTCAAAATGAATAAAAACTGTGAAATTCAACTCAGAATATGATGCAAACCTGCAATAATTAAATATGTTATATAATACAAATATCCTTTATGTATCTAGCCCTGTTTTATTAACCACTCTCTTTGCTGCCAACCTTCAATGATCCAATTCATCCAAACTAATAAGCAACAAGTTAATCTAACATTTGTTTTCCTTTTTATTGCCGAAGAGGTGTACAGATGTGAATTTACTTTTGTCGAAGCCTGAGGCTTTTGGTGTGAAAAGGCTTTTACATTTGCCAAAAATAGAACTTTTTATATTAAAAACAAACAAGCAAGCCCTGCCCAGATTTAAAAAATAACGCAAAAATAACGTAACGCATTACTTTACATAAAAAGTAACTAAGTAACGTAATCAGTTACCTTTTTAGGGAGTAACTCAATATTGTAATGCATTACTTTTAAAAGTAACTTTCCCCAACACTGCTGATGTCACATGGACTATTTTACCAATGTCTTTACTACTTTTCTGGGGTTTGAACGTGCGAAGATGCAGGGTCAAAAAGACCTCAGATTTCATCTAAAATATCTTAATTTGTGTTTCAAAGATGAACAAAGGTCTTACTGGTTTGGAAAGATGACAGACTTTTCATTTTTGTGTGAACTATCCCTTTAAGATTTTACTGGTCATGTCTCTAACCTTAATCTCAGTATAGTAAATCCAGTACAGTTTGATGCAATCTGATCCATCTGGACTTAACCCATGAAGTCTGAACTTTCCTTGATAGGAGACAGCATGAGCTGACCAATGAAACTGGCTGGGGGGTGGGGTTTGCGCCTAGGGTTCTCATTTCATATGCAACTGGAGGCATCTTGAGTCCAAAATCACCCCCTATTTCCTTATATAGTGCACTAGTTGATGCCACAGCCATTTGTAGTGGTGTCCGAAACCGTAGTGGGCATTATGAAATGCACTCATTCAATGCACCGAAATAACAAGTGTGCAATCCATGTGAACTCAGCTAGTGCCTAAGCACTGCCAAAGTCACGCTGAAGTCTTGTGTCTCAGCAGGGACAGCATTCATATGAGCTCAGAGAACTTTTAAATTAATGATATACTGTAATGTTGTTGCAGTGTTCATCTTATGCATGGACTGGTTGTTTTATCAAATATATTGCTTCTAACTACGCTTTAAGATTTCAGATAAAATTTCAGTCTTTATACTTCAAAAAGTCATGTTTAATTCAAATTGTTACTTGCCATTTCTTTGTAATGGTGTTTTTACTAGCAATTTCTGAGTGCAAATCTTTTATTTTTTCCAGTGTAACATTTTAAATTAATTCAAAACACAAATCGTTATTTCATGTCCATGTATTTGTTTATTTGGTGAGTAACCATGTAATAAGAGGAATTATGTACAGTCATCGCTGATGTCAGTTTAGATCTAAATCTAGTAACAGACAACAAAAGGTCTTTGTAGGGACTACACCAGCTTTTTGGCGTACACTGTACTGCAAAGTTAAGACAAACAAAATATCCGGAACTGTCCGGCTGGTGCTTAAAAGCCCCTGCCCTCAACAACGGGCAGACAGAGTGGAAAAACTACAGGCCAACTGACGTAGAACTACGCGCACGTCAATCAGCACAGTTAGCACTATTTATTACCTTCAGCCTGGAAGCTGTGTTTACTGCGGCACGCAGCTCACTTTCACATAGCTGGGGAGGACAAGGAGGCCCTGCCCACATCCCCTCAAGCCCACTTAGGGCCCCTAACCAGTGGGTGAGAGCTTTCCATGAGGTCAAACAAATACATTTGACCCACAGAACAGCAGGAGAGAGAGGACTGTAAGAGAGGGTAATGGCACAATTACCATGTTCCCATGATGAAAGAAACAGCTAGTGTTTCATAAATGCACTAATTCCTGATGCAATTATATATCATCCTGTGCGTGTGGGGCGAAGGCTATTTGGCTCTCTTTTGTTACTCGACCTGGATGAATTCTTACTGGGGGCAAACACTGCGCAGCTACTTCAAAACATGCCCATGTCATTAGAGAGCTTGCAAAAGGCTCAGCCACATCAAAAAAGCCATTTATTTGCCCAATAAGAGGGAGCCCGTATGCAACGTGTAAACCTTGATACTGTATATGCAGATGCAATTCTTTGTGCAGAGATTGAAAATACGTTCTTGCGTTAAGATTATGCAAAGTTTAGGGTTAGCGGCATGGAATTGCATGAGAGACTTTTCACACGGTAATACTAACAAAAAGCAAACATGCATTACTAATATGATAGTATCTGCTACTATTTACAATGGGGTGCAGATTCAGGTGCATGTTTTCTATAGCAAGTACAAATAGCGTTGTGCAGTGCAGTATAAGAATCCTGCACTAATGCAAACATTTGCCAACATTTCTTGGCTTCAAGAAAGTCCTAGATGATTCCCGATGACGCAGCGAATCGCGCCCCACTGGAAAGCTGTCAAAACCGAAATCATAGTTGCCCGGGCTGCCAACAGCATCTTGTGATTTTCAGATCCCATTTCCCTGCACTGTGATGTCCTAAAAAAACAACCGGAGCTGTTAGTCTGTTTATTCAATCACTATCAACGCACTGCAGTTGCTACGCAATGAGTCTCACAGAGACGGTATTTGTGTCTATAAATGGGACAATAGAAATTATTAGCATGATAATGGCTTCTTAAACTGCCCTTGTTTTTTCAAAACAGCCACATTTGATTTATCTCTGTTCTCAGTAGCTGCACATGTGGACACATTGGGTCTTTCTGGATATGGCATTTCATTATTAGCAATTACCTATTTGCAAGTGAATCATTATTTTTAATCGACTCTTAAAACCGGTTTGATCAAGAATTGGACTGAATTATGGACTTAAGTATTGCACTGAATTGGTCAGAGCAACTCATGAAGTTGAAGGGAACTTACACATCTGAGTGATTTGAGTTTGTATTCGGTCACTGACTCATCGAACTGAGATCAGTTCGATGTTTGACTCGTAATTACACTACCAGTCAAAAGTTTTTGAACACTAAGATTTTTCATGTTTTTAAAGAAGTCTCTTCTGCTCACCAAGTCTGCATTCATTTATTTAATAGTACAATAAAAACAGTAAAACTTTGAAATATTTTACTGTTTAAAATAACTGCTTTCTATTTGAATATATTGTAAAATGTAATTTATTCCTGTGATTTCAAAGCAGAATTTTTAACATTATTACTCCAGTCACATGATCCTTCAGAAATCATTCTAATATTTTGATTTGCTGCTCAAGAAATGTGTTTCATTATTATTATGTTGAACACAGCTGAGCAGGTTTCTTTGATAATAGAAAGCTCAGAAGAACAGCATTTATCTGAAATCAAAAGTTTTAAAGAATATTTAAAGCATCCTAAAAAAAAATATTTAAAGCATCCTTGCTAAATAAAAAAATAAAAAAAGCGTGTATATATATATTATATTATTATTATTATTATTATTATTATTATTGTTATATTTTTTTTTGGGGGGGGGGGGGTGAATATATATATATATATATATATATATATACACACATACACACACAAACACACACACTGAAGCTTTTGAATGGTATGGTGTATGTTACAAAAACTGTTTATTTCAGGTAAATGCTGATCTTCGTATCTTTCTGTTCATCAATATATATATATATATATATATATATATATATATAGATATAGATATAGATATATATATTCAAATAGAAAGCGGTTATTTTAAATGCTGAAAATATTTCATAATATTACTGATTTTGCTTTATTTTGGCTCAAATAAATTCAGGCTTGCTAAGCAGAAGAGAAAAAAAACATAAAAAAAAACTTTGTTTAAAAAATTTTGACTGGTAGTGTAGACTACCTGAGAACCGATGACAAAACTGATTAGGTAAAAAGTATATTTAATAACAAAAATATTGAAAAAAAATATTTAAAAACAAAAATAAAACTTTATAATTAAACAATGGTTTTATTAGACTAAAACATTTGTACTGCCATAAAACAGATTTTAGCATTATTTATTGTAAATGTGACATGAAGTACTTTTATTCTAAATTGCTTTGTTTAATGAGCTGAATCGTGGCTGCAACTTAAATATAACTTAAACAAACATAATAAACAGCAATTTTTGCCCACATATGGCTCTATTGAAACGTTTTAGAGAATGTAATAGGCCTGTACTATGCCTGGATGTCAGGAGCATATATAAGACAACCGCTGAATCATTATTTGAACCGGTTCTTTAAAACAAACCGTTCAAAAGAACCGATTCGCCGAAATGAGTTGGACTTCCCTTCTCTAGCAGATGCGCATGCGCACACGCCGGTTTATTTGCCTTGGGTTTCAACGGCTCCACATCTGGAAATGTTGAGAGGAGAGAATCCCTCTCTTCATCTGCTGTAGAGCTTGAGACGTGGTGCCTGCGTCACTCCACTGAGAGGCGGTGCTACACGGAGGTGTTTCCCGGCTTTATATAGATACAGAGACCTTTCCATCGCAAAGCAGTGCGTCACCAGAACCCCTGGAAACTAACATGCAAGTCCAGAATAGAAAATATAACGAGTAAGACCAACTATATTAAAAGAAAATTCATACATTTTTGCGTTGATATTGCACGCGTTTTAAGTGTTGTATATTGAATCATCCGAGCTTTCAAATCATTTAAGACAGTTTTCTCCTGACTGGAATACACCTTTATTGCGCTAGAAGTGAACACTTTTATCACAGATATCTGGACGCGGCATTATACTGGGAAATAAAACGCTCTTCGGACACTGTCGTGCGTTTTGGGAAAGTGCGTTGAACTTGCAGTGAGTTCACTCTACGCTTCGCAAGCATGAAATCCGCAGAGGAAGGTAACGTATTAAGAAGATGCATCTTCTACTATATTATTTTCAAATTAGTATTAACCTACTAATACTGATTCGCGCAGTGTCGTAATAATAAAATAAATCAATAACTGCTATCGTGCTTCGCTATTATCTGTTACTAGGGGAGACCGGGAGTGTTGCAACACATTTAGGTTTCAACTTCTCTAACTCAATGTGTACCATGTGTCTCAAACTTTGATATAACGTTCTCATATTTGTCTGCTTCAAATTAAAGTAATTTATTAATCTGCAACATGTTCCTAAACTGTGTAAATTAATGTCTGGTAGAAAGACTGCTTCTCACTAACGAGGTGCGTTGTGACAGGAGTGGTGGGTAACATTTAGAGAAAATATGGGCAATTTAATTTTTCTGTTTTAATTATTTATTTATAATTATAGCATATCTGAACACCACACCAATTCAATGATACGTTATTTTAATAGCTAGTTAAATTAGTAAATACATGATCTTTGAGTGTCCATTATAGGACTTTATAAAGTTGTGTTTATAAGCTCCAACCCTCCCCTTGTATGATAGTGATTTTAACCCAGTTGCTAATTTCTGATTTATTATTGGTGGTGTAACAGCTTGCCCTATGCTACTGCTCTGTTGTTGTTAATGTGTATTCATTCTTTTTTTTCTGTCCTAGTGGAATTAAAGTTACTTCTTATTTAATCAACGAGCTGAATGGGTTCAGTTTAACAAACTGCAGAAGGGAGTGGTGGGCGTGACGAAGATGAATAAGCAGGGACGTTATTTAGATTGTGGGTTTTTGCATCCCTCTCTTTGCAGCAACTGTGCTTTTCACAAGATAACTTAGATTATAGTTCACAGTGACAGCTCTGCTTAAACAAAACATGTTTTAATGTTTTCTGCTGAGAAAAGTAACTCAAACCAGCCTTAAGATGGTTTGATGGTCTCCCAGTCCATCATTTAGCGGGTCTCCTAACTTGACCCTTTCTAATCCAACCAGCAGACCAGCATAATCATGCTGAGAGACCAGCAAACCTGCTTAGGGTGATTTAAGGTGTTTTATTTCAGCAGGGGCTGCTAATATACTTTTAGTAATCAGTAATTTAGTACTTTTATTTATTTTTTTAAGCTATCAGAATCACATAGTGTATACTTACGGCTTGCTTACAAAAATCTAATATGTAGTTGTTAACTTGATTCAAAACGATACATACATTAGGGATACATTAGCATGCTATCAGTATCCAGGGTGCTTTGTTGCGCTGTGGTCACATTTTCAAGTATCCGTGTTTTTAATCGTCCTCTAAAGTAGCGAGAAATCGTTGCAAATTTTATTGCAAGCGGAGCCAGTAGTGACTGTGCGCCAGTTTGGCCTAACTTACGGTTCATATATTTCCACCAGGTTGGACTTACTGACTACAGTGACTCACTCAACACAACAGTGGATTTTTTCACCATTTTTGCACTGATTACTAATTAAAATAACACACTTTTGTTAAAAAAAAAAAAACATAAAATATGCTCTAATGTGATAGTATCTACATAGACTTAAAAACATTGTTAGGCCAGATGATGTATTACAGCTGTTTTTTAATTGTTCTAAAAGTTTTTGGAAAAGAAGATATTTTAAAAAATTTTGTTAGTCATGTTGTATATACGTTGCATAGAAGCAAATGTTTGCCTCTGTTTTTCGACAGAGATTGCTTATGAGTATTGGTTTTCCGTCTGGTTTTGTCCTCAGGAAGATATTTTTAACGCTTTGTTATTTTTGGCCTGGTATTTGTGTATCACTCACCTTGCTTCCTCTGCAGAGGTTGTGGCTTTTAACCACTAACGTTTTTGACTCACAGTTATTACTTATAAAGAATAGTGTCATTTTAACACCCTTTTTTTCTACCAAATGGCAGTTCTTCAAAAAAAAAAGATTGTAAAAGCAACAGCCGCCTTAGAATACTCTGTGTGCAGCTACATTTTATCTCAATAGCTTATTTTTAGTTGCAGCACCTCATGAAAATGTGATTTGCACCTTGCAGATGCGTACGGTTACGGCCAAAACACCAGCATCTCGCTATCTCTGAGCAACCCCTGCCCACCCTCCCAGTACCACAATCTCCAGACCAGCCCTTCCTTGTCGATATCCATCAGTCAGCCGTCCTCGTTTTCCCCACAAGATGACATGAGCTCAGTGGGTTACTTCCAAACATCTGGCACCCGGTCCAACGGAGCTCCCACGTTGGAGAGTCCACGCATCGAGATAACAGCTTATGGCCAGTTCCCCGAGGACGAAGTAGAGGACAACAGCGTTCCCGTGGCCAAGCGAGTCAATTCCATTGTGACATTAACTTTGCCAAGTGTTGACGGGTATCGTGACCCCACCTGCCTCAGCCCGGCCAGCAGCGTGTCTTCCCGTAGCTGCCATTCAGAAGCATCATCGTACGAATCGGGCTTTTCATACAACTACGACAACTCGCCACAGAACTCGCCCTGGCAGTCTCCCTGCGTCTCCCCGAAAGGTTCCTCCTCTCTGCAGTCGTGCACCCTTGGTGTGTCTCCTCGCCATTCTCCATCCGGTTCTCCTCGTACAAGTATCACCGATGATAGCTGGATGGGCACCCGAGGCTCACGACCGAATTCTCCTTGTGGCGGTAAACGGAAGTACAGCTTCAACGGTAATTCGTCGCACAAGTACCATCCATGCTCGCCGAATCAATCCCCGGGGCTGTCGCCACAAACTTCACCCCGTCTCAGCGTGACGGAGGACACCTGGCTGCCCAACACCAACCAGTACACCAACTCCGCCATCGTCGCCGCCATTAATGCCCTCACCACAGATGGATTAACAGATCTCGGGGAGGGGATCCCTTTGAAGTCCCGCAAGACCAGTCTGGAGCACAGCGCCTCGATGAACCTGAAAGTAGAACCAGGTGGAGAGGAGACAGGATCCCTGGAGCTTTGCCAGGAGGACTTCTCCTCAGCACGCCTGCCCTTCAAAAAAGAGACCTACTGCAGTGGCTTCTTGGATGTGCCCCAGCACCCATATTGGTCCAAGCCAAAGCCTTACATCAGGTTGGTAGCATTTTAGAATTGCGTTTATATTCCAAGTAGTCCAGTCATTTATCTGTGCTAACCAAAGCTCTCTGCTTCTTCTCTTTCCCCAGTCCATCATTGCCTGCTCTCGATTGGCAGTTGCCTTCCAGTTCAGGACCATACAGCCTACAGATTGATGTCCAACCCAAGTCCCATCACCGTGCTCACTATGAGACCGAAGGCAGCAGAGGGGCCGTAAAAGCACTAGCAGGAGGGCATCCAGTGGTCCAGGTATAAGTTCATAATCTCTCAGAAGAATACTTTTCCTAAAATGTAAAAATGTTTCAACTGATTTTGTCCATAATGTGAAAGTCAGTACAACATTAGACTGCAATGAATTTCAGTGTATGGACAAATAAACATTGAGACATTTTTCAAAACATCTTCTTTTGTCCTCCACAGAAGAAAGAAAGTCATACAGGTTTTGAAAGACATGACAATGTTCATTTTTTGGTGAACTGTCCGTTTAATTCACCACTGATAATGTGGGCTTTTAATAATGGTGTTTTTAGTAAATGCATTTTGCACCATCCTGTTAATTTGCTGACAAATAAAAAGGGCTATCTGGGTGCAGGTAAGAGTACACATTATTGATTTAAATGTACTAATAACATTGTAACAATACAAAGCTGGTTGAAAAAATGGTGTATACAAGTATACCAAAAGCAGCAGGATCAATTTTAACTGGAATGATGCAGGAAATGGTTTGTTAAATTGCAATATAAGTCCTCTAGATCAATCTTTGCATTGAGTAATATACACTACAACTAAAAAGTTTGGGGTCATTAACATATATATTTTTTTACTGTTTAGAAAGCAGTTTTTTATGCTTACCAAGCCTGCATTTACATGATCAAAAACACCGTAATAACAAATATTTTGAAATGTTACATAATTGCAATAATTTTTAAAATTGTAAAATAATTTTTTATTTATTCCTGTGATGACAAGGCTGAATTTTCAGCGGCCATTACTTCAGTCTTCAGTGTCACATAATCCTTCAATCATTGTAATATGCTGATTTGGCGCTCAAGAAACATTTTTTATTATCAAAGCTGAAAACGGTTGTGCTGCTTAGTATTTTTTGTATTTTTTCAGGATTCTTTATTGAATACAAGTTCAAAAGAACAGCATTTTTATTTTTGTACTGATCCTAAACTTTTGAACAGTAATGCATATACACTAAATTGCACTTCTAATAAACAGGTTTGACTACTTTAGTAATTTCCATGAGTGCTAATCTCAATGTTTAAGCATATAATGATATTCTAGGGAATAGGGTCCTTCTAATTTTATAGCAAAAGTTTTTATTCTAACATGACAATACCCATATGCACAAGTCATTGGTGTTTGATCTGGTGATTGATCTGAGTTGGCTCAAGGTCTGCATTTAAAGTCACACCAGAGGTGTTCAGATGAGATTAGGACTTGTCTTTATGCAGACCAGTCATTATACACAGAGGAAATTACTAAAGTAGTCACACTTGTTCATTAGAAAGGGGTGTCCCAGTACTTTTGCCAATATAGTAATTGTCAACGTCTTATTTTTAACTAGCCATGTTTAGTCAACATCCTCTCCATGGTGTGCCATCTCTTTGTTTTTGTTTTTGTTGACGTAAGGAAACTTCCTCATATTTGTTTTTCTCAAGTCATAGTGACACACAGTGATTTAAACTCTTATACTGTTCGTTATACCACCATGTCCAAGTTCAGGAAGCGTGAGAGTACTTCTAATATTTCACAAGACCTCAGTGTCGTGGTGTCAGTCCGTTCTGCTCAACAGACACTGGTGAGTCACTTCATTTGCTTTCGTAGCTGAATCATGGCTATTCACTGCACGAGTTGGTTGCAGATGCTCCCTAATGGATAACAGAATTCCTAAAGACAGGAGTCGCGGTTTATCTGCAAAAAAAATCACTGTGGTTGGATGTGACTCTTGGGGTATGCGAACCACAGTCTCCACAACTGCTTTATTTACTAAAATCACCGTTAAAGGTGAACACGACATTTCAGAGTACATCTGTGGCTGCTGGGTACTTGAATTGAAAATAATGAGGTGCTAATGATCGTGAACACGTGGCTCAGCGCGACTCCCGTCTGAAAAAACAAGGTCCTCTCACCCTCGTGTTTTATTTTTTTCAAATTCATTGCCGTTTCCGGCCTAGTGCACAGACTGCCTTTTGTTTAGCTGAAGGTCCTTGTACTGCACTGACATCATGTGCAACAGCATCGTGTGGAGGCGTCCAGTCTCCGCTGCACACATTTCTGGCAGGCAAGTAAAAGGGGAGTGTTCGAAGAGCCTCAAACAAGCTTGTCCCATTCTGTAAACCATTAGATTAGAGAGCGCTCTCGGCTGCACATGTTCTTCTTTTAGTGTACGGCACCTCCCTTCATGCTCTGTCACCACTGATGTCCTCCTCGGAGGGTCTCAGTCAATCTGCAAGTTATTTTGTGACCTTCAGTGGAGATGAAAAGATAATTTGCACCCTGATCTTAAAGAATTAGCCTTATTTTCAGCCTTTTAAGCGCTTACTTCATGTATTCCCATAACTAATGTGAGTCACCATACCCTCAGAGTTAGTCTTGGAGCCCCCTCTCTCTGTTTCTGTCTCTCCACTTGGGGTTTGGTGGTTTTTGGTGGTCAGGATTTTTGTACCCAGGCTGCTAGAGCCCCGTCTCTCTTTCTCTCTCTCCCCCTGCTCGGGTTCCTGGTGGTTTCTGTCAGATTTTTTGTATCCTGAATGCAGTTTGACCACATGCGCCGTCGGATTGACGGTAGACGTGAGTGTGTAGCCTCTGAAGTAAGCCTGCCGCACCACAGCTATGTGCTTCCACGTCTGCGCTTAAGTCTCTCGGGAGCTAACTTCTCAAAGAACAGCTCTGTCAACAAAAATCACCGCCGTAACTGGAAGAAGTGACGAAATCCCTAAATATAGGTTTGGTTTGTACGACCAGCGCTTCCACATTTATAATATTCAGACTGTTTTTTTTATCTCGTAGGCCTACTGTGACTGGGATGATCTTTATTACTTTTTTATTGAGTACTGCTAGTAGAGTTTTTGTTTGGTTGAGTATTTTTAGGACTTATTTTATTGTTATGGGTCTCATTTACTAACAATTGCAAAAGTCTTAGGCCATAAGTACTTTCATCAACAACATATTGTTAAAAAGCTAGTTATTTCTATCAAGGTTTCTTCAAGAGTCTTGGAGATGTTTCCACAGTTCTTCTGGATTTAGTCCTCCTCAGTTTTTTTTTTCTCTTTGTTCATGTCATTCCAGACGAACTGGATGATGGTGAGACGAGAGCACTGGCTGTTGTCAGACTCCTTGTGCATACAAAAATCTCACTGGATTATTACAGTTAATGGGAAAATCAATGTTTGGAAATGTAAACTGATATTTCCTACTACAGCAAAAGATTGAAATAACTGACTTAAAATCATTTTTTTGTTGTTAAAAAGACTAACGGCCTAAGACTTTTGTCTATCAATCATTATATATAGTGCATATTAGTATATATTATAATTTAGAATTCAAATTCTTGAATTCTAAAAATCAACCTTTTAACCTTTCAAAACAACCACAAAAAAAAGATTAAACATTGTATTTTGGGATTTGGCTCAATTTATTTAGTTGTTTCAAAATGATTTATTTTCTATGTATAATAATAAAATATAATATTTAGTGCTGAGCAATGATTAATTGCGATTAATCATATCCAAAATAAAAATTAAATATATATTAAATATATTTTATAATATATTATATAATTAAATATATACAATAAATATTGTAAAAATAATACTTAATTATTTCTCAAGTACTGCAGTAAGAATTTAGTTGGTTCTAAATTTGATCTTTATTTCAGAAGAAAAATGTGTACTTGCTTATGTATCATGATTTTATTGTTTTAATACATGTGCCTGCACAGTTAGTAAATGAGCCCAATGAGAAGAACAGTTGGTCTTGCTCAATATCACTTGAGACGTAACCTTTTCCAGTAAGAATTTGCTCACTGAATCTGTCCAGTAACTCTTCAAAGGAGCCCGTGTTGTAGATCTGCTTTTTTTTTTTTCAAGCTGTTTCCCTCATCTGCCACAGATGTGCCACGGAGGTTGAGAGCTTGAGTGGGTGAGAACTGACCCACAGCACTTGGAGGTGCGGACGTACTGCTCTGAACTCCGTGCCATGGGCGGAAAGAGTCTTGGCATTCCTCTAGTGGGTGATAATGTAATGAAGTGAGGGGAGGGCTCTGAAAGTGCGATCTCTCTGGCCTCTGTCTCTCTGGCCTGTGCACTCCCTACTGCCTGAATAAACACAAATGCCAGGCCCAAACATATCTGCTAAAATAAATATACAGACTGGTCCAGGACTTTCACCACAGATGCTGACCACCCTCCTTGAGGATCTCCATACATCAGCCGTGTGTGTGACGTAGCTTTGACCAGTTGTGCTTGAGTTTTGAAAATAATTCCTCAAATTCAAAAACTTACTTCATATTTATGTCAACAAATTATGATTTAGAATCTCTTTTTTTATGGTTTTCAGCTTCCACGATCAGTATCTACCGTATATATTTGATGATTAATATACACTACAATCAAATCAAAAGTTTGGGGCTAGTAAGAATTTTTTTTTTAATGTTTGTAAAAAAAAGTCACTTATGCTTGATGAATTTATTTGATCAAAAATACAGTAAAATCAGTTATATTATTGAATTATTATTATTATTACTACAACTTAATGTAACAGTTTATGTTGTATTATATTTTAAAATGTAATTTATTTCTGTGATGGCAAAGCTGAATTTTCAGCAGCCTTACTTCGGTCTTCAGTGTCACATGATCCATCAGAAATCATTCTAATATGTGAACCTGGACCACAAATTCAGTCATAATGGTCATTTTCTTTAAATTGAGATTTATACATCATCTGAAAGTTGAATAAATATGTTTTCCATTGATTTATAGTTTGTTAGGATAGGAGAATATTTGTCTGAGATGCATCTGTTTGAAAATCTGAAATCCGAGGGTGCAAAAAAATCGAAAAATCACCTTTAAGAGAAAATCACCTGTAAGGTTGTCCAAATTAAGTTCTTAGCATTGCATATTATCAATAAAAAATTAAGTTTCTATATATTTACGATAGGAAATTTACAAAATATCTTCATGGAGCATAATCTTTACTTAACATCCTAATGATTTTTGGCATAAAAGAAAAAATGATAATCAGATGTACTCTGATAATTTTTTTTGAAAAATACAATGTATTTTTTGGCTATTGTTACAAATATACCCGTAATACTTCAGACAGCTTTTGTGGTCCAGGGTTACATATGCTTATATTCTGCTCAAGAAACATTTCTTATTACCAATGTCAAAAGCAGGTATATGGCTTAATACTTTTGTAAAAGGTTCATTTATTTGAAACCTTTTATAACATTATAAACATTATAAATGTGTCACTTTTGATTATTTTAATGCATCCTTGCTGAATAAAAGAAAAAAAAACACATTTAAATGGTAGTTAACGTATATGAAGAACAGGTTTTTGGTCCAATGAGATTTCAGTGTGGGCGGGGCTACCTTTCACCAAGCGACTGACACAACGTAAATAGCTACATTGTTGGCAGTGTTGCCAAGTCTGCGTTTTTTTGGGCTACTTTCATACTGTTGCCGCGGGTTGAACCTAATTACATATTATTTACCCCCTGGAATGTGATTTTTACAGGGGGCTAGTTTTGAGTAGCAGTTGGGCGGGTTTTGTTGTGAAAACCTGGCAACCCTGATTGTTGGTTGTTTTGTTGATTTCTATTTCATGCAGCGCCCACAATGAAATCTCATTGGTCCAAAAAGCAGGGCTCTAGACTGCGACCAAAATGGTTGCATCATTTTTGGAGAATGTGCGAGTGCGTGGTCTGCGCTGCTCCAAAGCATTCGCTCCATACGACACACTTTGCAGAGTGCGGCAAAAATGACGAATATTGAGGAAACGATGGCTGACGGAGGAGTTTGTTTTCAAACTAAAGTAAAAGACCGCTTCTTAAACCAGAGAAGGTGAACGTGGGTATTCTTGTGGAGAAAAACAACCAAGCACTGTTACCAACAGCCAGTTTAGTTTCACTTTTTGTTATTTTATTTTGAAAAGCTTGTCATCTTTGCTGTTTACTGCACGTTACGTTATGGAGGCTTTCTGTAAAAAATAAAAGCACTTTAAAATTAAAATTAAAATTACTTTTAATTTATTTAATTCCTCAGCATTTTGTTCTGTGCTTTATTAGTCGTTCAACGTTCTGTAATTTATTAGTCGGTTAGGTAAATAATAAGGCATGTGGTGTATGCCATGCTTTGTCGTTTTTGTTTCTGTTAAACCTAATGTAGGATAGTTTGTCATTGTTGTATTGTTGTTGCTTTTTAATTAAGAAAAACAACAATGAATGCATATTTTGCCTTAGTCTTAAAAAGTAAAAAGTGTATAGAAGTAAACAAAACAGACAATAATCTTTTCTTGTAAAACATGAATTTGAATGCAAAAACATCCAACACCCGGTTTTTATAACATGCAAAAGAGGAACTCCCATTCACAAAATTCAAATCGCAAATAATTCTACTGATGAAAAAGAATGTGTTGGATGTTAAACACTATCGTTATCATATAACTGTAAACAATTATAAAAGTTCATCAGCAGAGAAATTTAGTCGCGAATGAGTCTAGAGCCCTGCACAATAAACATCTACTGATTACCTCACTTTCTTCATTTTGGATAGACAAACCTAAAAACAGGTTATGAATAAATTCATCTCTGTATCTTTCAGCTTCACGGCTACATGGAGAGTGAGCCTCTGACCCTCCAGCTGTTCATTGGGACAGCAGACGACCGTCTTCTCCGGCCTCACGCCTTCTACCAGGTCCACCGTATAACCGGGAAGACCGTGTCCACACCGAGCCACGAGGTCATGCAGTCCAACACCAAAGTTCTTGAGATTCCTCTACTCCCTGAGAGCAACATGAGGGCCATGTGAGTATGCGTGCACATCTCAGAGAGACACTAAGAAACAGGAAAAACACAGAGAAACATGCAAGCCCGGTGGGGGGAAATGTTTGTGCCTCATAATTATGTATATCCACATGCATCCTGTGCATATTTCCTGCAATAAACAACATCGATTCTTTAGACACCCCTATGTTTTACTGCCAATCCTCCTGTTGTGAAGGCAGTTGCTAAGCAGAAGTGTGTGTTTGTGTGTGCAAGGAGTCCCAGCGCCGTGGGTTTCCCTTGTATGAGCTCCAGGGCTCGTGTTACAGGAGGCCTCTGGTCGCGTGGAGCCTGTAATGGTGCGCTGGGGTCTGTTCTGCAAGTCAGGCGGTAGCGGTCTTACCAGCTCAGCATTTTCTTCCCGCTCTATAATGGATATAACACTTAACTTATAGAAGAAGAAAAAAAACAGCCCACACACCCCTCTGATCCTGTTTCAGAGCTTTCTTGGGAGCGTTCCCGTGTTGTCACGTTTCTGTAGTAAAGCCAAAAAATGGTTATGTCCCCGTGTCAGTGCAGTTGAACTGATTTTAAACTCTTTAGTATTTTGTTTCACGTTTTCTTTTGATTGGAGAGAAAATGCTATTTTTTGCTTTGCACGTAGAGTTCGGTTTGGATGCATGTTGAAAATGAAAGGCTGGAAGCTCAACACGGGCAGTTGTTTTGGAAAAAGAATGACGAATATAATCTCGCTCTATTATAGTAGTCATATTAGTTCAGTTTATGATTCCATATATTATATAACATTTTTTTTTTTTTTTTTTTTAGATTTTTTTTCTTTTATATTGTATATTAGAACTCAAGAACACACTTAGAACACAATGTGCTCATCCTCACCACACTCCCACTAAAAGTGCTTTAAAAAGCAATGCCATAGAGGAACCATTTTTATAATCTGAAGAACCTTTTTTCGCCACAAAGAACCTTTTGTGAAAAAGAAAAGTTCGTAAGATGTTAAAGGTTCTTTATGGAACCATTTCGACAAAAAAGGTTCTTCTACGGCGTCGTGAAGCAACTTTGTTTTTAAGAGTGCACATACACATGGAAACGTTAATATGTGACATTCCAGTGTCGGCAGAGCGTTGACAGATTACTCATCTTCAGTGATTGTTTCTCCAGTTTTTCAGATTTCCTGTTTTTGCCTAAAAGTAAGCTTTAAGGATCATTTCACTTGTGTGCAACCTAAAGGGCCCTCGATGATTCTTCAATGAGATGCAAAACTTTGACAGGCTTTTACATAAGTATTTACTCGCGTTGGCTTGGAGGATTTGAACGTTTAATGGAGAAAGTAAACTTCATGGATTTTTAACAACATCTCTGCCATGTCAGAAGCAGAAGTTGGACGAGGCGAGAGAGAAAGGGCATTTATTTATGCAGCGCAGAATAAGGGCCAGGCGTAATTTTGGCAGAAATGGTACCAAAAAAATTCAGGCAATAAATTAAACGTTTACTCTGTTCCGAGAAAATGTTTAATAAACAACTGTCTAACGATATTTACAGCACATTTTTGTACTTCTGAAAGGATTTGTTGAGTCTATTCCTAAAACATTTACGTTCTTTCTGTGCCACAGAATCGACTGTGCTGGAATTCTCAAGCTGCGTAATTCAGACATCGAGCTCCGGAAGGGCGAGACAGACATCGGGCGGAAGAACACGCGTGTGAGGATGGTGTTCCGGGTCCACATCAACCAACCCAATGGCAGGACAGTGTCCTTACAGGTGGCATCTAACCCCATTGAGTGCTGTGAGTCATGTCACTTAATCTCACTAAATCCTTTTTTTATTCAATGTGACTAACATAACATTGCATTCAGTGTACACTTTTTATCAGTTAATTCATTCCCTGGAAATCAAACCCATGACCTTGCGAGCACTAAGCTCTCCTAAAAAGAATGCTGTAATTAGATGGATTCAATCAATAAATTGAAGACAAAATGTACTTTTACTTTTTTTGCTTTAATAATTGCCAAGGCTGATCAATTGCTATGAGGTTAATATCACTAGAAATTAAACACAGCCCATAAACTGTGAGTGATTTCTGGATTATAGCCAGTTAAAGGTTGAATATGTATGAAATACATATAAATCCTATTTCAACAGCGTACTTTGGCAGCTGTTTTTTTTTTTTTCAAATGTACAGACTGAACTGCTTTATAGTAAAAAATGGTTTGCAAGGCAAGGTTCATGTAAGCATATCTGTTTTATGTATATTGTATATACAGGGATATGTGTGTGTGCATATATATATATATATATATATGTATGTATATGTGTATATATATATATATATGTATATAGCATAATTTTCTGTAATGTACTGTCACTTTTCATCAGTGTACATTGTATTAATTTCCTTACTGACCCAAACATTTGAACTTTTGAGAACTATATATATATATATAAATACATATATCTATATCTAATCTCTCTCTCTCTCTCTCTCTCTCTCTATATATATATATATATATATATATATATATATATATATATTAATATATATATATACACATACATATATATACATATATATGTATATGTGTGTACATGTACATGTATATGTATATATAAATGTATGTATAATTAATACCTTTATTTAGCAATATTTGAACATAACAATAATAATAATAATAATAATAATAATAATAATAATAATAAAAATCTGAATATTAGAAGGATTTCTGAAGGATCATGTGACTAGAGTAATGATGCTAAAAATTCAGCTTTGAAATCACAGGAATAAATTACATTTTTACATATATATGTAAATAGAAAACCAAGTTATTTTGATTAGTTAAATATTTCAAAATTTTTACTGTTTTTACTGTATTTGGATCAAATAAATGCAGGCTTCATGCGCAGAAGAGACTTCTTTAAAAAAACATTAAAAATCTTACTGTTCAAAAACTTTTGACTGGTAGTGTACACACACACACACACATATATATATATATGTACTTAAAAAAATTATTTTCTCAAAAATTCCAGCCCTTTTTTTAGGAACACGTTATAGTTGTACTGCGTTTTAACTCCTTGCTGTACAGTAGAAAGTACAGATATGAATGTATACAGATTTGAATGGTTCTGGCCATTTACATCTCTTTCCTCACTTTCTTTCTGTCTCTTTGTCCTCCTTGCAGCCCAGCGCTCAGCACAGGAGCTGCCCCTCGTGGATAAACAGAGCATGGAAAGCTGTGCCGCCTCAGGGAGGGAACAGATGCTTCTCAGTGGGCACAACTTCCAGCCCGACTCCAAGGTGGTGTTTGTGGAGCGAGCACAAGGTAGGGAACACAGAGCTGTGATTTTTTGTGTGTGTGTGTGTGTGTGTGTGTGTGTGTGTGTGTGTTTGAGAGAGAGCAATAGGAATTGTTTTGAAATTGCCTCTCTTTTGGGAGGTTTCTGAAGGTAATGCTTTAGGGACAATAGCTGAATCCCAATTCACATACTTCCCAAAAGTACAAGGATATACGTAATGCTGACGATGGTTAATAACATAGTTTTAAGTGTGATGTAAACCTGTACAGGAGTATTGGGTTATAATTAGGCCCACAAGGAATCTCTGCGTCATTCACGAGTACATCTCCCACCCTTTGCATTTTAATTAAATATTTTGGCTTATTGATTATGTGTCTAGTACACTTAGCTCTCTTTAACCCATCACTTCGGACCATAATCTATTTTGCAGATTGTCGCCCTAAAAATAAAAACAGATTCTGTCTGCGCCTGGTCATAATATTATGTTTCAATAGCGCAACCATCGCAAACCAGTCCTCTTGCATAGTTCTAGGAGATCTGGACAATATTAAGCCAGAAAGCATGTGTGGGTGCCATCTGGACACATTTGGCTTGCTGTTTTCAATGTGCTATCATTTGGGATGGATCCTAACCTTGCATACTGTATAGGACTGATAGTATTGAGGCAAACACTGTTTAGCTACAGTTTTAGTGTGTAATTTCTGAGACACAACTGCAAAAACATACCAGTTTCCCAAATACTCTTCCATCTTCCATTTTTTTTCTTAAAGGGATAGTTCACCCAAAAATTAAAATGCTGTCTTTAATTACTCACCCTCATGTCGTTCCAAACCTATAACACCTTCATTCATCATTTTTGATGAAATCCAAGAGCTATCTGACCCTGTATAGACAGCAACACATCAAGAAAGACATCGTTAAAATAGTTAATATGACTTCAGTGGTCTAACCGTAATATTTTGAAGCTAAGAGAACACTTTTTGTGCACAAAGAAAACATAAGTAATGACTTTATTTAGCAATTTCTTCTCTTTTCTTTTCTTCACTGGGTAAACTAACTCTCTAATGCCAACCAGTGCTGGTAGTAAATGATTACATGTAATCTGGATTATATAATCCGATTCCAAAAATTTTATTTGTAATTCAATTATATTGAATTTTAAAATGCTCTGAATCAGATTATAGTTACCCTGAGATTTAAAATGAATATTTGAATAATTTAACAACACATTTGCATATTCTGATGTCATATAATGGTCATATTGACATGCAGGTGAACAAAAAAATAGCTTAATTCATTCATTTACTTAAAACCTAAAACTTACAAAAAAAAAAAAAATGGAGTAATGTTTAATGCAATTTTTATGACCATAACCCCATTTCATGCTAGCTCAAAAGTATTCCAAAAGTAATGCATACATTACCGACTACAATTTTTTTTTTATCTTGTAGATTGTAATCAGTTAAACCACAATTTGTAAGTAATCTACCCAGTACTGATCCAGCCCCTAAATTACCATTGGTTGATCCAATTTTGTGTTGTGCTGCTTGTGTTTAGCTTGTTGTGGGTTGGGCAAAGTCATTATTGCGCTTATGTAATTACATTTTAAACTGGTCTACAAATGGTTTCACAAAAATATTAAGCAGCACAACGATTTCCAACAGTTATAATAACAAGAAATGCTTCTTAAGCAGCAAATCAGAATATTAGAATGATTTCTGAAGGATCATGTGACACTGAAGACTAGAGTAATGATGCTGAAAATTCAGCTTTGCCATTATAGTATTTAATAACATTTTAAAATAGAAAACTCAAATTGCAAAACTTTCCAATTTCCTGTCATCTGTAGTGTGGATGAACACTTAATCCTAACCCAAAAATTATCCAGTTGGTTGAGGCAATATTCTGTTCAAAATATTGCTGCTCAAACAAAAACATTGCAATTCTTTCTGATGCCACTAGTGGTGAAGAAATCACAATCACACACTGCAACTTCCTGTCCATAGGCCAATGAAGGTAAAAGGATCCAATATGAGTATCTGCCTCTCTGGGCTTGACGCAGTGGCTTATCTCTCTGTTATTGTCATGAGCGACAATGTTTACTCATTAGAGCATTTATACTGCGACTGTCCCACACAATATGCGTGAAAAACTGCTTTGTTCTTAAACTCCTGTCTTCAATAGTGTGAATATGTGTGTGTATGCTTTCCTCCAGAAAAACCCTCCTACCACTCCCTCCATCCCTCCTTCTTCCCCTCTCTGCCGTCAAAATATCCCTCCCAATGCCAGAGTGCCACATGTGGAGCACATTAATGCGCTGTATTTTTAACCCAACAGATTTACATTTCCAGAACTTTCCATTGCCTGTGCTGCCCAGGAATGGAGCCCAAATAGAGAGAGAGAGTGCAGTCTGGGCTGTCCCTTGTGTCTGGGCGTTTGTTTTGATTTTTTTTTTTGTCTGTCTTTATTCAGGTCTCTCTCTCTTTTTCCATATGGAAAATAGAAGCAGTAGCCCTTGACTGTTGATACCTGAGATTTACAAACAGTCATTTCCTTGATGAGTTTGTTAAAAGAAAAAAAGAAAAGAAAAGACAGGAGGTGCAGACCAGGCCAAGGCAGAGTAATGTAAACATGCTGGGTATTTGGTGATCCGTAACACAAAGACGAAGGAAATGGCCTCATTGTTTTACCTGTGAAGAAGGGAACTTTTGGAAATGAAGCTGCTGAAATGCATTCAAGCTGTTGAATGATATCAAAACTCTCTCTAATGTAGTAGGCAATTCTCTCTCTCTCTCTCTCTGTCAATCTCTGTTCATCTAGATGATGAAATATAATTTTAATTAGAATTTTAGTTTTATAGGAATGGATGGATGGAGATGGAAAGACGTTGTTGTGGATTAACTGATGAATGAGCATTTGTTTTAATTACAGCATCACTAATGTGGTGTCTAACCCAGAGACATTTTTGGTTTGTGCACATATGTGCGTGGGTGTTTGTGTAAAGGAGAGATAGAAAAAGAGAGATAGAGAGGGCATGTGTGTGCTTGCCGACAGAAGGGTGTGTGCTCTTGTTTTTGAGAAGGGTTTCCCCGTGTCTGGCATCCGCTGTGGATTCTTGGGCACTCCTCACATGGAAACACCCCTGAGCCAGCCCACCATTGGCATCAACAGTCCTCTCGCTCTCGTTCTCTCTCTGTCCAGTTTTCTAAAGACAAATCTTTTCCACTATCATTTTTCATGAGCTTGGTCACATGCTCCTGCTTCATTGCCTTATAACTTATTCCCCTGTATTTGCATTTAACATCATCTATAAAACTTTGGCTTCTTTAAAACTGGGAAACAAGGGAATGAGGCGGTTCAGCCTCTGTGTTGTTTTTTTTAGATAGAAGTCTTCACGTGTTAAAGCTTATTAGAATCATATTTGTTCTAGTATCATCATTTTTATGGGTATAGTTACTCTTCCTCACGTTGCTCCAAACCTCTATAACTTTCTTTATTGTGTGGAACATAAAAGGTCTCTTACATATAATGCAAGAGTATGAGGATCCAAAAACATATAAATGGTCCAAACAACTACCACACTATTCAGAATCTAATACAATTGCAATTGTGTTGCTCACACAGTAGACCAAATTTTTGATGTATGGCCAAGATATACTTGAACAATTTACTTTTGTGTTCCATAGAAGAAAGTAAGTCATATCGATTTGGAACAGCTTGAAGGTGAGTAAAAATGACAGAATTAAAATTTTTGGGTGAACTGTTCCTTTAGATAGTTCCATTAACTGTTCCTTTAGTTTTAGATTAATATTTTTGCAAGATGATCAACATCATAACTGTTAATGAAAAGGTGTTGAAGTGAACCTGAGGTCTGCAGTGCCGCGTAGTCCTTCTCTGCGGGTTCAGTCTCGAAGGAATGGGTTGTTTTTGTTATGAGTAAAGAGGGGGCTCCCACAACGTGACTCACACGCAGGGAATCCCTCTGTCTCTCTCTCTCCCTCTTTCTGACCATTGCTTCCTCTCAGCTGCAACGTGACTTCATGCACTCTTTTCCCATCTGTACTTGGAGCGTGTCTTAAATGGAAAGTCATAGACAGTAACTAATAGGCAAAGGGAGAGGAAAAATACTGAGACTGAGAGACAGCAAGAAGTGTAGAGAAATCACTTAAAACTGATTGGTGATTGAAAGTAAAGCTGAATGCTCATATGGAATTATTGTAATTAATATTTCAATAGAATAGAATAGTAATGCCAGACTTTGAATGTCAGCTTGACAAAGCCTTGTTTGAAAATTGGAAAGTCTTATGGGTTGTTTAGGCCTTATTTAATGTGATTACTGCAGTTTGAAGAGATGCTGTTACTAGATGGCTTTTAATTGGTTCTGGGTTGTTGCTATGGATTCGCTGATACTGTGTGTAGATAGATAGACAGAATACTATAGATGGATGGAAGGATTGAAGGATGCTATGAATGAATGGATGTATGCTGTAAATTGATGGATACTATAAATGGATGGATGGATACTGTAGATTGATGGATGGATGGCAGGATACTATAAATTAATGGATGTATGCTGTAAATTGATGGATACTATAGTTGGTTGGATGGATAGATACTATAAATGAATGGATGGATAGATACTATAGATGATTTGTTGGATACTGTAGATGGTTGGATGGATGGATGCTATAAATGGATGGGTGGATGAATGCTATAAATGGGTAGATGATGGATGGATGCTATAGATGGTTGGATTGATGGATGAATAGTATGGATGGACGGAAGGATGGATGGATGATACTTTGGACGGATGGATGCAGTAAATGGATAGATTGATTGGATGGATTCTATAGATGGTTGGATGGACAGATACTATAAATGGATGGATATTATAGATAGTTGGATGGATAGATACTAGAGATGGGTGGATGGCTGGATAAATGGATACTATAAATGGTTGGATGGATAGATACTATAGATGGATGAATGGATACTGTAGATGGTTAGATGGATGCTGTAAATGGATGGATGGATACAATAGATGGTTGGATGTATAGATACTATTAAAAAAAGATGGATGGATGGTTGCTGTAGATGGTTGGATGGATAGATACTATACATGGATGGATACTATAGCTGGTTGGTTGGTTGGATGGATAGATACTATAAATGGATGGATGCATGGATGGATACTTTAGCTGGTTGGATGGATAGATATTATAAATGGATGGATGGATACTATCAGGGGTGGCGATCATTGGTCCTGGAGAGCTGCTGCCCTGCAGAGTTTTGCTTCAACCCTAATTAAACACCTGCACAAGCTAATCAAGGTCTGAAGGGTTACTAGGAAGCTACAGGCAGGTGAGTTTTTATTAAGGTTGGAGCTAATTTCTGCAAGGCTGCGGCTCTCCAGGACCGGAGTTCACCACCCCTGCTATGGATGGTTGGTTGGATGGATGGACGCATGAATGGATACTATAGTTAATTGGATGGATAGATACTATAAATAGATGGATGGGTGGGTGGTTGCTATAGATGGTTGGATGGATAGATACTATACATGGATGGATGGATAAATGAATAATATAGATAGTTGCATGGATAGATACTATACATGGATGGATGGATGGATGGATGGATGGATGGGTGTAGAGCTGGGCGATATATATCGATCGATATTATGCGCATCTCATCAGTAAAGCCGGTTCTTTGATTAGAGGTAAATCTCCATCACCTGTTGTCAAATGGAGTGCCAGTTTATTCACAGAGCCGTAGATCACTGAAAAGCTACGCAATATCGGGTTTAGTTTCGCGGGTGATTCATTGGGGTAGCTTTTCAGTGATCTACGGCTCCGTGAATAAACTGGCGCTCCATTTGAAAACAGGTGATGGAGATTTACCGCTAATCAAAGAACCGGCTTTACTGATGAGATGCGCATAATATCGATCGATATATATCGCCCAGCCCTAGATGGGTGGTTGCTATAGATGGTTGAATGGATGGATGCATGCTATAGATGGTTGAATAGATAGATACTGTAAATGGATGGATAAATACTATAGATGGTTGAATGGATGGATACCATAAATAGATGGATGGATGGGTGCTATAGATGGTTGGATGGATAGATAATATAAATGGATGGATAAATACTATAGATGGATGGATGGTTGGATAGATACTATAGATGGATGGGTGGATGGATACTAAAGATGGTTGAATGGATAGATACTATAGATGGATGGATGGATGGATGGATGCTATAGATGGTTGAATTGATAGATACTGTAAATGGATGGATGAATACTATAGATGGATGTACGGATACTATAGATGGATGGATGGATGGATGGGTGGATGGAGACTATAGATGGATGGATGGTTGCTGTAGATTGTTGGATGGATAGATAATATAAATGAATGGATAGATACTATAGATGGATGGGTGGATAGATAGTATAGATGGATGTGTGGATGGATACTATAGATGGATGTGTGGATGGATACTGTAGATGGATGGGTGGATCGGTACCATAGATGGTTGGATGGATAGATACCATAAATAGATGGGTGGTTGCTATAGATGGATGAATGGATAGATACTATAAATGCATGGATGCGTAGATGGATGCTATAGATGGTTAACTGGATGCTCTAAATGAATGGATGGATACTATAGATGGTTGGAAGATAGATACTGTAAATAGATGGATAAATACTATAGATGGTTGGTTGGATGGATACCATAAATAGATAAGATGGTTGCTATAGATGGTTGGATGAATAGATACTATAAATGGATGGATAAATACTATAGATGGTTGGTTGGATGGATAGATACCATAAATAGATGGATGCATGGATGGATGCTATAGATGGTTGGATGGATAGATACTATAGATAGATGAATATTATAGGAGGATTGATGGATGGACGGATGGATGGTTATTGTAGATGAGTAGATACTATGAATGGATAGGCAGATGGATACACAGTCATATAGATAGATAGATAGATATGTGTCCATTTTGTCTTTGTATAAATTTGTCTGTTGAACTAATCAGGGCTGTCCATATCAGAGTCATTTATGATTAGCATGAGTATGAGTTGTCTGTCTGGTCTAGACATCACAGCATAGTCAGACATCTCAAAGAAATCTTCATTTTGGCACACGCTGATGACTAAAGATAAGACATCTCCTTTTCTTTCTCTGTAGACGTGGACAGAGAGGAAGAGGGAGAGAGAAGAATGTCTCAACTTTAAAGTTCTTCAAGTTGGCATCCTCAGATGCATATTAGGTTAATATTGTTGGAGAGCTCACAGTGTCAGTGGTAGAGCAGCTTGTTGACTTTGTATGCAAATTCGTAACAACAGAACTTGTTTTTGTTATCTTTATTTGACACTGGCCAGGCCTGTGATCTATGGTGGTTCCTGTTCGAATTTAAAATTTTTCCATTGACTGGAAAAGGTCTATGTGTTTGTGTGTGAGTGATCAGGCCAGATGTGTTACAGTTAATATGTGCGTGTGGGTGTGTTACGGAACAGTGGGGATTCCTAACAGAAGGAAAAATAGAGGGCAAAAAAAAGAGTGAAAGAAAGAGGCAGACACAAAGAAACTCCCTCATGAGAGAGGAACGTTTTTACATCTGGACTCACTGGACTTCACTGCCTGCCCAGCTGCAAAACCACTTAAAATTCTTTTTCCCCACTTTCTTTGTGCATTGGTCTGTGAGTGCATATGATAATGCAATGGCACCCTGCTTTGACCTGGAGCATCTTATTCTTACCCTTTAGATTAAGTTATCCAGGTACAGACCTGTGTGTGTGAGTCAGTCTTCATTAGAACAGTTAGTTGACTTAGATCTGTCTGCAGTCATGGGTGGTTCCAGACAGCGCAGGTAAATATCGGTCCCGACTTTTGTCCATAAATACCTTTTCATCCAATTTCTTTGCACGTAATCACATGGTGAACAGGCAGATGGTAGTTTGATTACACAATTTGGATGCATCTACCACCAATATTGGTTAGGACTCAAGTACCCGGTGACATCAGATTGCTGCCGAAATTATGAAAAATGCAACAAAAGAATTACAAATTACGACAATAATTAAAAATCCACATGCAAAAACTTGTGTGTGTTTGTATGCAGCTTTGTCAAATACCTTTTGAGGTGTGTGCAACAGTGCTTCAAAACTACGGTAACAGCAGTTCAAGAAGTGTTGTCAATTTGCAAACAAATGACTTGATTCTTTTTATTGGGACAGTCATAATAAGGTCTCAAACTCATTTGCGAATTAACAGTTTGAATCATTCTCACTGCTTCGTTGAATTGTTTGGAACTGCTACTGAAGCAAAAATCATTTTTGCTAAAAGAATCAGTCATTTTGAATAAAACGGTTGAATCAATGATTCAGTGACTCATATGAAGGCAGCCATTCACCATTTAGTGGAGTAACAATATTACTTGCAGAAAGACTTTGGTAATTTACTTATATAATAAACTTTATTGATTTTAAAGTGCAGGTCATATGTTTTGTGTTTTTTTAATCGTCCTAATATTGTGTTGGAGTCCCCTAAAACAGGTTTAATGCATCTAAGGTCAGAAAAGATTGTAATTTTCTCAGAAAATACATTTCTACATAGTCATTTGTCAGTGATTTTTTTCAAAGGCAGCTCTGAGTTTAATGTCTCTAAACCCCTCTCTTTCATAAGCCTACTCTGCTCTGATTTGTCAGCTGGCCAAGCCTGTTGTGATTGGCACATAGAGGAGTACTTGAGTAAGTTAGCAAGCGCTACCATCTGTGTTGCCAAGTCCATGGTTGCTTTTGATGTCCACAGTTTGAAGCGACACAATAACGTCATGTTTAGCTCTAGGAATGCAAATTTACAAGGGGGACCTCGGCAAAAAGCATGTATTTTACACCCCGGAATGCGATTTTTGCAGGGAACCCACCTCAAAACGCGATTGGGCGGATTTTGATGTGAAAACCTGGCAACCCTCACCTTTACATAAAACAGTAATATAGAAATATAAAATGTCTAAGTTACATTCTTTATTATTAAGCAAAGTAATTAAAACAACTACATTAGTCGGCGCCGATAGCCTTGTGGGCAGTGCGCCGACATACAGCGCCGTTGCGCAACGGGCGTCCCGAGTTCGATTCCCGGCTCGAGGACCTTTCCCGACCCTACCCCCTTCTCTCTCTCCACTTCGCTTCCTGTCCTTCCTGATCTGTCCTATAATAATAAAAAGCCAAAAATAAATCTTTAAAAAAAAAAAAAAAAACAACTACATTAATCAACACATTCTTAGGAAATAGTGGGTTCACAGCGAATTATCAGAACTATTTAAGTTGGTTTACCAGGAATCGGTAACAAGCAGAAGATTCGAAAATATGACTACTCATTAAGGCAACTCAACTCTTTCTTTTGAGAGACAATGTCTTTAGGTATAATGCACTTTTTTGATCAACAGCTACATTACAAACTGCAAAAAAGATACCCACGAAAACCCATATGACCTGCTCTTTAAATAATCGTATTATTCGTTTCATTAGTTTAGTTTTGTTTTTGGTATTATCTCTACTTTTGTTTTTTGTCTTTTTCTTTAATTAGTTATTCAAATCCCTAATCTTTCCTATTAGATATAGTAATAGCAATGATTGCCTTAACATGCACCGCTGTAAGTTGCGAGTTGTTTCTATGAGTCTTCTGTTTAAGATGAGTTTGTTCTAGAAAGGTTCAGTGAATGAAAATCTCATGCGGGAGTCCGCCTTTCACACTTCAGAACAATAACCTCCGTGTGAAGGAGCCCTGAGGTTTGGCTTGTCCTCAACAACCCTCGGCAACAATGGCGCTCTCTCACAAACAAACCAATCGCGGCCACAAGCCTCAGGGAATCCCTGCATTGTCTCCTCATTAAGGAGCAACAAAAAATAATATTAGACATTCATAAACAGACCATCCACAACAATGGGCTGGCAGAATTTGGCGCCTTTTATTGTTTTTCATTTAAAGGCAATGAAAATGGCTATTTTTCAAGCACATTGTAGCGTTTTAACGTGGCATGGAAGAGCAGCGCTCCTCGCCTGAAGACTGCACAGCTGCTGTTCATTAGCACGTTCTGGAAAACTGGCTCGCTTGAGCATCTGCAATTAGGGTCATCCCAGCCTGAGCTCCCCTTTCTCTCTCGTGCCATACGCTGATCCCTTTTGCCCAGAGGAGGAGGGGGAGTCGCTCTCTGCTGTAGCTCAGGGAGGACAAGGGAGTCTATTCACAACGCTGTGGCGAGCAGGTCTGCATTGCCGCATCTGTGTGTGTTTACAGTACAACAGTCTGAGGGAGGCTTTTTGGACGCGTACTACCACCACCAGCACCACCCAGCTCCCTGACTGCATACTACCCCGACCGCCCGGGGCACTAAGATTTCTTTCTTTGTGGCCCAGCCTAATCAACAACACAACAGGGCTTTTGATTCTGAACTGGGTTTAGGAGGAGTTTGGCAAGTACAAGCTGATCCAGAAACAGTTTTCGACTTTTGAAGTTTAAAGAACAGTATTTACTGAGACAAACACCTCTACAGTAGCTATTGGTAATACTCAGTACCTAATACTTGAAAAGATAGTTTACCCAAATATGAAAATTCTGTCATTAATTACTCACCCTCATGTTGTTCCAAACCTGTAAGACACTTGTTCATTTTCAGAACACAGATTAAGATATTTTTGAATAAATTTGACCCTTTATGACCCTTCATAGACAGCAACGCCACTGACACGTTCAAGGCCAAGAAAGGTAGTAAGGACATCGTTAAAATAGTACATGTGACATCAGCCTTAGTTTTATGATGCTATGAGAATACTTTTTGTTTGAAAAGAAAAGAAAAATAACTTTATTCAACAATGTCTCTTCTGTGTGTAGTGGTACTCTTTTGAACACTTATCGAAGACTGACATGGAAGAGAAGAATTTGTTATTTGTTGTTTTCTTGCACAAAACGTATTCTTGTAGCTTCATAAATTCAAGGTTGAACCACTGATGTCACATGGACTATTTTAACTATGTTCTTACTGTCTTACTGGACCTTGAACGTTTTAGTTGTGTTGCTGTCTATGGAGGGTCAGAAAACTTTAGAATTTCAAAAAAAAAGATGAACCAAGGTCTTACAGGTTTGGAACAGCATGAGGCAGTAATTAATGACAGAATTTTCTTTTTTTGAATGAATGAATGAATGAATAATGAATACGTATCCTTTGCACACTATCATGCCATTCCAAACCTATAGGTCTTTCTTTCTTCTGTTGAACAAAAAAGATGCCATTTTGAAAAATGCCTCTGTGTTTTTTGGTTGTTTTTTATATGGTGAAAGACAATGGGGTCCAATGTTGTTTTGGACTCTGCATGATGTTCATCATAACATTGACATCAAAGTATAAGTCATACAGTTTTGGAATGACATGGGGATGAGTAAATGGTGACATTGAAAATTCTGTCGTTATTTACTCACACTCAAGTTGTTACAAACATGTATTAGTGTCTTTCTGCTGAAAACACACACACACACACACACACACACACAAAAAAGATATTTTGAATAATTCTGGTAACAGTTGAATTTTAGCGAGTTACTTAACCAATTACTTTTTTCAAGTAACTAGTAAAATAACACATTACTTTTTCATTTACAAGAAAATATCTGAGTTACTTTTTAAATAAGTAATGCCAGTTACTTTGTTTTCCCATTTTGACCGATATTTATTCCTCTAAATGAATAAAAACAGAATGCAAACAGAATATGACAAATCTGCAGTAATTAAATATGTGAAATAACACAAATATCTTTTATGTATTTATCCTTTTTTATTTTCCAATGTCTTTGCTGCTGACCTTTTATTGCTTTCCATAAAAAGTAATGTAATTAATTACTTTTTTTAGGAAGTAAGGCAATATTGTTGTACATTACTTTTAAAAGATGGACGTCAGTGGCTACCGGCAGCTGTTTGATTACCAACGTTCTTCAAAATACCATGTTTAACAGAAGAAAGACACTTTCTAAACAATCAGAGATTTTTCACCAAAATTGTGATCTCAACTCATATTTAGGAACCAGAATATCCTAGAAACTCAGATGGGTCTTTTTTTTTTTACTTGAACCAGTAAGCAACCACCTTAGCAATGCCATAGAAATGGCTGAAAACCATTCTGAATGTCTTAGCAATTGCATAGCAACACCGTGGTAAGCAGCCGTCAGCTACAGTTTTTCTATAAATGTAACCACATGTAAAATCTAGTTAGAGGATGGTCAGTTTGACCTTAGCTTTGAGGAAAAACAGCTTAGGATATTTATTGGTAATGAACTTCAGTGCTTCTCTCTGAGCAAGTATTCTGATATGACGTGGTTAGTGGCTATGTCTTAGGCAAGAGGATTTTCTGAGCACCTTGTCAAGATGAAGTACAGCGTGTCCTCATCAGTTCTCCTGCGCAGAGAGCGGGCAGGTATTCCACTCACATGGCTCGGTCGGAGTAGAGAAGAGGGCTCTTACTGTGTGACCGCAGGCTCCACAGTCCTGCACTAGCACTTAAGGACGTCCCACTGGAGGGAAGACTCAGAGAAAAGGTTTAACATTTGCAGAGATGAGGAGAGCGAGAGAAAGCCTGGGGAACAGAGTGACTGAAGATTGTGAAAGAGAATGTTATTTACAGAGAATTAGAGCTGCAGTGACTAATCAATAATAATGGATTCGTTATTAAGTAAAACTGAGCTTGTTGCAGTGCATTCTGGGATTGTTTTCTCTGCGAAAGACAGGTCATGCTGCCTTATTATTTGGATTGGATTGAAATTACACATCTTTCCCAACAATGTGCAAATTGACGTTTATTAAATTATGTATTTAAGGACCAGTTCTTTCTGGTCCTCGAATCTGATTGGCTGAGAGGAGTGCAATATTGTAGTGCTGTCAGAACTCCAACCTTCACTGTTTGTATCAGTCTGCTTGCAGTATTTCCACTATATAATTTTATAAATAATACTGTTTTTGTGTCAAGGAATGTCGTTTTAGGCAGGAATGTACTCGTTTAGACTTTAAATATGTGTTTTGTTAATAAAGATACAAATTTGCTTTGACGTTTTCGGAGATGTGAACTACAGTGGCTGTCAGAGCAGCCTTACCTCGGCCAGATCTTCTGGAATTTGCCGCTGGCTCTGATGTCTCTATAGTGGTTAAACATGAGATATAATTTGTTTTGGCTAAATCTAATGGGCAGTCTGTTATTTGATATAGAAATCTATAACATTACATCTGTCTGTCGCTTTTTGATCAATTTGATGCACCTTACTGAATAAAGGTATTCATTTCTTTCCAAAAAAGCTTTTGAATTGTAATGTATACATCATTTATAAAAAATAAGGAGTAAAATCACTGTAGATAGATAGATTTAACCATAATATATTCGGCTGCTGACTGATCTAAAAAAAAAAAAAAGAGCAGGAACAAAAGAGAGAGCAGGAGACAGTGGGAATGGAGGTTCCCTCTAGCATCGCATTACCTTCCAGCAGTAATGACAGACCCTTCCACCACATCACAGACCGCAGCGCGACTAGCCAGGGATGCCCTCACTGTCTGCCCACGAAAACTAGACCCCACTGTCTAAGCTTTCTTTTTAAACGCAATCAAAATAGTCTCAACATTCCATCTTTAACGTCTGAATAATACGTCTGGAATAGTTTGAGAACCTCTAATGGAAAATGACCGCCGTTGCCAGATTCATCGCAATCAGACGTTGCTCCAGTATTGTTAGCACGCCTCTAAATCCGATGCTGTTCTGATCTATTCGCTGCGTATGCTGCTGTTGAGTAACTTTATAAGAGCTTGACAAGTCATTTGTCTTGAAATTTGACCGGCAATTTGTCTGACTCGAAGCTTGGGACCTCATATAAATATTTCAAAGAGGTGAGAACAATACATTTGATCTTTCTCCGTGGTATAAATAAAGCACTCAATGTCTAGGAATACAGTCTTCAGGGTCTACTGGAGCATATTTGTCATAGAAAATTATCATGGAAAACCAATACAGTCTTTTCCACCGCATTCTGTTTAAACCCAGGAGCGTCATCAATGTGAAATGTATGATAGCGATATGCAATTATGTAAAATTATGACAGCAGACAAGCCAATGGAAAGTTTAAAAAGATGCGTCGTCTATTGTTTGAAATGAAATGAGAAGAATTTCCTTTCTTCTGCTTGCTTGCTTTTTTTCTATTCCGTCTTAGACACAATGATGCTTTATATTTTCGTGTGTGCGTCTGTGGTTTGCCCTAGCGGGTCGCTGCTGTGACCAAACTACCCTGCGGTTTTCTCCTGCTTTTACGGCCTAAGTAAAAACGTCTTTTCAGTGATGTCTTAACTAAAAATAGCAAACGAAACCTTAATATGTCTTTTGTTCCCCAGCGTTTGTGTGGGAAAGCCTGTTTGCGTCAAGAAACCGGAGGCTGAAAATAGTTAAATAAAACTTTTTATAATAAGGAGAAAATAAGCCAGAGATTGGCAGTCGAGAGAAAGGACAGATGAGAGTCTGTGACGTGTAAGCGCGCCGCACGCTCTTTAGCCAAACAGCCGCTGCTCATTATCTGAAGCAGAGTTTACCAGGCCTTTTATTGGACCCTTCAGACACTATTTGTCATGAGTTGCGAGATTCCACAAGGGGCTGATGTAAGCGACTGGTCCCCCCATAGCAAAAGGACGTCACACGCACACACACTTCTTGGCTCTGGTAAGATCATTAGGATTGCATCAGTCCCCCATCTGCCCAAGCAGGTCAGAGGCAGACAGGACATGATGTAATCTCGAGGCTGACTGCAGTATAGCGATAGCTCTAGAAAGACTTTTGGGATCTCTGCCTGCTTAAAGTTATACTGAGGTTGTCTGCGGCAGTGGGTCTCTACTGGTTTTGCTTCAGGACACAGATTTGTGGTGGCTCATCACAGTACCAAAAAAGGAAGAAAAGAAAAAAACAACAAAAACTAAAATGTATTTTGGGCTAAATAGTAAAACTATTTAGAAATATTCTTTTGGTATTAGCCATGTTCCAAATTTACCAGTTAACTGACAATTCATAAAACCAACATAAAAAAAAATAATAAAAAAAATAGTTTTCATCCCTTTAAAACTTGATAAATCAGGTTTTTTTAATCTATGCTAACTATGCTTAGTTATATGGTTCATTATAATGTTAAATTTAAAATTAATCACATCTAAAATTGTAAAAAAAAGTTTTTGTGTACGTAATATATATGTGTGTACTGTGTATATTTATTATGTATATATAAATACACGCATGTATATATTTAAGAAAAATATGTTGTTTAAATATTGAATATATTTAAATATAAATTATATGAATATAAATACATGTAAATATTTTTGAAAATATATACTATGTGTGTGTCTTTATATTTATTATATATATATATATACATACACAGTACACACAGTGTATATATATATATATATACACAGTACACACATATACACACAAAAACTTATATTGGATGCGATTAACACGATTAATTGTTCCTCAGCACTAGTAATTTATTAATAAATTATTATTTATACACATTTTTGCTTTGTTCAGTTTATCAAACGACCATCATTGTATTTTTTTAAATAGAAAAATGTCTGTTGAATTCAGAATTAAAGCTCTGTGGTGTATTCCTTTGCATATGTGAGGTGAATGTTAATGATATGCTATAAATTTGTGCTCTTTTTATTTATTATTTGCAGATGGTCATCACATATGGGAAATGGAGGCCAAAGTCAACAGAGAATCGTTCAAATCTGTAAGTCTGCCATTTTTCACCATTTTTTACGAGTAAAAAGTAAGCAAGATGAAATTCCGAGAATTCTACTAATCAAATGATACAGATACATGTGTAAATATACAACAAAAAGAGTTTAAAAGAAAGATTTTTTGTTGTATTGTTGTGTTTGAGGCAAACAGGTTGTTTTTTTGCATCTAAAGCGGATATAATGTACGTGTTGAGCCCTATTCTCTGCTCTCGGGAGAAAACACACACACACACACACACACACATACACACAACACTTGCACACGCAAACCTGCTTCTTGTTTTCTCTATGGAAGATTCTTTCTGTGAGAGCTCAGGGACCACAGTTTAGACTTTGGGATTAGACAGTGTTTGTGTGTGAAACACTGCACCTGCTCCCCACACCACACACACTTGTTAGGTAGCACATGTCTGTCTGTAAAACTCAGACTGTTGGAAGAGACCCATTCTAAAGGTTTTAACCGTCAGTATTATCCACCTAAGAAACATTTAGTTTAAATAAAGTTCCGGAATGTGATCGAATGTTTTAATCAAAGGCAAAAGCACCAGCCATTTGCCATTTTATTTGTAGTTTCTCGTAAAGAGAATGTGTAATTGCGTAGTGACTCTTTAATTGCTTCTCGGCAGAACTTTCAAATGTGAGTTTGGGTCCCGTTATCAGAAAATGAGCTAGCTGAAATTCCTTCAAATTTACGGCGAATTTTTATTAGCTTCTGTCTGAGCTCATGTGTTCATGATAAAATGAAGAGAGCTCTATGGCTGTCATATATTTTTTTAGGATGAATTAATGTTTGTTTCTTCCTTGCATGAGCCAAAAGCTCCCTGAAAGCTAGCCTTTGTCTGGTGTCTCTTGGTTCATAACTTTATGAGAACCTCCACGCCTGGTTTCAATGCTCAGCGAGTGAATGGGGACCATCTGTTTGAATGGAGCATTAATGTGTTAGACAATTTTTTACAAGGACGCCTTTGATTTCTGCCCCTCCCTGCCCTGCTGTGTGTGTATATGTATATTTATTTAATGTGAACCATTTTCTCACACAGTCTAAACCACATGGCTCTTTTAGTTTGGTAAGCTGGCTTGAAGTGTTGGAAGGGGGATATGTTTGTCTTTTCACAATCGCCACATTCATCTGCAAATCCAGAAGATAAAGCAAGCATGATCTTTATTAAAGTCAGATTGCTTTTTTTTTTTATAGATACACTAACATTTGAAATTTGTTGCTAGAATGTGATGTTTGTATGCAGATGCAGAGCATGACTATTCTGTCAATTGCGATTAGGTGCAGGCTCTGAAAAATTCATGGAGGGAAATTAAGGCCTTAAGTTGTCCATGACCATTTTAAAATGACTTCATTTGTTTCTGATCTCCTAAAAAACACTGTATATTCAGTGTGATCAAAGATACAGTCAAATTGTAATATTTATTATTATTTGAAACAACGGTTTTCTGGTTTACTATATTTTAAATTAAATTTATTCCCATGTTGGCAAAGCTTAATTTTCAGCAATCATTACTCCAGTCTTCAGTGTCACATGATCCTTCAGAAATCATAATATGCTGATTTGCTACTATTACTAATGTTGAAAACAGCTGTGCTGTTTCATATTTTTGTGGAAACAGTGATATTTTGTATTGGATTCATCACTGAATAGAAAGTTCAAAAGAACAGCATTTATTGTCATTAACTGTCACTTCTGTTCAATTGAATGCATCCTTGGTGAATAAAAGTGTTAAAAAAAAAAACTTAATCACCCCACTTTTTAATATTACAATACATATGCGTTAACTGAACCAGCCTGAACTGCCAAATTACCTGAATTGCCTGAATTTTTTTCATTGAATATGCTGTTTCACTGAGAAATGCATCTCAATACAAAAGTAAAATAAGTTGTGAAAGACAGTTCATGTTGGATTTATAGAAACATGGGTGTGTTGTTGCCATTTTAACACATTTTAGTAATTTCTCTCTCAAAGCATTTTGTTGGAGTTTGCTGTGGGCCAAGGGTCCTGAGCACAGCTGCGTATCAGACTAATGGATGAAATTCTCTCTAACACATTGTGCTTGGTCTGGCTTTGCTCTGCGGCTAAGGCGATGTGCTAATATAAATAGTCGGGGAGCTCACCTGCACATGCTTCGAAAACCTGCGCAGAAGACTGATGACTTCCTCTCTGGCTACTGTACAGCACCTCCATCAATCTCCTCTCAGCCACACAGGGTTCATCTCAGGGTGGAGGAAAAGAGGTTGGGGGGAGATAGACAGTTTGACACTCCCAGCACCTTTCTCATACTGTAGTTATAATCGCAGACAGCTCAGCGGTCAAAAGTTCAGTAGTGTCTGGAGACAGAGAGGGGAGAAGCGCTGGGGAAATAAACTGTCTGGACGGTGTCCCCGGACACTCTCTCATTCAGGGTGAGAAACGTAAAAATAACACCGTCTGCTGCATGCAGTTTGGTTTGTCTGAACCTCATCTGCCCCGAGCTGTTGGATGGAGCACTTGGTGTGAGGTTGAATAACGGAGATGGTGTTGTTAAGGTTTTTGGTATCTAGAAACAGTTTTCATTAAAATTGTGTTAAAATACTTTCTGTTTTCCATGCTTAATCTTCAGTACTACTCGAAGTAACCATCACGGTGGCTTTGTGGTGCTATAAAAACATTGTTCTGGTTGTTTGAGCATCCTGCCCGGCCTACTACAGCAACATTGTTTATTTATTTGGCCAGAGGAGGACTGGTTCCCCAATTAAGTTTTTTTTCCCCCCATTTCTGTTACCCTATGGAGTTTGGGTTTTGTGCCACTGATGTGCTTAGTTGGGGTTTAAAAGACATTTAATCTTCTGTAATTGTATCAGTTTGACAGCAATAACACTACTAGGTGAGAACTTGAACTGAATTGAGACAGATAATGTCACTATATTGTCTTAGTTCTTGATGGCTAAATCAAATTTTTCATAAAAGACAAATTTTCTAACATTGAAACTGAGAATTACTTGAATTGAATTATTGCACTACTGTTTTCAGTTGAGCTGCTTATCGCTGAATTGAAATGGTTTCATAATTTAACAACTTTACAAAGTTATTGAACTGAACTGAATTTCACAACTGGAAATTACACTGTTGTCTTTGATAGAGCTACTTTATAACTGTAAACTATAAATGTTATTGAAATAAATTGAATCGACATTGAACTTTAGTTGAGCTGAATTGAATTTGTTTCATAATTGATACATTTCACACAGTTGTTGAACTGAATCAACACTGAACTTAAAATTAACACTTGTCTTTACTAGCTAGTTTATAATTGACACATTTTACAACTTCGACACTTATTGAACTAAATTAAATCAACATTGAACTTGCTCAAGCTGAATAACAACACTACTGTCTTCAGTTGAGCTCAACATGTTTAACTGTTTCATAATTGATAAACTTCAGAGTTATTGAACTGAACTGACTTAGCACAACTGAAAATGACACTTGTGTCTTCGGTAAAGCTACTTTATAGCTGAATTGAATTTGTTCATGATTGACATTGAACAGTCAAATCACCACTAACTTGAGTTGAATTATGACACTACTGTCTTTAGTTGAGCTGAACTGAATTTGTTAAGCTGGATTAAACTAATTTCATAATTGATGAACTTTACAGTTATTAAACTTAACTGAATCAACTCTGAACTGAAAATGACACTGACAAATTGTACAACATTGAACTGGCTTGAGTTGAAAAATGACACTACTGTCTTCAGTTGAACTGCTTATCACTGAATTAATCTTTTTCATAAAGTTTTACAACACAGACACTGTTTTTGAACTGAATTGAGTCAATGAATAACAACACTGTTTTTAGTTGTGCTGAACTGAACTTGAGCTGAATTGAACTTGTTTCATAATTGATTAACTTTACAGTTACTGAACTAAACTGAATCAACACTGAACTGAAAATGACACTATTGTTGTCGGTGTAGCTACTTTGTAGTTGAATCAAATTTGTTCATAATTGACAAATTTTGCAACAATGAAACTCATTGAACTGAGTTGAATCAACATTGAACTGACTTGAGTTGAAATATGACACTACTGTCTTCAGTTGAACTGCTTATCGTTGAATTTGAACTTTTTCATAAAGTTTTTATTGAAGTAGTATTAGTAGTTATTGAACTGAATTGAATCACCATTTAACTCACACGAGTGAAATAACGACACTACTGTCTTCAGTTGAGCTCAACTGAACTTGTTTCATAATTGATGAACTTTAAACGGTTATTAAACTGAAATGAATCAACACTGAACTGAAAATGAGACTACTGTCTTCAGTAGAGCTGAAGTTATTGAACTGAATTGAATCACCATTTAACTCACACGAGTGAAATAACGACACTACTGTCTTCAGTTGAGCTGAAATAAACTTGCTGAGCTGAACTGAACTTGTTTTGAAGAACTTTACACAGTTACTGAATAAATACTGACTACAGCTAAATAATGACACTATTGTTTTGTTAGAACTATATAAATAAAAGTAAAGGTGTATTGACTTGACGTTGGCTTAACCTTTTCAATTTCAGTTCATATTTTGAATTTCAGGTGGCTTTGCTTGTGGAAGTCCCACCATACCGGAACCAAAGAATATCCAGTCCAGTTCAAGTGAATTTCTATGTGTGCAATGGCAAGCGGAAGAGAAGCCAGTACCAGCGTTTCACATACCTGCCCACAAACGGTAAAAAAATCACCTCTTTTTACTTTAATTTATTTCCAATCTGTAACTGAATTAATTCAGACGAAATTCTGAAACCTTTTTAGTGGATGGAATTGTGGCTATTTTTTTTTTCTTTGTTAAAATCATTTCCATAAAATTTGTTCTTTTCCATACCTGCTCCGGGAGCAGTGGAAGGGCAGTGACAGGGTGGGGTCCAGTATGTGAATGCTATTATTCAAATCCAGACTGGTTGCCAGGTGAAATAAAAAAAAAAAAAAAAACTTGACATCTGAAAAGTCCTAACCACCGCTAATTCCCTCAGGCCCAGTGTGCGTAACCAGTGGGTGGTTCAAAGGCTTGAGTCAGACCCAGCTTGTCCCAGCCCTGTCTCCTGAAGTGTGGGCACTGCAACTGTAGGCCGTCCCACTCACACTGCAGTACTGTCTTTTTTTAGACTGGATGCTATAAAAATGATGCAGTGTATCTATCCAGCAAATTTTATAAATAATTGTCTTTTAGGGCAGGGGTCTTTAGGCCAAAGCAAAATAATCAAAACATTTTATAATTTTTTTTTTTTAAGCAACCTTACTATTTAAATTATTATTGCCATTGCCATATTAATTGTACTTAACATATTTTTAGAAGTGCATCTTTTTTAATATGTTATAATTAGCAGATCCCTTGCAGAACTGTTGCAGACTCTTGTTTTTAATATTCTTACATGACTTTTTATTTTAATATATATGTCATAAATTGCATATTAAGATAACACTGTTTGTTATGAATCATGATAAGGTCTGTTTATTTGATTTCATATTAATACAGAATGACAAATGGGTCCTGATGAGTGTAATCAGTCTATAAGCTTCTGTGGTAGGTGTTAAAAAAATCTGAATCATCTGGCTTTTGAGGTTAAACATGAGGCGGAGTGACAGATATCTGCCTGCCTATATAGTCATGTGCTAGAGGCATCATTTCCCCTTTCTGGGCTTAAAATAGGTGTCTAGTCTCTATTTTAAACTTGTGGTCGGTCTGGGCGGCACAGAGAGTTCCCCTTTTTCTCTGTATTGTTGACAGAATGCAAAATAAAACTTTAGGGCTTCTGTGGAGGCATGTTGGTGTGAGGGATGTCTCATCGCCAAAGAAAAATAAACTGCTGCTGACAGTCTGTTGAGAAATGCAGCCAGAAGTTAAAAGGTGAAAAATGTAACGTCATGAGGATGAAGAGTTTGTCAACAACAGATGAATTCTACCCAGTAGCTCAACATCTGTTCACCAGAATCACGTGCACCAAGAAACAACAGTGAGGTCGTTTTTAGTTGTAGACAGGCAGTCATGTCATTATCAGTCTTTCTAATGCATAAAAATGTGGATGTTAGAAATGCATTAATGACAATTTGACATTGCTTAAGAACAGTCATGTCTGTAGTTTTATTTTTGGTGTGGTTATATTATATATATATATATATATATATATATGTGTGTGTATATGTATGTGTTATTTTAAAGTAGCCAATAGGATTATATTTACATCAAAGCTATGATTTGCTAGTCAGTTGCAGATGGTATTAAGGGAGGGACATTCTCATTCTAGAGCATCTGATTGGACAAAAAGCGGTTGTCAATATTTTGGGTTTTAATCTAAACTAATAAACCAATAAAATATTAATTGCTAAATGTTACTTTTGTATATACTAGAGTATATCCTATATATGACCTTAAAACTAAAAGGCATAAACTAAAAGCCATTGTAGGTGTTTTCTTTTTTTTCTTCAAGTCACAAAGTCTCTTTTGCTACTGTATATGTCAAAAATAGGAAGCCTTACTGTTTGAACTCTATGCACTCGATATGTACGATCTGCTGATCTGTTTCTAATCTAGTCTCAATCCAATTCTTAGCCCAGTTGCAATTTGACTCGATTAAACCTGAGATCCCATCTTAAAATGACACACTCAATCTTCTACTGAGAGAAAAATGCAGATTTTTTTTTTTTCTTGATGAGGAGGTTTTTTTTGGGGGGTAGAGCTATGGATGTGAAGCTACTGTAGCAGTGAAATATTTCATAATGCACGCTTATACGGTATTAGCACTGGGGGCAGATCCAAAAAAAATAGGCCTTTTATTTTCGAACGCAGCTGGAAGGCTCTTGTGGTGATGATTCATCCCTTTTTTCCCTCTTTCTTTAAATATTTTCAGTTGGGCGGGAGCGCGTAGCCTCAGACACATAGTCTCATTGATGAGAATGTTTGTTTCACTGTGGGTATCCTAGCCACAAACCCACTCACTCGAGCTAGCTCGCATAAAGTCACATGAACCCGGAACGTGTGTTTATTCGTTTTTCTCCTTTTCTCCCATTTTCTTCATCTGATCTTTCTCTTTGCTCTCTTATTTCCCCTTCACCTCCCCAGTTCCAACCATAAAAACAGAGCCGCATGACGACTACGACCTCCCCCAGGTATGTGCGCCGCTCCATCCCGCCGGGTTGGCGCTGCATCCGAAGCCCTACTACAGCCCCCCGGCGATGACCCCCATGATGCCCTCAGAACTAAGGCCTTGTGTCACAGGCTCATTCGCATCGAGCCCTCAGAGACTGGTGGCAAAGCCCACCTCCCTGTCCTGCTCGTCCTCCCCCAGCACTAGCCCCAAACTACAGGATCTTTCCCCGCCTCACCTCTCTAATAAGTGCCTATCAGCGGGATCGAACCTGAGCCCCCAGTCGCCTACGGTCCCACACGTCTCCACCATCCAGCCCACGCCCGGACGCTACCCACAGCCCATCCTTTACCCATCAGGAAGCGCTGCATCCTCTCCAGGGTCCCATCCTTCCACCCCAAACTCCGCACCAGAACTCCCCTTCACTCCCAGCCACAGTCTGACCCAATCGCAGGCCACCAGCGAGGCCTCTGTGTTAGCAGCTCAGATAACCAAAGGACCGGTGAGGAGTGGGTCCTCCCCCCTCCTACAGGAGGAGGGAGACAGCCCCACCATGCTGGCTGTCAGCATCAAGCAGGAACCACAGGAACTGGATCAAATGTACCTAGATGATGGTAAGTGACAGCCCAATATTCCAGCGAAATTTAGTGACCGTGTGCATCGTAGTCTGGTGATGTAATGCCCAACAGATGTTTCTAATTGCTTGATGTTTTTGCCTGAGTGCTCCCTCACAAAATTAAGATCCAACGCAGCGCTAACCGTACCGCCACAACGACAGTGGCCCTGTTCCATGATGTTTAATATATCGAGAACGCAAGTTAAATTAACTGGAAACTTAATGAATGACTTCATCGCTTTCCCTTCAACTTTTGTGTTAAATTTTAAGCATCTGTGGAAGAAATGCTCAACAGATGGAAGAATTTTCATATTAGATCTGTCCATTAAATCATAAAAACTAATAGATAATGGTTTTCTGGTTGTAGCCAGATCTTTAACTAAACGGCAAAAAGTCCACGTCGTGGCTTACTCTGGCCCAGAACTGTTTGAATGACATATAAAGCGACCAATTACAGTTTGTCAGTTTTCATTTGGGATGAATTATCCACATCAGACAAAATTTAAACAAAGCGTCAAACAAATCTAAAGAACAAATACACTACCGTTCAAAAGTTTGGGGGTGGTAAGGTTTTAAAATGGTTTCGAAAGAAGTCTCTTATGCTCACCTAGACTGCGTTCAATCAAAAATACAGTACAATACAGTGAAATTGTGAAGTTTCACAAAAATCTTTATCTCTTTATTATCTGTATATTAGAATCTCTATAGCCATGACTTTTATTAAGATTTTTTACATTTAAATCCTTCTAGTCCCCATGAAATCAAAATGGCAGTTTTAGTATGAATATGTTAGTCTTAAGGTAATTTGTAAGCTAGTGTGCTCCAAAACAATGTCAAAATTTGCATTTAGAAGATTAAAGCATTCCGCCAATACGGATCAACGATTTTGATGACATCACCCTGCACTTCAGCTTCTCCTCAAAGCTTCTCCTCCTTTCTGTCCAGTCAAATGCTCTCTAGAATGTGACGCGTCCCGCCCCCTACACTATAGATAGATTGATTATATGTTCATGGAATTCATATTTTCTGTACACTAAGTGGCATGTAGGAATGATTCAGACAGTGTAAATGTGCATTCACTTGGGGTGAATGAGGTCTAGTTTCGTTTTATGTCACCCAAACTGCCGCAGCACGCACATACCCTGCTCCGTTCGAGAGGGATGACAGCACAGAGCGGATCATAAAATTTAAATGCCATTTTACATATAGATAATTTGATATGGATGAGATTGTGGCTGTCATACGCTGTCAAATGCGGCTTTACCGAACTTAACGGCTCTGGCCCAAGCTGTGATATAAGCTATTGGCTATTTTAAAAAGGGGCGGGGCTGCTGGATATGTCCCACCCTGTCTTCCTGTTTCAGTTAAAATTGTGTCAACACATAGAATAAGTCTGCGCATTTCATAGCACTTTCATTGGACCTTTAAATCCAACAGTAAGTTTAACACGATACCCAATCACCCTTTGCATACTTATTTAACCTGGCAAATCCAGTGAATGTTTTGCCCTTGTAAACACAACTTTCTTTTTCCAGGCCTACTGATTAAAAAACCGTGTGTGCCCTGACTCCACAAAGTTGTGTAATGTCAGCCAATCAGATTAGAGCTTGCCAAACTAAGAAAGTACTGTCCAGTTTTGTATGTAAAACGCATCAGGTGGTCTCCCACTGGTTTGTGGGTGTACTGACACAGACTAATGGCTCTCAAGTGTATTCGCAGAGACTCAAACTTTATTGGTAATGAAAAGATCTGCTAAAACATCACATGGTGCTTCAGGCCCAACAGGAGGTCGCTTTTCAGCAATGTCATTAAGTTTGTATCATGGGAATATACAAATAGTCTCAAGTAGTCTGGACACCATTCAACCCGCAGCTTTTCAACACTATAGAGCATATGAATAGGCTATCATTATACACACTTTTGAATATGTAAAACTCTTATATGCTAACTTAGTGAAGGAAATTGTCTTGAATCATTCTGCTAGCAATCTAAAGTCCTTTTTTGGAGTTTAAAGAAGATGTCAGATAGCGGATTACAGATGCCATAGTGGTTTCCTTAAGTTCCAGACGAGGCTTAAGTCTTCATACGTTTGAGCGTTTGAAATATAGTCCATACTGCTCAAACTAAGCGGAAACATGGACAAGTAGTTATGCACGGAGTGAGCGCGGGATTTTTTATGGGTTTGCTTGTCAAAATTATTACCTGTCATTTCTCCCCTGGCAAAATATAACACGTTTTACCAAGCACTAACACGGCTTCCCGTGTCATTATAAGTTCGGATTGCATTTCTTCTAGATTGCAGCTGTAATGGACTCTGTCAGGTGTGGCATTCGCTGAGCTTGTCAACCACTCTCATTAATTTGATTTGAAACAGAGGCACTTTTCTACAAGCACAAAACAGTCGTCCATCATGCACGGCTGTCTAGCATCGAGGTTCTCTGATGCTTTAGCTGTCTTATTATCATTTGAAGATGTTCTTATTTATTATTATATACTTGAATAAGCTGTCGGGTGTGATGAAGGTACTTTCAAACTTCACTACCAACCGCTTAACCAATGCTTCAGTCTTCATTTACTGCTCACTGTTTCCTCTGATACGCTCCTTCTGTTGTTTTCCTTCGCTTCTTGAGGAGGGGTTACAAACCCTTTTACTCATGGAAACTCTTACAAAAGCTGGCTGTGAGCCTGGCTCCTGGCCTTCACCAGCCATAAGCTTTGAGGGGCCTCACTGCAATAAAGCACACTGACTTGGCCTCTGCCGACGCAAGCCTGTGGCTTGAGCGCTGCCAGGAAGCGCGATCCAGCTCGGCCCGAGCCAAAGCAGTAGATCCTGCAGTAAAGGAGGGGGTCACTACGGGAACCGCTCCATCCCACGTGACCCGAGAGCTGGGTTCCCCATAAGAAACCACAACAAACTTTCCAATTTAGCCTGTGGGGCTGTTAAGAAATGCATGTAGGAGTGGTGAGCAGTTTGAACATTCAGAGCATTGAGCAAGTACAGGACTTGTGAAATATATTTAGGCAAAGTGGTGATTTTAGAGTAATTGTGCTGTTAGCCAATGCACTGTTCGTTCATGGCTATAAATAGTGGGGATGTTTTTAAAAACGGAAAATCACTATCAACTTCTTTATTCTGTTTATGGAACATAAGATATTTTAAATAATTCTCATCTGTTTCTGTCAGTACCCAACCCAACTGACTTTCAATGTACGGAGCAAAATGAACAATTTTTATGTTCCGCAAAAGCACAGATTTTTGGGGCGAACCAACTATCCCTTTAAATAATCTCATTTGGTGGGAGCTTACATAAGTGTTTGACTAGACAAGATTGGCTAGACATTGGTAGACACCTCCAAGTCGATGACTAACAGTATTGTAATTTTGCTAATATTGTAGCAGAGGCCAAAAACATCTTGTGGTCTGGTGCTTGGTCAAGCTAACATAGTTTTTGAAGAAGATATACCCTTGTGACTCAATTATATTGCTGGTCATTGCGTAGATGAAAAATCCCAGTGTGATTGCGATCCTGACCCGGGGTCTGTTTTTCTTGTCTTCTGCTGATTAAAACAATTAGGACTTCTGGGAGTTTTCCCGCTCACGGACCCCTTAATGAGGCTAGCAGCGCTGGTGGGATAATTGTTTGGTAGTTCCTTGTTCCCCCGTTGTTTCCTGAAGGTAGTGATCGGGCTAGGTCTCCGTGCTCTATCACACGGATCCAGCTGCTGCTTTTCCTGATCCAGCAGGAAGCAGGTTCTTGGATTACCTCACATCCACATATTCACTTCCCAGTTAGAGTCAAAACAGCAATCCCAGAGACACAAGACCTTTATATCAAAGTTCAAGAGGTGCATTTGTTAAAATAAATGGGATGTATTCAAAAATATATCTAAAAAAATTATTTATGAACTGCTGCAAGGCCTTCAGTCTAAGATATGTAAAATGTTCAGTTGGTTGCTAAAATGGTCATTGGCTGTAATCATAAAGAATTTTGAACTTTTTATTTAAATGTCAGAATTACTGAAAGGAATGGAACATGCAGTCGACTCCAGATGGCTCATGCCATGCTTTCCTAAAGGCTGAAATACACTTACACGACTTTTAAAATCTGAACAGATTTTTAAAATGCTAGGCATCATACTTACCAGCTTTTTAATAGTCGAAGAGGAAAAACTGGTCATTAAACGATTAAGGACCATACCAGACTTTATTGCTGTTCTGATCACAACAAACTCACGCAGACATGTGTGCCTTGTTGCTATGAGAAACATGGCAAATAAAAACAATAGGCACTCCAAAATTGGCTGAAAATATCAAACATGTTTGATCTCCTCCAACATAGTCTTTGACCATCATACACTACACGATTTTATATGAAATCTGTCAACTTATTCGGCAACTAGCATCAACTTCTCCATACTGTAAATCTAGGTAAAAGTTGTGTAGTGTATTCCAGCCTTAAGTGGGCCTGAACAGGATTGTTTGGCTTTAAATGTTCAGACATTTACTTTTATGCACTTGGCTCTTGCTTTTATTCCAAGTTACTTACTTTGCATTCTGTATACATTTTATCAGTTCATGCTAGTGTGATTTCAGCATTATTTACATACTTTTAGAATACTTTTTGGTTTTTAGTTTTAGTTAAATTTTTAATTTTTTATATTACTTTTTAGGATTATTTTTTCTTGTTTCAGTTATAGTTTTGGTTCATTTTTGTTTTTGTTTTTTTTTTCTTTTTTTTCTAAAGACCAGTTACTAATTTTAGTACTTCAACTTACACTTATTTCAGCTGCAAAACCTTTCATCTAATATTGGTTTTATTTCAATTTTTTTCAGTTCATGCTGGTGTTATTTCAGCATTATTTACAAATGCTTAGAATTTTTTTTATAAGCTCTTATAAGTTTTCATTTTATTTTTAGTTATACGTTAATAATTAATTAATTTAGTTATATTTAATAATTTTGTTATTTTTTAAGTTACTATTTAGGATTAATTTATTTTTATTACAGTTATAGTTTTAGTTACATATTTTTCCCACACTCTAAAGAATGCCCACACTCAAAAAAACAACAACAACAAAAAAAACATGCTGGGTTGTTTTAACCCAAGTTTGGGCCAAATATGGACTAACTCTAATTTTACTTTTGGGTTAAAAATGTTAGGTTAGTCCATATTTGACCCAAAGTTGGATTGAAACAACCCAGCATTTACTTATTTTAATACTTCAACTTGCACTTATGCCAGTTGCAAAACCAACATTTCCTTTTTTTATAAGCTTTTCATCAATTATCTGTATTGTTCAAGTTAGCATTTTTTTTGTTTAGGTTGAGTTTAAATGAACTATTATAACACTAATTCTTGCATTCTCTGGGATCTGAACCCAAGATCTTGGCTTGCTAGCACCTTGCTCATTTGTTGGAGATGCTATTTTTTTTTAAAAAGTATAGTTTTTAATGTGCTAAATGGTCTAACATTTTTAATGTGTTATTGAATTGAAAATGGCGTCTAACGTCCAGCTATCTTTTTCCAAGCAGAGGGCTAATAAAAACTTAACTGGCTAATGCATTGATTCATGAACACCATTTCTGTTGCACTCTATAAACTCTGTCTATGCATCATCTTCACTCTGAATCATTTATCACGTGCTGAAATACCTCTTGAGTCATGCTAAGCTTATCGGGTTATGAAGGGTAAGTCTCAACTATTCTTTGCCAACTCAAACAGACCCAGGCTGAAGTTGAAAACACTTGTTAGTTTGATACGAAGCCTTGAGCAGTGTCTCATATTTCAGCTATTATTGCCTATCCAGTCACTTATCACTTGTTGAAGTCCTTTCATTAGACTTCTCATTCGAAATGTGGCAGCAAATTGAGATGTATCCTATGGCAACTGCCAACAGTTTTCTTCTCAGGCCAAAAGCAGCATCGCAGTACATGAGTCACTAAGTGCTATCCTTAGCCAAAACCCCAAACCAAAATTGTTGACCAACAGAGACTTGAAAACAATCAAAGTTTCCTTGGTCTTTTCAAAATGTTAGTGTATGTGTCAACACCTACTGAGGCCGTCTTTATTTACCATGAGCACTTTGAACAAGATGAAACCTCTTCAAATGGAAGTTGTCATCTTGGCTCAAAATAACAGAGTCCCTAGAGTCTCTCCGCTCAACACAAATATCTTGATTGCTTTGGATATGTTCACTATTCTCTTTGTACTCTTTCTTTGTGGCATGCTCTCTTAAGCATGAGTTCACAAGAAATCCGTGTGTCCTGTTTTTCACGCCAAGGAGGCACACCGTTGAAATGGATTTGGATGATCAGGTCAATGTAGGGTGAAACCTCAAGGGAACTGTGAACCCAGTCAGAGTTATGCTGCTTGCACTGAATCTGGTGCAGTTCAAACACGTGGCGAATTCTGAAAGTGTTACTAGACGCTTCGTCATCACAGCAAGGGTTTTTGGACCAAGACAAAATAGTCATGTTTAGCTTTCCAGTAATATTACCACAAAAGAACCTATTATCTTATAGAAGTTCCACTGATTTATTTCTCTTCTGAGTTCTGATTGGCTTAAGATCATTCCACTGTTTGTATCCCTTCACTTGGCTGTTTGTTCCAGACAGACTGTCAGTCTGCATTAGCATTAGGGATTCACTCATTCAGACAGACAGAGTCATTGAAGAATCACTGAATCATTTGCTCATCTGAATCATCCAAAACACTGATTCATTAAGAAATGAACAAACAGCTGCCTTCATGAGAGTTCACTCATTTATTTACCTGAAAAGAAAAAACAACAACAATGATTCATTCAGCAAATATACAATGTTCAAAGGTAGCATGTATATTACTAGCATATTGGCTTTTTATTCATTCTTATGAAGCACATATTAATTCCTTACACTGTATTAGATCCCTTAATACACCTATACCTAAACTTAACAACTACCTTAATATTAATAAGCAGCAAATTAGGAGTTCATTGAGGCAAAAATCATAGTTAAATGTGAATATATTCCCTAAAGTATTAAAGTATTTTATTTTGCAAAGGTGATTTTCTCAATATTTAGATTTTTTTAAACCTTCAGATTCCAGATTTCCAAATATTTTCCTGTCCTGTATTTATCATAATTTCGAAAAAATTACCTTTATGACTGGTTTTGTGGCCCAAGATCACATATTTAAGTTCATATAGATATTTCTATTTCGTATAAAGTCAGCTTTGTCATCACAAGAATAAGTTCAATTTTAAAATATAATAAATAGAAAATAGTTTTTTTTCAGAAACATAAAAAATCTTACCAACCCCAAATTTTAAATGGTGTTTAGTTGATTGGTGTTATTTAGTCATAATGTAGTGTTTGACATTTTGTTTTGTATTAATATTCAATATTTTGTTTTACACGTAGTGCTTTGGGTTTTACATTTTTTATTTTTAGATCTTTTTCCACTACAGAGTGTCTGCTCCTTCAGCTCATTCAGTAGTCTTTTAGACTCGAAAAGATGCTTTCGCTAACGTCCAGCTCACTGTAAATCATGTGAATAAAATTTTATTGCACGTGTGCAGTCGTGCAGGTATTTCTTCCCAACCTCCTCTGTTTTGACAGTTGGGAACCCAGTGATTCAAGAGACCTGCGTTTTAATGTCCAAACTCCCATGGCAGTTGTCAGTGCTCGCCAAATTTTTCAAGAAGACGTATTGGCGTAATTTACTCCCAACTGTCAAAGGTCCCTAATTGCTTCAGCATGGAGTGGTGTTTGTGTGGCATGTCCATGTGTGAGTTTCTCTCCATAATTCAGCCGATCTTATTGATTCATTTCCTGTTCACATATTAGTGCTACTCAATCAGAACGCTACTGGCAGTAGCGTATCATATGGGCTTATGCCCAAGTGAATAAGAAATCTTAAGGGATTTTAATATTTAAAAGGCTGTGAAAAATATGCCTCTAGCCCCGATTTCAGTGGTTAGAGTTCTGGTATTTTGGGATAAATTTAAGTGCAGTTTTTAATGTTTTGTCAGCTGAAAGTTCCCCATTTTTCTTAGGGATGTTGTTGATGGTGTAAGGTGTTTCCGAGTAATAGTTCTTTTAGTCTTTAGAGAATGATCCTATGTCAGTTTGGAGAAAAAGTGAAACCAGGAGCCTGGGAAGAGGCCGAGTCAGGCCGAGGTCAGGTAGTCCGGGTGTGCCGCGCCTCATGAGGAGATGAAAGACAGATTCGGATTCATTGTTTAAAGGGAACGTCAGCATTCCGGGCGACTTCTCCGTCCCTTAGGCAGTTTTGCAGTGGGAGCGTGAAGGCCATGGTTCATTTGCAGGGAATTCCTCAGCAGGCTTCCTGGTCTTGGCCGGGAGCGACACTTGAGGGGAGGAAATCCACCGCCTTTAGCCCACATGTGTCTGCTCAAACTCTCTCTCTTTGTATCATAGCCTTTCGATTTTTGGGATTTTAAGGGCTTACATGATTTTTAAAGGTCGTATAAGGACTTGTGAGTAGTATTTCTTCACTAGTACAAACTAGGGATGTAACGATAACCGGTTTGACGATAAATCATGATAAAATTCTCCACGGTTAGTATTACCGTTTCATATTTTAATTATCATTAAAACCGTATTTGATTACCACGATTTTTTCACAATTTTCACAACTTATGATAAATATATACTGTCCAGCGTAAAGCAAAGTTTAAATAACAGTCTCATGTGCGTAGAGCACGCAGAGTAGTTTCGTTTTGAATGAAAGCATGACGGAAAGCTGGGAGGTTTTAAAAGGGTGCTGAGGGAATATACAAATGTATATATAAATGAATTAATTATATGAATGTACCTCTGATGGCTCTGACTGTGTTCAGAAAAGATTCGATGGCATTGTGTTTTGATCTTCATTCCATGTAATGCCTAATAAAGCAGTGTTCTTAATCGCAATGCTGCTTTGTCCACGGAGTTTACGGAAACAGCTGTAACTTTGCTGTTCCATAAGTGCCGCCTAGTGGTAGAGAGTGGATTTACATTGATTTACGATTACGTTCAGCCTTTTTGCATTTTTTGTCTAGCTAAAATTTGCATGCCCTGCTTTCAACTGACCTTTTGATGAAAAACAAGGATTCTACACATTTAAACAATTTAGATAATACATCTAGAATTATTTAGATAAAATACATATAACCATTTATTGATTTGACTTAACCATTTTCTTTATTTAAAGGCTGAAATGTGAGGTTTACCATTTTATAAAACCTTTTCAAAGCTTTATTTGTATATTTTGAACATGTTATTAGATAACTGTTGAGGAGAACTGTTGTCAGTCATGTTGTAATATAAAATCTCATTGGTAATGTTATTGTTTTAGTGTTTGTGCAAACAGAAGTCATTTTATGTTTGTTGATTTTAAATATAAAACTAGGTGAAACAATTTTTGTTAGTACTTTTTAAACATTTCCAGCCCATTTTAACAATATCATGATAAAACTGATAACCGTGATCATTTTTGTCACTATAATCGTGCTAAGAAATTTCATACCGTTACATCCCTAGTACAAACTAGTGGTCAACTGAAATGGGTTTTCTAATATATCTTTTGAATTTCATCAGTGGATCTTGGAGAAAAGAGTATCACTGTTTTCACAAAATATTATCAGCACAGCTGATAAACATTGTTTTTAAGAAGAAATGTTTCTTGAGCAGCAAATCATTATATTATAATGATTTCTGAATGATCATGTGACACTGAAAACTGTAATGTAGTGATGTAATGATGCTGAAAATTCAGCTTTGCCATCATAAAAATAAAACATTACATTTAAGTTAAAATATATTTAAATAGAAAACAATTATTTAAAATTGTGTTACTGTTTTAACTATACACTACCAGTCAAAAGTTTTTGAACAGTAAGATTTTTAATGTTCTTTAAAGAATTCTCTTTTGCTCACCTAGCCTGCATTTATTTGATCCAAAATACAGCAAAAAAAAAAAAAGTAATATTACAGTAATATTGTGAAATATTTTTACTATTTAAAATAACTGCTTTCTATTTGAATATATTTTAAAATGTAATTTATACCTGTGATCAAACCTAAATTTTTAGCATCATTACTCCAGTCCTCGTTGTTTCAATTTATCCTTTAGAAATCATTCTAATATGCTGATTTATGCTGATTATTGTTATAATTATTTAAAACAGTTGATTACTTTTTTTTTTTTTTCGGAATTATTTGATGAGGCTTTAAATTGATCAAAAGTGATGATAAACATTTATAATGTTACAAAAGATTTCTATTTCAGATGAATGCTGTTCTTCTGAAAAAATTCAGCTGTTTTCAACATTAATAATAATAATAATAATGTTTTTTGAGCAGCAAATCAGAATATTAGAATGATTTGTGAAGGATCATGTGACTGGAGTAATGATGCTAAAAATGTAGCTTTGATCACAGGAATAACTTACAATTTAAAATTTATTTGAATAGAAAACATTTCTTTTAAATAGTAAAAATATTTCAAAATTTTACTGTTTTTTCTGTATTTTGGCTCAAAAAATGCAGACTTGGTGAGCAGAAGAGACTGCTTTAAAAATCTCACTGTTCAAAAACTTTTGACTGGTATTGTATTTTTGATCAAACAAATGCAGTCTTGGTAAGCCGCTTTTCAAAAACACTGTTTTCGATACAAAATGTAAGTATCTAGAATACAGGATGGTGATAATACTGATAAGTTATGAATAATTAAATTTAAGAATGGCAAATAAGGTGTAAATTACACTTTAAATAAAAAATACTTCTTTTACACAAAATACACAAAAATTAGGCCTAAAAATAAAAACTATTTGTAACTGACAAAAGACTTTCAGTGCTAATACTCTCAGAAAAGACCAAAAATATTCCAATTCATTGGCTTATAAGTAATATAAATAATGCAGAACACAAACTGGTTATTTATGTATAGATTGTCATTAAATTGGTGGTCAAGGAAACTACAAATTTTGATGCCATTATAAAGATGCAGAATTCTTCTTTGAGGATGATATTCCTCACCGCAAATGAGAAAAACACACACAGCTTGTCTAATAGTTATCAAATGCTTCCTGCAGGTGCTTACGTCCGTGCTAAAGAATTCAAAGGCCAGCTAAAGCGGTCTGTGCCGATCGTAAGGGAAGAGGAATGTTCTGTTTTGAAACAGATAGAGCAACCGATACGGTTGCCTATCTACGTCCCTTAGAGGTTTGAGAGCCGTTAGCGAAGAAACGCGAAAGCGAATCACTCTTCTCAGAGCTAAAAGGCTCAAATGTTTTGCAATAAACCCGTCGAAGACTTGAAAACTGAAATACAGACATTTAGGGAAGGATAATGTGCTGTGTGTTGGTCATACAATGCTCCCTATGGGCCCGTGAGTAAGATAATACGTCTGCCGCTAATATGCTAACATGCTAACTTTAAGAGGCAGCCTCATCCGGTTTCCCCTGCTATCACACAGCAAGTGAGTGCCAGGCTGTTTGTATAGCCCGAAGCCATGCTAAGTCACTTCCCATGCTCCGGCCAAAGAACACAGCTGACAGAAGGAGCCAGGGTCCTAGTGTGTGGGAAAAAAGCAATGACAGATAGAGGGCAGGAAGACGGCAGACAGCTGGAGTTGCAGCCACCTCCGTAAGAGGGCATGAGATCTTCTGATGTTTCTTTCTCTCAGTCTTAGGGAAGCCACTCAGAGAATTAATTTTTTTTTTAGTTGAATATTTACGATCAGAAATCCCCACTTGTGTGGGGAGAATCTTGAGGACAAACACCAGATTATCACGTGAAACTAAACAATATCCAATCAGAAAGTCAACTGACAGAAGCATAACTAACACAGTCATGACGCAGCACTAAGGGATAGGATACACTTTTAATTTTTTTCCTGTAAATTTTCTGTCAAAATCATTCCAAACACTATTATCGCAATTTCTTCCTGCCTATAGGCCTAGTCCACAATGATTTTTTTGTTGTTGTTGTTTTTTTACAAGATGAAATTACTTGTATATGATGCAAATTACACACGATATAAACAATAAACATTACACATGATATAAACAAGTATACACTAGAGGGTGCACGATGCATTAAGAGCCGGGGGTGAAAACTTTTGAACAGAATGAAGATGTGTACATTTTTCTTATTTTGCGTAAATATTGTGTTTTGTTTATTTAGTACTGCCCTTCAGAAGCTACAGAAGATACTTACATGTTTCCCAGAAGACAAAATAAGTTACATTTACACTGATCTTCAAATTCTAAAAGTTTTCACCCCCCGGCACTTAATGCATCGTGTTTCCTTCTGGGTCATCAGTGAGTGTTTGAACCTTCTGTAATAGTTGCATATGAGTCCCTCAGTTGTCCTCAGTGTGACAAGATGGATCTCAAAATCATACAGTCATTGTTGGAAAGGGTTCAAATACACAAAAATGCTGAAAAAACAAAGAATTTATAGGACCTGAACGATTTTTCTGAAGAACAGCGGGCAGTTTAACTGTTCAGAACAAACATGGGACTCATGGGACTCACAACTATCACTAAACAAAAAAAGATGGATCATTTGTGGATCATTCAGGTAACAACACAGTATTAAGAATCAAGTGTATGTAAACTTTTGAACAGGGTCATTTTTATAAATTCAACTATTATTTTCTCTTGTGGACTATATGTAAACATCTTTTATGTGAAATATCTTACTCAGGTCATAGTAATGACATGCAATTTGTATGATCCCTCTTATTTTGGTAAAATAATTAACGTTTTACAGATTCTGCAAGGTGTATGTAAACTTTTGACCTCAACTGTATAATGCTCCATTTCCTTCCTAAAAAACAAACAAACAAAAAAAAAAGGTTTCCCACTGGAGAACTTACATTTGTGAAATTGAAATTTTGCATGGAAAAAAATAAGATTTATCATGTAGACGTGAATGTGCTTTTCTTTTCTATTCTGCAGGGAATAAATAATACAACACACATTGGCATAACAAAACAAAATGATAACATAATTCCAAATAATACATTTGTCCGTAACAAAACAAAATGATTATCAATATTTAGTACAATAAAATCACAGACATTTTGCCAAAATAGTTTTACCAAAGGGCAATGCCAAAATAAATGTACTACTGTTTCAGGGCAACTGACATAAAACGAGCTAAAACTAAAGTCAATATCAGATTAAAATTTTACTAAATAATACTTTGCTGGGTAAATCCTGTGGTTAATTTTAAATGATACTTAACCTAGTTTGTAATTACAGTATATATTGATTAGGTATTAACCAAACAATATTGTCTGCCAGTTGATTCCAATAAGAATAAACATTGTGGTTTCTCACATTTGGAAGGTCTTATGAGATTTAAAAAATCTTTTAGTGTGAACCCAGCATAACAGTACACAAACATGACGGTTTGGTACATACACCTCGGTTTTAACGGCACAATTCAGCATGATTTTGGTACAACGAGGAAAAAACTAAACAAACTAACAAATTCTTTTACATTTTATTACTGTTTTAAGTATGTACTACCAGTCAAAAGTTTTTAAGATTGTTTAGGTTTTTGAAGAATCCTCTTCTGCTCACCAAGTCTGCATTTATTTGATCCAAAGTACAGCAAAAACAGTAATATTGTGAAATATTTTAACTTTTTAACTGTTTTCTATTTGAATATATTTTAAAATGTAATTTATTCCTGTGATCAAAGCAACATTTTCAGCATCATTACGGCAGTCTTTATTGTCACATGATCCTTCAGAAATCATTCTAATATGCTGATTTACTGTTCAAGAGACATTTATTATTATTATTATTATTAGCAATATTTAAAACTAAGTAAATTTTTTCAGGATTCTTTGATGAATAGAAAGATCCAAAGATTAAATTCACATAATGCAGTTGTTGTTGAAATATATTCAGAATAGTTTCTTAACAGATTACTTTAAACATACATTAAATATTTAAGACATCACTAACAGATAAAGTAAAATATAACGAGTACATAGTCTAATATTTCACGAAATGCTCTTCTCTAGACTTTATTTCTCTAACAAATAACTGACCTATGGACACCGATGACTTGTCTGAGGTAAATGAAATGCTAAGTAACATTTTGTTTACTAGCTGTTTTGTTGACGTCTTTTCATGATTGAAACGTTCACTGATGTTTATTTCGCATTAAAGGTGGTAGGAAAGAGGAGGGGATAATCGTGTTCACTTGCGCTCCGAGGCCTTTATACAGCCGTCACGCCACATCAAAGATTGTCAAAATGCCATTTATTGTTTGCATTTCATGGAAAAAAATTGACATAATTTGAAAGATGAAGTTTCACTCATGCAGTGGTTAAAACAATGCTGTATTCATTCGGTACACGTGTACCGAACCAAAAGACCCGTACCGAAAATTTTCTGTGCAAATGTGTACCGGTACACCCCTAATTTAAACATATTGTAAAACAACATTTAGCAATATTTTCCTGTGGTGATACAGTAGATGAATTGTTTGTTTTGGGTGTAGCCTAAAAGTAACATGATTTCCACTTGTTTTCACAGTTAACGAAATCATCAGGAACGATCTCTCCAGCATCTCCGTTCACAGCCACGCATAGCAGCCGAAGGTCCCTCTGAGAAGACCAAGGCAATCATGAACTCTACAGCATACCAAATTTTTGACAGAAGATCCAAATCAGCAAGACCTGACTCTGATAACACCGATTCAACAAACAAACCTTATGCACTCAGAGTTCCACTTTAAACGCGGCCGTCAGAGCTCACCGAACCTTGCTTGTTTGATTTCCACGGGGGGGACTGAAAACCAGCCTAAAAGCACAGAAAAAAACAAGTGCACTTCATTTCAGAATTTATCAGCACATCCTGCCGAGACAGAGCTTGTGTGCTGTTGTGGACCAAGTTGTCTCCCTTTTTGCTTTCGTCCTATTTACTCTCTTGTACTCGATGTAGCTTTTTAAATTATTACCGTAAGTGCAGTTTGACGTCTTTCTCATGTGTATATTTCTAAGAACATTTTGTGTATCTGAGAACATTCGGGTCTGGTCACAAATCAGTAACTTTGCAGGCCAATAACCAGACGTGCAGTTGACGCATGCACAATTCTAAATTATATCCTAAACCTAAACCTTTTTTTTTCGCTTTGGATGCATGCATATGTGAATGCAGGTGTGCACGTCTAAGCGCTTACTTTTGTCTATTTGTGTTTTTGTTACATTTCATCATCCAATGGCACAAATACGTGTGGTTAAATGAAGTATCTGTTCCTCATGAAGAAGAAAACATTGACGACTGATTGCCTTTGTGGAATTTGAATATCATTTTTGAAGCCTTGACCTGTTTGTAAGCCCGAACGGCCTTATTGATTTGCCTTAAGCTTATGCCAAATTGTCGTTTTGTTCATCATTTGACAGCAGATGTCTGTGCTTATGTCTGAATAGCCATTCCAATGTTTATAGCTTTTGTAATATCAGGTATGATATGTACTTGTTAACTGGAATTTTTATAAATAGAATAGAATAGAAATAGAATAGAATAGACTTATTTATTTGGAGTGAGCTGGAATTAATCAAACGCAAGCCATAAGGGAAGTATAGCAATTCTTTTCCCTTTACGGTCACATTTGGTAGCAACTTTGTGACCGGAGAATGACTGGACTGGCATTTGTTAACCATCCAATATTATTTTAGCAATTTTTCAAGGCAAGATAATGGTTTCAGATTAGGCTACGCTTTCTCAAATTGCCTTTGAACAGCTGAATATATGTTTCACTATAACTGCCTCTATGACCTGATGGTTTACTGCACTGTGCCTTAAAGTGTTTATTAAGCAGGAATACTTTTTATATGTACTTGTCCTCTCTAATTATAAACGTAATGCATGTTTCTCAGCATATAATGAGATTTTCGTACAAGGGTTTTCACTCCCTGTACATTGTATCCTGTCTGTAGGTTGTTAGGTAATGTATGCACTTTAATTTGTATTTTTTTCTGTACTGGGATCTCAGAAATACCACATATTGTTTTTTTTGTTGTTGTTTGTTCTTGACAATCAGACCTAAAAGTGATATATTCTTCCGCAAGGGTATCAATGACAACAACAGATTTTGTTTTTCTTGCAAGTATATGTATTCAATTTACCCATGCTTGTCACATTTCTACGGTGCATTTACAATTCATTACCAAAATATGCACAATAAATTCATGCTTTGTTGGCTCTTTTAGAGGTGTGTAGTTGAATGGTGTAAAAATATGACTACAAACGCATATAGAAAGTACCAGGGCTAGCTATCACAATGATTGTTTTAGTAACTAAAAGGTATATGAGATAACTTGTTCACAAAACCTACATTTGAACTAAATAGCAGTGAATTTAATATTCCAAACTAAGGTTTTAATATTATTGTATTTTTGTTATAGCTTTTGCATAATAACTGAACTGATATACATTAAGCCTTAAAGGAACACTCCACTTTTTTTGAAAATAGGCTCATTTTCCAACTCCCCTAAAGTTAAACAAAAGAGTTTTTGAATCCATTCAGCCGATCTCCGGGTCTGCCGGTAGGCCTTTTAGCATAGCTTAGCATAAATCACTGAATCAGTTTAGACCATTAGCATCTCGCTCAAAAATGACCAAAGATTTTTGATATTTTTCCTATTTAAAACTTGACTCTTCTGTAGTTACATTGTGTACAAAGACCGACGGAAAATAAAAAGTTGCAATTTTTACTCTCATTCCGAATTTTACTCTAATTTTTCTCTCATAGCTGGGGACTATTTTCAGGCGCTGCGTAATATCATTGCGCCTGCTGCACCTATGGTATGGCAGCAAAGTTCATTAATTATTACTCCAGAATAAGAACATAGTTCCTATCCATATCAGCCTGGAAAATTGCAACTTTTCATTTTCTGTCAGTCTTTGTACACAGTGTAATTACAGAAGAGTCAAGTTTTAAATAGGAAAAATATCAAAAATCTTTGATCATTTTTGAACAAGATGCTAATGGTCTAATCTGATTCAGTGATTTATGCTAAGCTATGCTAAAAGTGCTAACAGCAGACCTGGAGACCGGTTGAATGGATTAAAAAATGGTAAAACTCATCTGTTTAACTCTAGGGGAGTTGGAAAATGAGCCTATTTTCAAAAAAAAGTGGAGTGTTCCTTTAAGACATGAGTCAAAATTTTACCTGAAAGGTGTCCTAAATATATTCAAATGACAGGTTAATCAAATTGTTACTTTTTTTTATTTTTTATTTTTTTTATGTATACAATTTATTAACTTCATTTTCATATATATAATTATTATTATTCAGAATTTTATTTATTTATTTATTTTTTTTACCATGAAATATTACTTTAAAAATCTGATGGTACACTGACTTCTAATAAGGCAAATGACTCTGTTTCTCTCATGTTTCTTTCTGGTAGTGTTTAAGTTTGTTGAGCGGGTACGAAATTCTAAGCAAAGGGCAGATTGCTTGCTGCAGCAACAAAGCTATCCACAATAATTGCTACAGTGATATATTTACTACAAAATTGCACTCATTTAACTGTAGGGGGTTCCAAAGTCACACACAAAACTACATATATTTTATTTAAATTTTGTTTAATAGCCCATTTAACAGCAGGTTCCAGTGTGACAGCTTCATATATTGGCCACAATTGGGGCATGTTGTCACAAAAGAAAATTTGTAATAATTGATTTTTTCGTGGGCAATTAATTTTCAATGGCTTGTTTGTAGATTTAAAGGGATCGTTCACCCCCCCAGAAATATATAAAAATGATTACCCCATGATTTACTTACCCTCAAATCATTCTAGGTGTATATGATTCATCTTTCATATGAATATAATCAGAGTTAAATTAAAAAAATATCTTGGCTCTTCAAAGCTTTTGATTTTGAAGTCAAATAAAGTGCTCCACACAGCTCCAGGGGTTAATAAAGACCTTCTGAAGTGAACATGCATTCTTGTAAGAAAAATATCCATATTTAAGACTTTATAAACTGTAATCTCTAGCTTCGGTGGGAATATGCTAATTGCGTGCAAACCAAGTTTTATTTACAGTGAAGGAAAACCAGTCTCCTATTGCCTTAAATTGAACTCCTTTTATATATATATTTACAAATTCTTATTTTGTACCTATAATTCGTGACCAGTTTTGTTTTGCTCTCTCATGTCACATTTGTCACTTTTGCATTCGCTACGCTCTTGTGAATGCATGTATGACAGTTAGCAGAAACTAGAGATTACAGTTTATAAAGTCTTAAATACGGATATTTTTCTCACAAAAAAAAAAAATTGATTCGCTTCAGAAGGTCTTTATTAACCCTCTGGAGCAATGTAGAGCACTTTTTTATAATGTATGGATGCACTTTGGATTTTAAATTAAATGCCATTAACTGCCATGATAAAGCTTGGAAGAACCAATATAACTCTGTATTTGTCTGAAAGAAGAAAGTTATATACACCCAGGATAGTTTGAGGGTGAGTAAATCATGTCGCAATTTTCATTTTTGGGTAAATTATTCCTTTAAGGCATGGATGTTCAATCCTACTTCTGAAAGGCCAACTTTTTGGAGATTTATCTTCTTAAGCTCCAAACTACTCAAAGACACATACCTGGAAGCTTCTAGTAATCCTGAAGAACTTGATTGGCTGGTTCAGGTGTGTTTATTTGGTTTGGAGCTTTGTAGGATAGTGGCCCTCCGGGAATGTGATTAGACACCCTTGCTTTAAGTTATGTCTGTCCACCTTTATTTTTAACGTAAGAGCGGTTGCACTCAGCCATTTGTAACAGCAATGTGCAAGGTGTCCAATGTCATTCACTTCCGGTTATTTTAGCTGTACAAAAAAGGCCATCATGCTGCATGATATTGCAAACTGGCATTTGTTATCATATTTGGAATAATCAAGTTACCATAAAAACACTGTTTGTAGCTTAAATAGTTTTACCATTTACTGCACTTGTTAGCCTATTCTTATTTACATATAGCGGCTAATAAGTGGGAAGTCTTGCACATTCACCAAAAAATAGCTTTCATGTTGCAAAATCAAATGGACACACAAAACTCAAAAATAAGCCAACCTGAAGAAATATTCAGTAGCCATTAAAATTGTGACAACTAGCCCTCTGTGTACCCTATAGAGTATTTAAACAATGCCACTGAACTGAACAAAAATCACATTTTGCTGATTATTGCTGCTGAAAATGATCAATTACTGTCATGTTTTGGGCTTTACTAATTGGTCAGATTGGGAAAAGCCTGGAGTAGGCTACTAGCCTATAGACTGCCAAAAGTTATAATAAGTCAAGGAGAAGAGTTTTAACTGTCTGATGAACTGTTTGACCAAGCTGAACCAGGATTTCCAGGACAAGAATCTCGACAACATTCGTGTTTGTTCGTATAATTTCCGGTCAGGTAGGTGACATATTCCATGTACAGGTCTTTAAACACCTCTTAACTTTAGTTTGTCGCCCCTTCCTGCTTACTAAGTCCTTTTCTATATGATTTGGCAGTTTCCACGTTTTTTTCGTGGTTTAGACAGCATAAATTAGCAGAACAACCTATATTCAGTAGTACATTCCCCACGCTGTTGTTTACATCAGTATCGGCGATATGGCCGTGCATCCGTTTAACTGAACAAATCGTGATGTAAGTTATGACAGCAGACTGCTAGTAATAACTGATGTTAAGTTTTGCACCAAAATCAACTTACAAAAGACTTCAAGATGTTTCTTATTGCTCCTAAAAATCATAGAGAATAAAAAACAGAGATGATTTATTTGACAAATCTTTTGTCCAAACTTTTAAGGAGTATAAAACCCTGACCTAATGTTCCGTTTTACCGATCTAGTTTCAACCCTATAGTCAGAACGGCTCATTAAAAATGCGGCGGTATCGTCTGAAACGAAATCGTGAAAAATGCGCACGATCTCTTCCCCATGTGCACAGGAGAGCTGAACTTCCAGAGTAGTAACTAATGGATCAAAGTAGAAGCAGCTGTTGTATCCAGGCTTTGAGCCAAGCACCCTATGACACCTGCCAGGCAGACAGGAATATTTTCCATGGGTTTGAATCCCCGGTCACACAGCCATGGTGACAACGCACAGTCAGGGTGGGGTGGATCATCAAAGCCAGTGCCCAGAAATAGCCGCTCTATTAGTAGGCTGCCTGGGTGAGGATTGTTAGAGAGCCAAGAAGACGAGCGGCCTGCGCTAACGGTCACAGATATCATTGTGTGAAAACTCCTGTCGAGTGAACGAGCTGTGAATCTCAACTCCCTCCACATCCTAATACATACAACTGTCGTCCTCCCATTATCCTCTCTCCCCTAATACTGCGTTCCCTGGATCAATGCAAGATGGTGGCTGTTCTGTCCAGACTGTTTTCATCTGCAGTCGTATATTTTAAAATTACAGCAGTTAAAAAGCAGAGGAGACTTAAGACTATGAATTTTCTTAAAATTGCAATGAAATAAATCTAAGCCTGCAGATTTTTAGGACCATATCAACTCAGTTCTTTGCTTTAGCATAATGAAAACTGACTAATATTAGTGGTTCTCAAACTTTCAAGGCCCATCATTATCAAAATCAATATTAGAGGCCACCCCAGGCTGTTTTTTTTTTTCTTCTGGTAAGGTTACATAAATATGAGCTAGCTTGTTTTCCATTTGTTTTTTATTAACAGAAACTAGGGCTGTTGATATGTTCAAATAATCATGTAGAATCTTTAACAATTAACGTTTTTAAAAGGAAAGAAACCTAAATAACCTTAATGCAACAGAATCTCTCTGTATGCAATACATATTGCACTTGACCCTTGAGCAAGGCACCGAACCCCCAACTGCTCCCCGGGCGCCGCAGCAATGCAATGGCTGCCCACTGCTCCGGGTGTGTGTTCACGGTGTGTGTGTGTTCACTACTGTGTGTGTGCACTTGGATGGGTTAAATGCAGAGCACAAATTCCTAGTATGGGTCACCATACTTGGCCTCATGTCTCGTCACTTTCACTTTCATATGTGACCCTGGACCACAAAACCATTCACAAGGCTATTTTATATATATTATATGGATAGGACATGGATATGGATAGGACAAAATTTGGCTAAGATATTACTAATGAAAAACTAAGTTTTGATATATTTATGAATGGAAATGTACAAAATATCTTCATGAAACATGATCTTTATTTATACTAATGATTTTTGGCAAAAAAAAAACAAAAACAAAAACAAACAAAAAAAAAAAAATAAAATAAAAAAAATAAGTAGGAAATCTAATGCATGTGTCACATTAATTTTTTATCAGGTTTTTTTTTCTGATAAAGAATAATAATTATAAGGAGACATTCTGAGAGCCAAAAAAAAAAAAACTATAGTAGTTTACTAAGGTCACCAGGTAAAACTGCTTCTGTGTGAGGACCGATCGAAATGAATTATATTCACTGTAGACCGTTACCGCCTCCTAGTGGACATTTTTTGATTATTGCAAATCTACCATTAAAATATTGAAAATATTGAAAAATTGAGTCATGATAATAATGTTAGAAACAAAAAAAAATGGACAAGGAACTAAATAAAAACAAAAGAAAAAAATTAAATAAAGAAATCAGCATTAAACACTTAACAAACACACTGCCGTTCAAAAATACAGAAAAAACTAAAATATTGTGAAATAATATTGCAATTTAAAATAACAGTTTTCTATTTGAATATATTTCTAAATATAATTTATTCCTGTGATGCAAAGCTGAATTTTACAGCATCATTATACTCCAGTCTTCAATATCACATGATCCTTCAGAAATCATTCTAATATGTTGATTTATTATCAATGTGGGAAACTGTTGTGCTGATATGACACTTTTTCAAGATTCTTTAAGTAATAATAAATTAAAAAGAACACCATTTATTCAAAATAGAAATGCTCTGTAACAATATACACTAGCGCTCAAAATTTGGGGGTCCGTACATGTTTTCTTTCTTTCTTTTTTTTTTTTTTTTGAAGTAAATTAATATTTTTACTCAGCAAGGATGTGTTAAATGGCTAAAAGAAAAAGTGATAGTAAAGACCTACATTGTTATTCTTTTTTGAATAAATGCTGTTCTTTTTTATAATTATATTTATCAGAGAATCCTGAAAGATATCAGAGGTTCAAAGGATTTCTGAAGGATTATGTGACACTGACGACTGGAGTAATGATGCTGAAAATGCATCACAGGAGTAAATCAAATGTTAAAATTGCACTAATACAACTGTCTTTTGTTTTTTTTTCCTCTGTATTTTTGATCAAATAAACCCAGCCTTGGTGAGCATAAGAGATTTCTTTAAAAAACAAAACAAAAAAAAAAACAATTAATATCTTACTGATCCCAAACTTTTGAACAGCAGTGTATATGTAGTAAAACATCTGCACAGTATACAAAATAATTCAATAATTCAAATATTTCTATATTAATTTTAAACAAATTTCCTTTCTAACTAAACATATTCTTTACATATGATCCACAATTAAGAATTAACAGTAATAATATTATAATACATTTTACTATTTACAGAACCTGTATCTCATAGACAACTAGTGTTACACGTGTCACCTGAGGTGAAAAAGTCATATATATTGACCAGAGGAAACATAGTCACTGCCCCCAACATTGAGCCCAACTGCACTACAGCTCCACACCACACAAGAGCGCTGTGACCTTCATCTCGTAAAATGACAGCAACAATCACCTTCACATAAGATAAAGTGAAGATAAAAAAGAACCATGCCAACACCTGAAAACACAGAATTACTCAATGTGAATATACAAACAGAAACAATAAAATATATTAAGCCTCTTATATTAGAAATAAACACAAACTGGTCCCAAGTACTCACAATAATGACAGCTCCAGAGGTCTCATTAACTAGCAGTGGACATGGACTCAACACAGCCATGCCCATAATGTAAACGCCAATAAGAGAGCCAATGGAAGTGAGAACTCCCATCAACATTAAGGACCTGTTTAGAATGCAAAAAAAGTGTTGAGAAGTAGTATGTTTTAAATATATTTGGTACAGTTGAGGTCAAAAGTTTACATCCCCCTTTCAGAATCTGCGAAATGTTAATTATTTTACCAAAATAAGAGGGATCATACAAAATGCATGTTATTTTTTTATTTAGTACTGACTTTAAGATATTTCACATAAAAGATGTTTACAAAGTTGTCCACAAGAAAAAATATTACTTGAATTTATAAAAAGAACATGTTTGAATGTTTACATCCCCATGATTCTTAAAACTGTGTTCTTACCTGAATGACCTGATGATTTTTTTGTTTAGTGATAGTTATTCATGAGTCCCTTGTTTGTCCTGAACAGTTAAACTGCCTGCTTATCTTAAGAAAAATCCCACAAATTTGTTGATTTTCCAGCATTTTTGTGTATTTGAACCCTCTCCAAAAATTACTGTATGATTTTGAGATCCATGTTTGAGGACAACCGAGGGACTCATATGCAACTATTATAGAAGGTTCAAATTCTCACTGATGCTTCAGAAGGAAAAACAATGCATTAAGAGCTGGGGTTTAAAACTTTTGAGCAGAATGGAAATTTTCATTATTTTGCCTAAATATCATATTTTTTCATTTAGTATTCCCATTCAGAGGCTATAATTACATAATTACATGTTTCTCAGAATACAAAATATGGTAAATTTACCCTGATCTTCAAATTCAAAAAGTCTTCACCCCCTGCATCAGTGAGCGTTTGAACCTTCTGTAATAGTTGCATATGGATCTCAAAATCATACAGTCATTGTTGGAAAGGCTTCAAATACACAAAAATGCTAGAAAACCAAAGAATTAGTGGTACCTGAAGGACTTTTCTGAAGAACAGCAGGCAGTTTAACTGTTCAGGACAAACAAGGGACTACTGAACAACTATCACTAAACAAAAAAACAAAGATGTGGATCATTCATGTAACAACACAGTATTAGGAATCAAGGGGATGTAAACTTTTGAACAGAGTCATTTTTATAAATTCAGCTATTATTTTCTCTTGTGGACTTCATGTAAACATCTGGAGCCAGTCGTGGCCTAATGGTTAGATAGTCTGACTTGTAACCCGAAGGGGGATGTAAACTTTTGACCTCAACTGTATATACATGTGTAAAAAGCAGTTATTGTTCATTTATTTCACTACAAAATCAGTTGTCCATGAAATCGCTATTTTTCATGATGTAGCTTACCTTTGAGTGTAAAACATGCTGATGAAACAAGCTATAGGATTGGCAACGTTCGCCATAGTGGCTGACCAGTGATAGGCCTGGTCTCCATAAGGTAAACATGAGTATGACTGCACTGATGGCAATCCGGTATTGGTCAGAGCGGTCACCCATGCTAAGATAACATAGATGTACAGCACTTGCATCCATGTGTACATCCCTGTCCCAAACATGCTGAATTTCTGACTAGACTTTTGAGAGCGCATCATTGGTTTCTGTTCAGATTTCTTGTTTTTCAAGCGTGATATGGAATCTCCATTTCCATTTGTGTTATTAGGACGCTCCCGAGCCACAGCCGGATGGTAGTTTAAAAGTAAGAATGCCACCAAACAAACCACCATCATAGCCGTCAGGAAGAAAAAATAGGCTTCAACTGAAAAGTTAGCTGGTTGGTAGTGAGGCACAAGGTAGTTAGTGTCTCTTTCAGAGCTGTTAAGATGTGTTTCATTGAATCTGAGGATTTGAGATGCATTGATACATTCCATCACACCTACACCTTGAACCATCGCCACTAAAGCTGGGACAAGTCCACTCAGGCCTTCTCCTACATAATACGTCATGAGATACTCCGCCTTGAGCTGCGTCATGAAAGGAAGGAACGTCACTGAAGAGGTGCAGTCCACTATTGAGATGAAGAAGATGAGGAGCATTAGAGGAACGCTGCGCTTTACACCTTGCACCATTACCGTCTCACTCCAGAAGAAAGCTAGGAAAAGACTTGCCAGTATTCCAAAACCAACAATAAAATAAATCACTGCCGTCTCATTGAGCTTTCCTGGGCGGAAGCGGTGCATTAATGTGACAAACAGAGGTGCGATGTTGGCCAGTTGGACAATAACGGAGATGTAGGAGGGAAGATACCAGCCCTCAGGTACCTGGGGAACGATTAGAGGAAGCTCCACCCACAGACCACAAATGGTCACCCAGGAGCCCATGCCAAAAAGGCCAGCCAAAACATGGGTGAGGATAGACATGGCCATGGTGATTTAGATCAGCGCCCCTCAGGCTTCATAACCTTAATGTTTTCAGAAAGGAAAAACGATGAGTGCAGTGAATAACCAAGAGAATTTTATTCAATGACAGATATTATTTTTGCAGTTCTGCCATAGAAATTATACACTTTATCTTTAAATTCCGAATTTGGTGCTGCCAAGTTTATTTATTCAGCTGAGCAAAATATTTAATCCAGGGCCGCTCCAGGAGATTGACCCTTCAGTCAGTGCACTTTCGCTTTGGATAAGAAACATCTGCTAATATGAAGTTATTGAGTAACATCTGCAGTAAATGGAGCATTGTGTTTACTAATACTTTGATGCAGCTCCAATGTATTTTGAGAACAAAGTCAGGAAGATTGTGCTTATTTGCAGAAAGCCTATCAAAGTACAAATCAGAGTGCAGTTAGCAGGGGGGTTGTAGGGACTCTGGTTGAGATCTTGAAAATAGGCTCAACTGGTGTAAAAACTGTGAATAAAACCATATAACCACATTTTTCTTCTAATTTTAGCTTTCAATGTATAAGAAAATATTTATATTTTTGGAAATACAGGGCATGATTCATGTTTAAGTTTAATTTTAATCACCTTTCAGTTATTATAAGTGGTCTAAAATGAAGCAAAAAAAAACAAAAAACATGCAGTTATTAATGTAAGGTCATAAATCAGGCATGTGTACTATTCATGTTATTATGGATTATGGAAATTGAGAAATGGTGCTTGTAATTTCATGTAAACTATGTAACTATTAATACTTTTACTTTTTTTAGTACAACAAAAAAGTGAAATCAAGTTAAAATGAGGTACAGCAATGTGGAGAATAAATATACATACATTGGTGGCCAAAATGATTAGAACACTATATTTTCACCAGCTAGTCAGTTATTTATATATGTTGCTGTGGTGTGACAGTAGGAAATATCGGTTTACATTTCCAAATATTCATTTTTCCATCAATTGTAATAATCCAGAGAGATTTTTGTTTGCACAAAGAGTCTGACAACCTGCGATCCACAAAGAGAGATCTTTAATTTAGTTAATAGAAGTTAATTGATAAAGAATTTGATTTATTAAAATACATTATTTTTGACAGCATCCTCATTATACAGCATTTTTACACAAGAGCCTGAAATTTGTAACAGTACTGTAGCTTTGCAGATTAAAATGCAGTTTCTCTTGCAAAATGTGACACAGTTTTCTTTAAAAAGTGTTACAGCCATCCCCTTATATTGAACTAATTTTTTAAATAACTTTTTTTTGTGTGTTGTTTTACAGAATGCCTAGACAGTGAATCAGGAAGACAGACAGGGGTGTGCCTGTCAGTGTTTTACAAAAAGGGTCAGATATTTTCAGGTTTTTTCCCCCTGTTAATAAAATTTCTTAATTAGAAATGTTTATCTGTTTTAAACGGTTTAAAACATTATTGTATTGGGTTCTACTTTTTTTTTTTTTTTGCTTATTTCAGTAAACCTGTTTTGGAGCATATTGCGTAGTGTGGCTTATTTTTTTCTTCAGGTGACTAATTGTTACAACTTACCGTAAAAGGTTGTAACATAGGCACTCCATGTATTTAACGTCAACTTATGAGGGGGTTGATATTCTTGCAGAAGTTTCAATGGGTGCTTTTTGTAGTAAACAAATGTGTTTACTATGTATACAATTTTGAGTACTCTAGCATGAAAATTCAGTGAGTTACAGATGCTGAAGCAAAAAGTGTTACAACCATACCCGGTCTCCCCTACTCGTGAAAACGCGACAAGAGGTATGAAGAAGCGATGTTTCTACCAGCCAAAAATGCATTGTACACAGTATGAATTTTATTAAGAGGCCGCAAAGTAAACTTTTTTCATCATTTATGCGATTTTCTGGTTAACTTGCGCATACTTGTGGAATCTGTGGATGATAACACTCGACATCCCAGCTATGCTGCTGCGCAACACTAATAAATAAATGTATGCAGTTTATGCAGTATTACTTGTTATTGTGTCACAGTTTCAGCTGCTGTTGTTGTATTTCTTACTCTTAGTTATTTGTCATTTGGTTACCACTGAAAGCTCAGCTATTACTTAATATGCTGTTTTTGTAATCGAACTGTGGTTCGACTGTTAAATGATTAGGTCAGTGTCCGTCTGAGAGTTAATGAAGAAGTTCCAGTATGCATAACGACAAACTGGCACTCGAATATTGGAACCATTATCATCGTATGCATCCTAGTATTGACGTGTACTAGTCTGCTTACTTTTTGGCCCATGTGTTATAGTAAACAGCCTGTTTATAAAGTACAATGCGGTTATACAAAAAACGTAATTATGAACAAACATACACACTACTTAGCATGCAACATTCGACAAATGCATTTTTTTTTTTTTTAATTTATCAGTAAAACAAAAGATTGGTGACAACTGACAGGTACTCACATGATCTGAGGCTGATCATATGGAGACAAAGTCCTGCGCAATGAGAGAAATGTCTTTTATCCTCTGCATGAGTGGGTGTGCTTATTCTAGCCAACCATGACACCTGTCTGTTGATGTTTTATTAGGGGTAAAAAATATTGTGTAATTTGTAGATCATTTATTATAATGCCAGTATATAAGTCAGAAAAACAATCATACATTCATTAAAAATGGGATATAAAAACATAATCATTAAGCAATAAGTGCTGTTTCCTTACTTATACATTATTTCAGGATATGTAACAAAATGTCCTTTGCTAAGAAAACCAATAACAGCTAAAGTGAAAGTTTGACTATAACCATTGTTATGTAAGGATGTAGTAAAAAAGTAACTTAATACAACTGCTGATGACTAAAAAAAAGCAGCTTGTGGACTAGTTTACATAGTTTATAAGTCAGTTTTTAGGTTTTAAATTATTTATTTTTGTTTATATAAAAGAATGAACTCCACAACTTGTTTATCCCACACTCACATTAACCATTTATTTACTTCCAAAGCTCTGAGATCGTAACAACAGCACATAAAAAGTGCATATGAACATATTCAAAACAGCATATAATAGTTCTATGATGGCATATAATAATTTCAGTGTCATTGCCTTTTAAATAAAAAGATTTTTTCTTCATTCTTCACTGACAAAGTATCAACAGCATGTTAATATGCACAATTAATTAACAGAGTTAAAATAAAGGCTTTAATTACAGACATCAGGAATGAAGTTAGTGCTCAACACAAATCTCCAGCTCTCATAAAACTAATTTGGATTTAAACCCAGTTTACATTCTGAACTTATGTAATTAGTGCCAAGAATAATTAGTGCTTAATGCCAAAAAATTACACACACTACAATTTTGATAATTGTAGCAAAAGTAAGTGCAAGATAACAGCAGATGCAAAATGAGATTAACCTTAATTAAATACTGGCCTCACATTTAACATAAAAAGAGTAAAAACATGGCAGCTTCACACATGGCAAGTCAGACATATTGTCAGCAGTACATTTAGACTCTGTAAGTATAATAAAACTAAAATTTTGCAGATAAACAAAACCAGATAGAAGTCTAAATGTCTAAATATAAATCCAGGAATGTGATGATACACATTTTTTGCTAGTGGTCGACAAAACACAATTTCACTTTGGAGTCATAGAAAGCATAGTTTTTCCACTTAGGAACAATATAAACTTACCTGATTTGCATTCATCAACAATGACCAGCTTGCTGTTGGGAATAAACAAAATACTGTGTATAATACTACACAGATCTACTCATTGGATAACGTATATTGTAGTTATAGATTGCTGACTTCTGATTTCTGGGCTAAGCAATTGCTGACATGCTGATACTGAGGTTTTCATTATGTAATCAGACCTACTCTGATTTCCAACCACAGATCCTCGTCTTGTCGCATGAAAACACTTCTCACTTAATCTAGATCAAGGTCAAGGTGTTCACACACATATGTATCAACCACATATTCTTTACATTCTCAGTGTGCCACCAGGTAACACAAGGATATGCAATGTGATCAAGTGCTGTTCTTTTTGCATTGACATTATTTTAAAATGTCCTATGAATGCATCAGTTTTACCATCTTTTTCCATTTTCGATACCTGTTGTATAAAGGCACAGGGTGAATGCAAAATCAAGTGCTGTAATATTAACTGCAGTTGTCTGTGCAGTCCTGGGCTCGCTGGAAGACCTGGTACACACTGACTAAAGGAAACATTGTGAGAGCGCCAATAAGAGAGCCAGCCTGGATGAAAACTCCACACCAGAGCAAAGCTGCATGGCCTGCTTCATGAAGCAGAGTCCCAACTACAACCTTCAGGTAAGAGAACAAACCAGTGAAGATGATCCAGGATATGATCTGAATGAAGAAAGAAATACAGGCTTCTGTTAAAAAACCTAACCTGAAGAGATTTTAATGGGTTCTAATATTGTCCATATAGTCTGGAAGAATTATTTATATACTGTATTTAGGGATAATGTGTGTACACTACCAGTCAAAAGTTTTTTACTCCAGGCTTCAGTGTCACATGATCCTTTAGAAATCATTATATTATGCTGATTTGCTGCTCAAGAAACATTTACTATCATCATCATCATCATTATTATCATCATTAATATTTAAACAGTTAAGCGCAATATACACATTTGGGAAAAAATATAGAAATTAATACTTTTATTTAGCAAGGATGCTTTAAATTGATCAAAAGTGATGATAATGTTACAAAAGAACTTTCGATTATTCAAAGAAACCTGAAGAAAAATTATACTCAGCTGTTTTCAATAATAATGTTTTTTGAGCAGCAAATCAGAATATTAAAATGATTTCTGAAGGATCATGTGACTGGAGTAAAGATGCTAAAAATTCAGGTTTGAAATCACAGGAATAAATTATATTTACAATATATTAAATAGAAAACAGATATTTTAAATAGTACATTTTCTTAATTAGTTTTGCTGTACTTTGGATCAAATAAAAGTAGGCTTGGTGAGCAGAAGAGACTTCATAAAAAAAAAACCAAGTGTATTATAGGTGGTAACTGAACGGTTGTTCAGGAATACATTATTTTTGTGAAATAAATCCATAGTTAAAGGGAAAATAGAGCATCAGTAAGTGTACACTTATCTTAAAGGGTTACGCCACCCCAAAATGAAAATGATGTCATTAATCACTTACTCCCATGTCTTTCCAAACCCATAAAAACTTTGTTCATCTTCAGATCACAATTTAAGATATTTTGGATGAAAAACAGGAGGTTGGTCATTGTACCATTGACTGCCAGGTAAATAACACTGTCAAGGCCCAGAAAAGTATGAAAGATGTCGTTAATCTGCCCATCAGTGGTTCAACAATTACTTTTTGAAGCTACGAGAAAAGTTTTTGTTACGTAAAGAAAACAAAAATAACGACTTTATTGAACAATTCGTCACCGCATTGTGACGCAGCTGATACAGAACAGCGTACGCTGTTTGTGTCCAGAGGATACTCTCTAAAATGGTGCTACGGTGACACGAAGGAGACTAATTGTTGAATAAAGTCATTATTTTTGTTTTCTTTGCATACAAAAACTCTTCTCCATAGCTTAGTAAAATTATGGTTGAACCACTGATGGCAGATGGACTATTTTGACGATGTCTTTCATACTTTTCTGGGCATTGACAGTGTAATTTACCTATCAGTCAACGGGACAGTGACATTTCATCCCAAATATCTTAAATTGTGTTCTGAAGACAAACAAAGCTTTCACGGATTTGGAACGACATGGGTGATTAATGACAAAAGTTTCATTTTGGGGTGAAGTAACCCTTTAAAGCCTTCTTTATCAGATCTTTAGAGATGATACAATAATGAAACACCATGAACGGAGTGGGAGAATTCACTAAACAGTTTTTGCACATTTTAGTTTAGTGGTAAAGTAAACAGCGCTTTCAAAATTTTGAGAGATTTGCTCTTAGTTTCTCTCCCAATCAGTAATAAAACACAGTTACTAACCACTAGAGCAACTCCAGACTGACTTCCTAAAAGTGGTGGACAGGGACTCAGGGCAGCCAAGGCCATGAGATAGGCAGCAAAAATACCGCCTCCCAGTGACATCATACCAAGACCAACACTGGACCTGTAATAAAACGATCAATTTCAATTCTAAAAATTCAGCTAAATTAATAACACTTACACCACACAATAATATGGCAATTTGTACATGAGCAGAATTTAAATATTGGGAGTCCTGCAGAGTTTAGCTCCAACTTGCCTCAACACACCTGCCTGGAGGTTTCTAATATGCCTAGTAAGACCTTGATTAGCTGTGTTTAACTGAGGTTGGAGCTAAACTCTGCAGCACAGTAGTCCTCCAGGAGCAGGATTAGATTTACTCAATTAAAATTTCCTGATAATTTAACCCCATGTCATCCAAGATGTTCATGTCTTTCTTTCTTAAGTCGAAAAGAAATTAAGTTTTTTGAGGAAAAATTACAGGATTTTTCTCCATATACAGGTTCTTCAAGCGGTGTCATAGAAAAAACTATTTTTAGTACCACAAGAACCATGCAGTCAAAGGTTCTTTAAATAACTCTCTCTTTCTTACCTTTATATAATCTGAAGAACCTCCTTTTACCAAAAAAAAAGTTTTGTAAAGTTTTTTTTGTAAAGGGAGTTTGACTTTCTTAGCATGTTTTTTTTGTATGCACTGGGTCGTTACTTCTACCCAAGTCACGTTTCCAACATGACTACGTACTTTAAATACATAGAAGACTAGAAAACAGATTTTTTTTTTTACAAAATGACCAATCGTTTTGCTAGATATGACCCTTTTTCCTAATCTGGAATTGTGTAGAGCCTTTTTAAGAAACTTTAATTTAGACCTTCAACCTACTGATCCCCACTATATGGAAAAAAAATCCATGTTTTCCTCAAAAACCCTAAATTCTTTTCAACTGAAGAAAAGAAGAGCATCTTGGATGAGACAGTGATGAGGAAATTATGAGGAAATTTTCACTCTGGAGTAAACTAATCTTTTAACTAAAGAGTAGTTCACTTCCAGAACAAAAAATTTACAGACAATGTACTCACCCCTTTGTCATCCAGGATGTTCATGTCTTTCTTTCTTCAGTCGTAAAGAAATTATGTTTTTTTGAGGAAAACGTTTTAGGATTTCTCTCCATATAATGGACTTCTATGGTGCCCCCGAGTTTGAACTTCCAAAATGCAGTTTGAATGCAGCTTCAAAGGGTTCTAAGCTGAGGAAGAAGGGTCTTATTTAACAAAACGATCAGTTAAAAAATAAAAAAAATCATATACTTTTTAACCTTATCCGCTCGTCTTGTCTAGCTCTGTGTGAACTCTGTGTATTCTGGTTCATGACAGTTAGGGTATGTTGAAAAACTCCCATCTCATTTTCTCCTTTAACTTCAAAATCATCTTAAATCGCTGCAGGAGTACCAACCCAATGTTTAGAAAGTGAATGTGCAAAGAAGATTAAATGGCCTTTACAAAAAAAAAAAAAGTAAAACAGTGATGTTGGAGGAGAAAATGAGATGGGAGTTTTTCGACATACCCTAATCGTCATGAACCGGAATATTTGTTTTTTGTTAGAAAATAACCAATTGTTTTGCTAGATAAGACACTTCTTCCTCGGCTGGGATGGTTTAGAGCCCTTTGAAGCTGCATTTAATCTGCATTTTGGAAGTTCAAACTCAAGGGCACCATAGAAGTCAACTATATGGAGAGAAATCCTGAAATGTTTTCCTCAAAAAAAATAATTTCTTTATGACTGAAGAAAGAAAGACATGAACATCTTGGATGACAAGGGGTGAGTACATTATCTGTACATTTTTGTTCTGGAAGTGAACTACTCCTTTAAGCATCAAGAACTTTAACTCACTTACCTAAGTAGGACAAACATGGCCACAAAGCAGGCCAGAGGGTTTGCAATGTTACCCAAGACGACAGAAAGGTGAAAAGTCATGGTGCCATAAGGCAGACAGGAGAAACTCTGCACAGATGGCAGAACACCGTTGGTCAAAGCATTGGATATTCCGAGCAACAGGAGCAGGTATATATTGCGTGACGTCCAGAAAGCCACAACAGGTGCTTGTTTTTCAACTTCAACTTGTTCTTCAGAAACTGGGGAACCTCCATTTTGTAAAGGGTGTGTCTCTTCCTCCGTTTTCACTGTTTCCTGCTCAGTCTTTGGTATTTCCTCTGCCACAGTCTGAGTGATCACTCTGTATGTCAGAGCCAGGAAAGAGAGTGCTGAAGTCACCAGCATCACAGACAAAAACCAAAAGAAGTTTTGGGCTGGGAAGTTTTCTTTGAGATAGTGCGGCTTTGTGCCGTTGGCCGTCTCAATGCACTCTAGTTTCCCTACACCCTGCCCCAAAGCGACCACACAGGGAAAGAGTGCACAAAGACCCTGTCCCACAAAGAACGTTCGGATGTATTGCGCAGGGTAACGGAACATGAAGGGTAAGAAGGTGACATTGGAAGTGCAGCAGACAAATGACAGGATAAAAGTAAGCAGCAGGAATGGGACAGATCTTGGCTCTCCAGCTACTGTGACCACCTGAGACCAAAAGAGAGCAAGAAACACAGCTGCAACCACTGCTAGCACTTGTATGATGTGGATGACCATGCGTTCATTCAGCCATCCTGGAGCAAAGTGGTGGGTTAAAGTCACAGCCACTGGACCCAAATTTCCAAATGCAATCAGCACTGAAAGATAGGCTGGCAAATTCCATCCTGTAGAGAAAGGACATGTTTTAGGCTCTACAATTATTAAATTATGAAAAACATTATCTAGATTTTTTTCTGATTCTTTTTATTAGTTTAATATGATGCTAAAATTGAAATCCATTTTCATTTTTACAAAATTCAGCTTTATTTAAAAAATATTTAACTGTCCACGTATGTGGACACCATGCAACAAAAGAGTAAAATGGAACATAAAACCACAGCTGATAAAATGGAATATTGTGTTTTTTTAATGCTATATTCTGCTATTTATATCCGCTCAGTTATTAAAAACAATAATATTACAATATAATAACAAGAAAACACATATTGGAGGAACAACAGTAGTAACATATATGCTGAATCCTGTAAGCGATATGGGCAAATCATGGAAAACATTCAATGCTGATTGTAACGGCTTATTATAATTTCATCCATCTAACTTCCACTGTCCTGGGATATTCTCTATTATTCTGTACTTACTCCTTGATCTATGCTCTCCCTGTTTGGAAGTCAAAATGCTAATTTGTCTCCATATGTATGTGTAAAGTTGCCATTTAATGCTATAATAATTTATTTAAAATGGTTATTTATGTTTATATATTTGTTAAAAGACAATTCATAACATTTTTGAAAAAATAGAATAGATATACTAGCAGATTACAGAAATCAGACTTTATGCAATCTGACTCTACTGTTGCATGACGTCCACACATGTGGACAGTTGGTTTTTGGTGAATAAAAACTTCATTCTACTCTAAATTTTATTATATAAAATACTAACATATTCATCATACTTTACTGTACACACTAATATTTTTTTTATTTCAATTGACCTCCTTGTATAAAAGTTTTTCACACATATGCCAGGGGCATTTAGCACATGGCTTTGGCTGTCAGCCATCTTCGATTAATTTATGCCATCAAGCAATGAATATTTGGAATAAATATGGTAGCTACTGTTAAAAATACTGTTGTGAGTCTACTGACACTGCCCTCAAGTGGTTTGGAGAATATAACTATAATAAATGAACACTGAATGGAGTTAAATTAACTGTCCACGAACGTGGACACCATGCATGAAAGGGTTAAGATAAATACAGCATCTACTTGGTACAGCTGTGGCATATGTTACTGTTGTATTAAAACAAGCTTTTATGTTCTTAAAACACTATTTACCTTCAGGTAGAACACCTACAACAACTGGCAACTCAACCCATAATGAGTTCACAGAGATCCATGAGCCCATTCCAAACAGGGCCACCAGAATGTGTGAAACAATGGCATGACTCCACCATGTATCTGCCATTTATGCCTAAGAAAAGGGCACAGGTGAGTTAGAGCGTCCATGTTTTTAATTGTGCATAATGCACCTTTCTTGTGACTGCACTGAACAAATCAAATAGACAAAGTAAATTGCTTTCCTCATGCTAAACGGTGTCATCTGATATAGACTGAATTAAAACTAATAAACGCTTAGACTTCTCACTTTCTCAGTGCTGATCATCACTGAAGTGTTCACTTATATACAGCAAAAGAAATATAGAATATACAGTATATAGCAAGTGTAAATTTAAAATATAAAAATGGCACTAATTGCTGTTGAAAACATACATATGAAAATGTGCTTTTTTCATATTTTAAAATGTACTTCTCTTAAATAAATAGTACTCAGCAAGCAATGAAAAAAATGTGAGATACTGCAGGACTTTTGAACTGTTGTAAAGAAAAAGCCACATGTATCACTGGCTAAAATGGGTGAAATGGAAAAATAAATTAAATATTGGATGGTAAAATATAACAATAAAAAGAGTATGGATGAATCTAAGGTGTGTAACAATACCATAATTTATATAAAATATGCTTATTTGTAACATTATAAATGGTTTACTGTACTTTTTCTCAAATGAATCCATCCTTGGTGAATTTCATAGTGCATATATAGTAAAACATATACATAAGATTATATACTTAAGACTATAAAATAAATACTATATATGCCATACAGTATGCAAAATAGGGATATGCCGGTATAAAATTTTCATGTTATGATTAATTGATAATGTTTTTGTTGCAAAAAAGTGATTTCATAATACAGTATAATAACAAAAATTTCTGAACATTAAAACACAATAAAGCAATACACAAAAATGTATAAAGTTCAAAATTTTAGACAGATTAAAGTGATAAAGAATGAAAAGACCAATGGGTATCACTTTACAGTAAGATCTTATTAGTTAATTATTATTAGTTAACATAATCAATGAACAAAAGCTACATTTGCTACAGAAGTTGTTAATCTTTGTTAAAAATACAACTTTTAGTTCAGTTCGTCTCACCTTTTGATTTTAACTAGTGTTATTCAGTTAATATTGTATATTATATTGGAATTATCTAAGATTAATTAATGTTTAGAAGAATTTTTTTCTAGGGCATTTGTTGTCCAGATTAAAATGTAAAAAGTGTTAAATAGCCTATTGAGTCTAAATATTAAAGTATTTCGTGCTGTGATGAAAACCACTGCAAACACAAAAATCTGAATGGCTATCATTTAAATACGTTTCAGAAATTAGCGCAGCTGCTTTGTTTCTGGGTTAACGTTGCATTTGCGGTTTAGCGCCATCTGCTGTCAGAGAGTGAATGACACTTTCAGATTCATCCAGAGCGCGTCTCATGCGTTCCGCTATGTGCTTCTGTTTACATCACGCGTCTTCGACGCAGTTTACAACGGTGTTGTGCATTTAACCAGTTAATGGGAAAAGTAGGCTTAAAATGCATTCAAAATTCGGAATAATTTTTAATAAATAATTATTTTCGGTATTTTGAAATGCCCACGATAACAATACCGTGCATAATCATTATCGTGTTATATGGCATTACCGAATACCGGCACATGTCTAATGCAAAATAAATATAATGTAGTACATTATAAATAATAATTGTTATAATATAATAATTAAGTCAGGACAAGTAGGTTGCTACAAACATTTTTATTTTGTAAAACAACTTCTGTAAAAAACAAAAAACAACTAATATATATGATTGATACTAATAATAATATTGTTATTGTTTATTTACTAATAAATATCTAGTAACCTAACAAGCTTGTTAGTAACAGAATATCTGAAAACAAAGATCTTTACCATATATGCAAAATAAACAAAAACAAACTAATGCAAGTAGGATGTATTCAACATTTTCATCAAGTTAAAGCACAATCAGAGAAACTCAAAGTTGTTCCTGTAACAAGGGCCAAAAACATTTGTTTTCTTTATATCAATACTCCTTTGTGGAGTTTGCTGTCCAGTGGCTGTGCTTTGGCGGTCTGGAGATGATGTTTCAATCATGGTCTCTTCAATCTCAGTGTGATCAAGCACATTTTCAGATGGTGATGTGACTATAATTCTCTCATATGGCAAGACGTCCTTCAGCGTAGAAACCATGTCATTCAAAGAGAACCCTATGTGGTTTAGCTTTTTGTCTCTGGTACCCAAGATGCTCTTTTGGTAGTTCAGCTCACAGCGAATGACCTCACGTATATGCGCATGACTTGAACCTTCTAGTTTTGCGAGCAACCGTTCAACATCCTGTTTGCTTTTACATGGGCCACCATACTTTGAAACTGCTCCAACAATCATTTTCCTATAAATGTGATCCTGAGCTTTTTGCTTTAGTCTAGACACCTTAATTTTTTTGGCAGCGTTGAGATTTGCTCCGTCAAAGATGGAGTAGCGTTTTTTGCTGGTTTTGGAAGGGGATAATGTGACCGCTGGTGATGTTGGTTCATCTGTTGTCTCTTGGGAAGCAGGTTCTTGTTCTGCATTTTCGGCAACGGAACCCTCGGTCCGACCAAGAGTTTTATCAGGCCTGTTCTTCTCATAAGGGTACGCATGACCGAATGGGTACTCACCCATCAGCTGTGAAAATGTGCAGTTTGCCATTTGAACAGCTATATCCGAAGGCAGATCTTTGCAGTGTTCGCCGCCAGGTAGGAAATCTTTAAGATTGTCCTCTAGTACAGCTGCGAGGGCTTTCATCATCCTCTGCAAACAAGCTTTTATCAAAGTACCGAACTGGTTCTCCACATTATCACGGCAAAATCGGAACACTCCATCGAAAGTCCCCTCTTGCATTGGAACTTGTAGGAATACATTCACAAAGGCTTCTGGTTGCAAAAGGCAACCTGCATCTTGCGACCATTCCAAGAGCTTTTCGTACAGGCAAAGGATGTACCTACTGAAAAGAGGATATTCTCCATCGCTCTTCAGAAGCTGCCAAAAGGGTCCCAAGACTTTGAGGTAGACAACAGCAACCACACAGACTAGCGCCTGCAAGGCCTCGTCGTTTGCATCAGCATTGACGCTTTCCAACAGGATATTAGAGTCGTCGTTCAGAAGCTGCAGGTCAGAAACAAACAGAGCAATCTCTTCATGATGGTGAATGAGTCCAGCAGCTGCTTCAAAGTAGTTAATGATACGATTTGACTTATAAATAGGCAGTCTGGAAGGGTTTTTTCTTTCGAGACAAAAAGCAAGCCAATGCCTGCGGTAATTTGGGTTGGTCTCCTCGCTTGGACATAACATTTCAGAAGCCATGTGAATATAACGAGTTACGGCGCTCTCATCGAAGTTGAGAAAACTCTGAAATCTGGGGTGTTTGTCGCGTCCGAGTTTCTCACCTGTGGTGTTTACGATATCTTTTTCAAAAGTCATCATTTGCTGTTCAATTACATCAATGAGTTCGAAAAGGAACTGGCAGATGTAACGCAGGAAATTCAAAGGTGGCACTAGTGGATGGGTGCTTCCTTTGACTTTGTCATCGAGGGTTCTTAGGTAAGCGTCTTCCTTCAGCATTGCCGAGAAGTGATTTTGAAGCAGATCCATTGAAACCACCTTAGCAGCTTCATTCTTTCCTCCGTAAATGTCTGCAATCTTTTGCCAAGACAGCACAGAGATATCAAGAAGTGTTACATTGTCGCCAGTGTCAGTATTGGGGTCTCCTTCCATATCTTTCTGTGGCTGTATCTGTGTTTGATGGCTTTGTGTTCCCTGTTCCCTTTTTACACTGATCGCATGGGGCATTTTCTTGGGTTCACGATGAGTTTTCACAGTCACATCTGTCTGTGAAATACGGAAGGGCTCGTCTTCCTCCTTAAACGCAGAGGTAGGTTTATGCCTGGAAATGCGGCGTTTCTTCTTGAGATGTGCTTTGACCATTGCCACCCTCCTGTATTCAATATCATCAGCATCAGCTTCAGGAGAAAGATCAAATGGACTCTGAAGAAACTCATCCAGCAATCCACGGCTCCTCTTTCGGCTCCTCTGATTGTTGCGGTACTGTATTCTGAAATTCTTGAGACTTGACCGTAAGAACCTGTAGGCTCTTTGGATCTTGCCATCACTACAAAATGAAGGCTCAAAGTTGCGAATCCAGGACACCAAGACGACCGGGTCCAATTTCTCTCGTGAAATAAAATTTGTCAATTCGAGAATTAGACCGTTTGTGAGAGCAGTTAATTTTGCACGATCAGAAAAGTCTGACATTTCAAGTAAATCTCTTCTTCCAATTCCGATACTATCACAAATAGGTCCAACAAATTCAAAGTTGACATCCGAATCAAGAAAGTTCTGCCTGGCATCTCCGGTTAAGCTCAAAGCGGTCGTAGTGTTTCTCTCAATCAAACTTCGGAAATCAGCAGACTGAAACATTGGGACAATCTTTTGCAGCCACTGTATTAAATCAACCCATGAAACATCTTGCTCCTCTCTCATCAGCCCAATCTGAACCAACATGCGGATTTTCCAAGGCTTTTCATCCAGCTCCAACAGGTCTCCGTAATGAGCACCAAGGTAGTCGTCAACAAGCTTCGAGTAAAAATCATCCTCTGCAAGACAGTTTTCAAATGTAAGTAAGCAAATACTTTCAGAAAAGTTATTTAATTTGATTGTAAGTCATTGAAAACAGAGCAAAAAATAATACTCACTGAGCTCAGCCGCAATGGTCTTAGCACTCGCACTAGAGGAACCAAAGTCTTGCAGGTCCTCCATAGTCGAACTTCGAAGTGGCTTGGCTTGTTTTTTAAACCATCTGGTGGGGCACGCTTCCAAATAAAGGCCAGATAAATGTTTTAGTAATAACGACCATAGAATGGTAGTCCACAGCTGATCTTAACCACGCAACAAAGGTTCTCCCTCAGGTTATTTATTTATTTATTTTTATCTTACCTACCTGAGACTGTAGTTTTCCTATTGGTATTACAGGTTTATAATCATTTTCAACTTTTAAATAAAACACTTATCTGCTATTTCAGCCTTTAGATTTACAAGTCACATCCTTTGGTATACATTACATTATTAAGTTCCTTAAAGTTTCCTTAATATATCATAAAATATATCATGGTATGTTTATGGCAAAATATAACAATCACTTCTGACAAATATAAATAATAAATACAACAGTCTACAAAACAGCTGTGGTAGCTTGGTATTGACCAATGCTGTCAATCAGAAAAAAAAAAAAAAATACAAAAACTTTATTATTACTGACAGGCGTAATAATATTTGCAGTAACTATGGTATTTATAGTTTCTTTGGTAATATATTGAAAGGGTTATGAATTATCTGTTATGATTACATGTTAAGCACGTTACACAAGATCACAATAAACTAAATGAACACAATTCATGGGATAAAAATAATAGTGAAAGAATGGTGCAAAAGGTCAGTTGCATCGCTGCTAGCTTTACTAACATACATCAAGGTCATATATTCTGTCAACATGGCAAGTTATGTATTAGTTTTTCTTGAGTAATCGGGGAACAAAATGTTCACGTCCCATTTGCTCACGCGTCTGCTTTTGTGGGAAATATGTTGTATTGCTATTATTGACTAATTATTGACTATTATTTTAGACGTTTTGGTTTTACGGTTCGAGAACATTGAAGTAAGTTACTAAAGCTGAAAACTAAAACATACGTTATTATTATTCGTGGTTTGTCCTCTCTAACCCCTCCGAGAATGAGTCAATACACCATATCGTGGAGTTTGAAAACATGCTGTCTGTGTTGCATTGCTATTACTGTGGGAGATTAAGTTACCAGTGATAAGACGTTTAAACAATGCTTTGTACCAAACATATTTAAAACTTAAATTAGCGTTCATTAAAAAACGCACATGATTTTATGTACTTACATCAACGGTAACGTAAAGGTTTAAGTGTGATATCTCAAAATACACTCACCGACTTATTGTTCAGCTGTAGATGTAGATGTAGATGTGCTGTGCAGCGTGTTTTCCCTCTTTGGACCCTTTGCAGTGTGCAGAGGGTCGGGGATTCGGATTCAGCAATAATTTTTTATAAAACAGAGGAGTGTCCACTCTAAATCACGGACTTCCCTGTTGAGTCACGTGTGCATCTGAGGAGTCTTTGATTGGATATACGCATTTTCGATAAAACGGCTATGCTAGTTCACCTCCCTTTAGCCGGTCGGTTTTAAAATGGCTCAGTGATTCTTTTGCGTCATTACGTTATTGCGTCATCACACAACTCAATCCTGGTTCTAAATGCCGTTCAACTTTTAAGACATTTTTTGATTTACATTATAAGAAAGCAATTAAGACAGTCTCCATTTGTAAATCCTTTAACATTTTTACCCTCTGACTGTATGTGTATTCTGTATACATATTGAGTATTTTATTTTATTTTTTGTCTGTTTTCATGTACACATATTATATACACATTATATATTGTATATACATATATTATATATTATATACACATAGTACATATACGTATACACGTATTATATTGTACTTCTAACTGTACTTTGGCTTTTATTGAAGTTTAATAAAAAATGTGTCCAACCAGTGTTTTTGTATTGTTTTAATTAATAACTAAATGACCTTTCGAAACTGTTCAAATACAGTCATATGTAGCACTTCTTTTCTGTGAATTTGCATTGTTTGTTGAAATTCATGTGTCCCAGCTTTGTTGCAGCAGTGAGCTTATAAAACATGAAGTCAATTGTAACATAAATATAATTTAGAAAAATTTAAAAATGTGAAAAAAAATAGAAAAAAAAAGTTAAAAAGAATAAAAAAAAGAAAGAAAAAAGAAATTATTCGATTAAAGTTGTTAACTCCCGAATGTGTGACATCTCTTTTTGTTTAAAGGATGCTTTCTTCAGTTGATTTAGAGAAATATATAATGCTCCAAAATTATAGTAACCCGAAAGCAATGAAACGGTGTTTCTTTATTTCTAGTCTTATTCTCTTTCTCCGTGTAACTGTACCTTTATGGTGTAATTTTTGTTTTAATTTTTGTTTTAATGTCTATAAATAAATAAATAAATAAATAAATAAATAAATAAATAAATAAAAGAACTCCCTAAACAGATCGTTTATTCCGAGTCGTGAACAAAAGATTCAAGAGTTCAACCGAATTATTAAAAGCACTAGATCCAAAAGATTTTGTTGACGAATTGGACATCTCAACCCTTTAATAGATAAAAAAAAGTTAGACAAAGTATGGCTTTCATTAAAAAACGACAACGTATATTTGTTATGATTATTTATTTTTTAAAATAAATGTGTTTTTGTCTGTGTGTTCCCGTGTTATTGCCTCCTTCATATTAATCGCTTGTTGTATTCCTCATTTGTAATTCGCTTTGAATTAGGCGTCTTCTAAACGAATAAACTATAAATTTTATTCAAAAAAAGTTATTTCTCAAACGAGAATGGGCAGGCTAGGTAGAGTCTCTTGGCTGCTCGTGAAAGCGGAAATGACGACATTGACGACATCGTTGACCAAGGAAAGTGCATCCTGGTGCTCGGATAACAACAACAAAGGAGTAGAACGTACCGTCTTGCGATTATGTTTCATTAATGGTGCTACAAACGATAAACAATGCATAAAGAGAATCGAGTTTAAAGTTTCAGTCTGTAAGTCGTGATTTTGCCAATTTAATATATTTTGTTTACAGCCTCATTCATGACGTTTTTTGAATTCAGCAAAAAGGTTTTAAGGGACCAGTAGTAGAAGGCATGGAAAGCACAATAATGGAGGTATCTAACTCGAACATAGAGCCAGAGTCACTTCAGGCTCCTTCTGCAGAAACGTCAACCACTCAATCCAGCACAGCTGGGACATCCCAGACTGCACCTGCAAAAGGAAAAATACTTTTAAAAAGAAAAGCAGATGACCAAAAGAAAAAGAAAAAACCTGTCAAACGAACTATAAGACCAAACTACACCATCCAGGAAGGAGAGGACATGCTTTTGATTATATCAAATATAAATACTGGTGACAGCATATGGAAGCCCAAGCAGAAGAGATGTAAGAAAAAGAAGGTGAACGCAAAAGGCAAGAGTAAAACCTCTGCTAACAAAACTAAAAAAACACCAGTAAAAGTGAAAAACCCCAAAGTCACAGAGGAAACCATTGATAAAAATGTTGATTTGAAGAGTGTTAATGCTGATAGCTTTGACCACTGGGGTCAGAGTTTGCCAATAGAGGTGCTGGTGAAAATCTTTCAGTTTGCAGTTCTCAACGATGGAGCCGTACCTTTTCTGTGCAGGTGAGTGCTATTTCGTTTCAGATACTGTATTTGCTTTATGTTTGTAGTTCATTTCTTTGCTGTCTATAAAGGGTTGGCAGAGTTTGCCGTCTATGGAATGGAGCTGCATCCTCTCCGATCCTGTGGCGCAGTGTGTCAATTGGCTACTGCTGGATTGAACCTGGTAAGAGTCAATTACCTGGGACAGAACAGAAGATTAAGAACACTGTAGACTGGCTAGCTGAAAACAGGTCAGTGGTTGAACCAAACAAATGTTTTTTATTAACTGGAAGAATTTATGAAGACACTTTTTAATGTGAGATAATGTGTGGCAAAACCATCTATGCAAAATAGCTAAGTTTTGTTGTGTCAATTTCCTGCAGATTGTCTCAGTTGAGAGAGTTCTCCCTTTGCCACTGGAAAAAACATGTTGATTATGTAATTCAGGTAATAATAATCCATCTGCTGTCAAATTTTGTGACTGGTATCTGAATCTGTTTCTGATAAACTGTTTCTGTGCTGTTTTTCTAGAGAGTTTCACAATTATGCAGCAATCTTCATTCTCTCAAGCTGTCTTACTGCACAGGAATGACGGAAACAGCTTTCCAAAGCCTTGGCGCTCACTGTCGATCATTAGAGAATGTAAATTTGCAACACTCAGAGGTTTGTATGCAAACTGTTTACTTAGATTTAAAGGGAAAGTTACCTAATTTTATTCACCCTCATGTCATTCGGAAACTGTATAGCTTTTTTTTTCTTCTGTAAAACAGAAAAAAGAAATCAATGGACATGCAAATTATAGATTTACTTATGCTGTCAGATTAATTACTTTATAATATTTTTGTAGGTTTTGAAAAGCTTCTGTCCCTGGAGGATGGAAAAGTGTGACCAGTAGTCACATATATTAAAGGGATAGCTCACTCAAAAATAAAAATTCTGTCATTAATTATTCACCCTTATTGTCGTTTCAAACCTGTAAGACCTTTGTTTATCTTTGGGACACATATTAAGATATTTTTTGTGAAATCTGAGAACTTTCTGACCCTCTACAGACAGCAAATGACACGTTCAAGACCCAGAAAGGTAGTAAAGACAGTCTTAAAGATGGAAGAGAGAAAATGTTTAAATAAAATTGTTAATTTTGTTTTCATTGCGCGTGAAAAGTATTCTCGTGATGTCACATGGACAATTTTAACAATGTCCTTACTACCTTATAAACTGTTTCAGTTGCGTTGCTGTCTATGCAGGGTCAGAAAGCTATCTGACTTTTGTTCTGAAGATGAACAAAGGTCTCACGGGATTGAAACGACATCAGGGTTAGTAATTAATGACAAAATTTTCATTCATGGGCGAACTATCCCTTTAAAGTCATGGGGTCAAAGTCAAAGGGGTTTTAGAATGACATGAGAGGGAAGTCATTTATTTATTTTTAATGTAACATGTTTCCTTTAAGAATGTTAAGTATTTTTGTCCATTTTATTAATATTTCACACACATTCATACATTTTATTTGACGCAAATGTTTCACTACAGGCTACCTGTTATACCTGTTTTTGCCTCCTTTTTTTTTTTTTATAAATACAGTTTAATGTTGACGGTCTGGTGTCCTTCCTTGAGGCATATGGCAACCAAATAAAGAAAATTTACTTCACACACAGTACCAAGAGTGACAAACTGCTCAGTGCTTTGTATGTAAGTTTATATGAATCATTTTATTTTGTGTTAATTCTTAATAGAGTTTTTTTTAAACAAAGTTCAAAGTAACTTGTACATTTAATCCAACAAAGCAGTGGCAGTGTTTGTTCCTGATGATCAAATGTCTCTAAAATTTAAGAAAGGTTGCTGTCCTGAGCTCAGACTGCTGGAGATCAATACTAAATTAGATGGAGGATACTGCCAGCTTCCCATCTGCATTCAGGCTTTGCAGATTGGATGCCCTAAAATTCAGGTATTAACCTAAAATGTGCTATGATTGTCATGTACACAAACCAAATCTGTTACCACTCCCTATTTATATATATATTTTTTAATTTAAAATGCATTGGTTTAATTAATTGAATGGCATATTAGTAATTAAAAATTATTTAGGACCCAGAAAAATTATGAGGAGGAGGTGATTGCAAAGCTGTCATTTCTTTATTTAGTGCACTAGTGCTACTGTTTAAAATTCTAAAACATTTTTGCACACACTTCTGTAAATGTTATTAATGGCGACGTTCAAATTTGGGGGTCAGCCGGGGCCTAATGGTTAGGGAGTCGGACTTGTAACCGAAAGGTTGCTAGTTTGAGTCCCAGGTCTGGCAGGGATTGTCAGTGGGGGGAGTGATTAATCAGCACTCTCTCCACCCTCAATACCACGACTGAGACCCTTGAGCAAGGCACCGAACCACCAAACTGCTCCCCGGGCGGCGGTGTGTGTGTTCACTACTGTGTGTGTGCACTTGGATAGGTTAAATGCAGAGCACAAATTCCGAGTATGGGTCACCATACTTGGCCACACGTCACGTCACTTTCACTTTTCACTTTCAAATATAAAGTATTATACTCTTTTTTAATCTTTTCTTTTAAATTATTGTGCAATTTAGACTTTTAGGTTAATGAATGTCACTCCAGTTCCTAAAATGATCCGGAACACACCCAGTTCAACATCTGGTTTTCCCATGCTAGAGGAGCTGTGCATTGCCACTTCCTCTCACTCTTTCATGACCGACAATGACCTGAACAATGTGCTCCATGGCTCCCCCCATCTGCGTGTGCTGGACCTACGTGGTGGCTCCCGCATCACAGCCACTGGCCTCTATGCTCTGCCTTGTGAGAGTAAGTCTTGATTTTGAAATAAGAATAAAGTGAACATTGATGTGCCTCATACAGAAGTGAAAATGTAAACCACACATGAACATCACATGGTTTGATGGACTTTCCCTAATTTTATTTTTAAAAGTTTACAGTACAGAAGGATCTCATAATACTGCTATGCTGCTTTTCCCCTAATTTGCTGCCTTGTCTTATGTAGGTCTGGAGTGTCTATATTGGGGCCTGTACTTCAATAACAATAACATGGTAGCATCCAAGAAAGGCATACACATGCTTGCCCACAAATGGAGCGGCACCCTCAGGGAGCTTGATTTGGCCAACCAGCCATTTTCAGAAGAAGACATGGAGATTGCCATGGGACATCTTGCACATGGTGCTGGAGTTGATTTGTTTCGCTCCCTGAACGTCAGTGGTACTAAAATCAATTCTTCTGCACTCAGGTAATGGTTACCTTTGTAGCTGTGCACATACAGTTGACGTCAAAAGTTTACATGCGCCTTGCAGAATCTGCAATATGTGAATTATTTTACCAAAATAAGAGGAATCATAAAAAATGCATGTTTTTTATTTAGTAAAATTCTTTGGTTTTTCAGCATTGTTGTGTATTAATTAAATTTACCCTGCTCTTCAAATTCAAAACTGTTTCACCCCTTGGCTCTTAATGCATTGTGTTTTCTTCTGAAACATCAGTGAGCATTTAAACCTTCTGTAATAGTAATAGTTCAGTTGTCCTCATTGTGAAAAGATGGATCTCAAAAGCATACAGTCATTGTTGGAAAGTGTTCAAATACACAAAAATGCTAAAAAAAAAAACAGAATTTGTGCGACCTGAAGGATTTTTCTGTAATTTTCTACCATTTTTAATGTTTTACAGGTCACTGATAAGCCAGTCACCAGCACTGAAGTACTTGAATCTGTCTTCTTGCCGGTATCTGCCCAGAGGACTCAAACGAATATATCATGGTCAAGAAGACATTCAGCTGCTACTGGACAAATTAGACTGAATATGTATGTATTGCAGGAACTTGATGTTTAATACTGTTATTTTTAAAGTGTACAAAATGTAATTTCTCTCTCTGGGGTTTGTATATAAAGATCAGGCCAATTATTCAGTTGGAGTCAGATTTACAAGTACAAGTGTTTTTTTTTTTTTTTTTTTTTACACTAATCTGCAACCCTTTTTCTCATGCTCATGTGCTGGTATGCAATAAAGTTGAATGTTGTGACTTTATTACATTTTACGCTGAGATATTACTGACTTGAAAATAATCAAATAAAGTGATATTTTTCAACTCTGTTTATTTGAATTGTTTTGAATACATAGCAAGAGAGCAAGAGTTAAAAAGATGAAATACATAATTTAAAAGTACACTACATTTTTAACCAAATGGCATATACATATTTGTGCTATTGCTGCTGCTTCACATTTTAGTAAAACAATGTAAAACTAAGAATGTGTGTTATATAATAATGTAAGCAATACCAAGTGAAAATTAATATTAACTGATATACATTCACAGATTTGTGTTAAGCATAAGTAGAAACTGAACAAGATGATTGTAGGTATTGGGAATAGTTAAGTGAGAATAAATTGCATGGCGTTTTGCATCCAATGTTAAATCTACTTTTTCAAAGGAAGCAGACTCAGACCTGTCTTTGGATCTCTAATACACCGTTCCACAAGCTGCGAGTATGTGAGGTTCTCCTGTGTGTTGGGATCAAAGAAACCCTTAGTGTCATCATTTGGATCAGAGAGGATTTTGTTCATCTCCTCATCAAAGTACCCTCTTTGGTAAGCCACCTCCACAGGAACATGATGGCTGTGCACAGGATCAATGATGCCCCCAGTGGCAATCTGAGCTTCTAACAGACGAATACCGTGGTCCTTGACGATCAGATCTTTTTTCAAGGCCTGGAACAAGGAGATTATGTTCCCTGTGTTGGGGTCAGTGTAACCAGTGACTGCGCGTTCTGCAGAAAGCAGTTTATTTTTCCATTCTGCCCCAACAAGTCCTTCAGCTACCGCCTGCTCTACTGACAGCTTTTTGTTCTTCACTGGGTCAACCATAAAGCCAGTGGCAGCCTGAGCTTCAAGCAGAACTAGAGATGTTCCAGGTGTCAGAAGTCCCTTATTTTTGGCTTCAGAGATGCTCATGGTCTGTTTGGTAGACTGCACAAATACACCAGCGATGCTATTTGTTCCTTTCAGGTATTTACGCACAGAGTCCATTTGACTTACATGATCAACTGTGACTTTTCCGGAAGTTAGATCTTTGTAAATTTTCTCATCAATGACTTTGCCTTGCAGCAACTCATCAGCAGTTACATCCTTTCTGATGCCTTGAAATTTTTGGTTTTGACTTGTCTCTGTTGTTGTAGTTGTGGTTGTTGTTGTAATGGTTTGGGTGCTTGTTCCTGATTTCTGTGATACCAATGTCAGAACAATTTCTAGGAACTTTTCAATGGTTATTGTACCTGATTTAAATTGCTCCACCAGTTCTCTCCTCTTTTCTTCAGTTATGTAATTTGAGTACAGCAGATCCCAAAGAGTCACCAGCTGTCCTTGGAATTTACCTCCTGCTTTTGTTGTGGTTGTAGTCTTAAGAATGTTCTTTGTATGTTCATCAATGAAGAAGTAGTACTCGCCCTTTTTAGCAATCACAAGAAGGCTCAGGCCAGTGTTGGGGTCTCTAACGCACCGCTCCACAAGCTGCGAGTATGTGAGGTTCTCCTGTGTGTTGGGATCAAAGAAACCCTTGGTGTCATCATCTGGATCAGAGAGGATCTTGTTCATTTCCTCATCAAAGTATCCTCTTTGGTAAGCCACCTCCACAGGAACACGATGGCTGTGCACAGGATCAATGATGCCCCCAGTGGCAATCTGAGCTTCTAACAGACGAATACCGTGGTCCTTGACGATCAGATCGTTTTTCAAGGCCTGGAACAAGGAGATTATGTTCCCTGTGTTGGGGTCAGTGTAACCAGTGACTGCGCGTTCTGCAGAAAGCAGTTTATTTTTCCATTCTGCCCCAACAAGTCCTTCAGCTACCGCCTGCTCTACTGACAGCTTTTTGTTCTTTACTGGGTCAACCATAAAGCCAGTGGCAGCCTGGGCTTCAAGCAGAATCAGAGATGTTCCAGGTGTCAGAAGTCCCTTATTTTTGGCTTCAGAGATGCTCAAGGTCTGTTTTGTAGACTGCACAAATACACCAGCGATGCTATTTGTTCCTTTCAGGTACTTTCGCACAGAGTCCATTTGACTTACATGATCAACTGTGACTTTTCCGGAAGTTAGATCTTTGTAAATTTTCTCATCAATGACTTTGCCTTGCAGCAAATCATCAGCAGTTACATCTTTTCTGATGCCTTGAAATTTTTGGTTTTGACTTGTCTCTGTTGTTGTAGTTGTGGTTGTTGTTGTAATGGTTTGAGTGCTTGTTCCTGATTTCTGTGATACCAATGTCAGAACAATTTCTAGGAACTTTTCAATGGTTATTGTACCTGATTTAAATTGCTCCACCAGTTCTCTCCTCTTTTCTTCGGTCATGTAATTTGAGTGCAGCAGATCCCAAAGAGTCACCAGCTGTCCTTGGAATTTACCTCCTGCTTTTGTTGTGGTTGTAGTCTTAAGAATATTCTTTGTATGTTCATCAATGAAGAAGTAGTACTCGCCCTTTTTAGCAATCACAAGAAGGCTCAGGCCAGTGTTGGGGTCTCTAACGCACCGCTCCACAAGCTGCGAGTATGTGAGGTTCTCCTGTGTGTTGGGATCAAAGAAACCCTTGGTGTCATCATCTGGATCAGAGAGGATCTTGTTCATTTCCTCATCAAAGTATCCTCTTTGGTAAGCCACCTCCACAGGAACACGATGGCTGTGCACAGGATCAATGATGCCCCCAGTGGCAATCTGAGCTTCTAACAGACGAATACCGTGGTCCTTGACGATCAGATCGTTTTTCAAGGCCTGGAACAAGGAGATTATGTTCCCTGTGTTGGGGTCAGTGTAACCAGTGACTGCGCGTTCTGCAGAAAGCAGTTTATTTTTCCATTCTGCCCCAACAAGTCCTTCAGCTACCGCCTGCTCTACTGACAGCTTTTTGTTCTTCACTGGGTCAACCATAAAGCCAGTGGCAGCCTGGGCTTCAAGCAGAATCAGAGATGTTCCAGGTGTCAGAAGTCCCTTATTTTTGGCTTCAGAGATGCTCAAGGTCTGTTTTGTAGACTGCACAAATACACCAGCGATGCTATTTGTTCCTTTCAGGTACTTTCGCACAGAGTCCATTTGACTTACATGATCAACTGTGACTTTTCCGGAAGTTAGATCTTTGTAAATTTTCTCATCAATGACTTTGCCTTGCAGCAAATCATCAGCAGTTACATCTTTTCTGATGCCTTGAAATTTTTGGTTTTGACTTGTCTCTGTTGTTGTAGTTGTGGTTGTTGTTGTAATGGTTTGAGTGCTTGTTCCTGATTTCTGTGATACCAATGTCAGAACAATTTCTAGGAACTTTTCAATGGTTATTGTACCTGATTTAAATTGCTCCACCAGTTCTCTCCTCTTTTCTTCGGTCATGTAATTTGAGTGCAGCAGATCCCAAAGAGTCACCAGCTGTCCTTGGAATTTACCTCCTGCTTTTGTTGTGGTTGTAGTCTTAAGAATATTCTTTGTATGTTCATCAATGAAGAAGTAGTACTCGCCCTTTTTAGCAATCACAAGAAGGCTCAGGCCAGTGTTGGGGTCTCTAACGCACCGCTCCACAAGCTGCGAGTATGTGAGGTTCTCCTGTGTGTTGGGATCAAAGAAACCCTTGGTGTCATCATCTGGATCAGAGAGGATCTTGTTCATTTCCTCATCAAAGTATCCTCTTTGGTAAGCCACCTCCACAGGAACACGATGGCTGTGCACAGGATCAATGATGCCCCCAGTGGCGATCTGAGCTTCTAACAGACGAATACCGTGGTCCTTGACGATCAGATCTTTTTTCAAGGCCTGGAACAAGGAGATTATGTTCCCTGTGTTGGGGTCAGTGTAACCAGTGACTGCGCGTTCTGCAGAAAGCAGTTTATTTTTCCATTCTGCCCCAACAAGTCCTTCAGCTACCGCCTGCTCTACTGACAGCTTTTTGTTCTTCACTGGGTCAACCATAAAGCCAGTGGCAGCCTGAGCTTCAAGCAGAACTAGAGATGTTCCAGGTGTCAGAAGTCCCTTATTTTTGGCTTCAGAGATGCTCATGGTCTGTTTGGTAGACTGCACAAATACACCAGCGATGCTATTTGTTCCTTTCAGGTATTTACGCACAGAGTCCATTTGACTTACATGATCAACTGTGACTTTTCCGGAAGTTAGATCTTTGTAAATTTTCTCATCAATGACTTTGCCTTGCAGCAAATCATCAGCAGTTACATCTTTTCTGATGCCTTGAAATTTTTGGTTTTGACTTGTCTCTGTTGTTGTAGTTGTGGTTGTTGTTGTAATGGTTTGAGTGCTTGTTCCTGATTTCTGTGATACCAATGTCAGAACAATTTCTAGGAACTTTTCAATGGTTATTGTACCTGATTTAAATTGCTCCACCAGTTCTCTCCTCTTTTCTTCGGTCATGTAATTTGAGTGCAGCAGATCCCAAAGAGTCACCAGCTGTCCTTGGAATTTACCTCCTGCTTTTGTTGTGGTTGTAGTCTTAAGAATATTCTTTGTATGTTCATCAATGAAGAAGTAGTACTCGCCCTTTTTAGCAATCACAAGAAGGCTCAGGCCAGTGTTGGGGTCTCTAACGCACCGCTCCACAAGCTGCGAGTATGTGAGGTTCTCCTGTGTGTTGGGATCAAAGAAACCCTTGGTGTCATCATCTGGATCAGAGAGGATCTTGTTCATTTCCTCATCAAAGTATCCTCTTTGGTAAGCCACCTCCACAGGAACACGATGGCTGTGCACAGGATCAATGATGCCCCCAGTGGCGATCTGAGCTTCTAACAGACGAATACCGTGGTCCTTGACGATCAGATCTTTTTTCAAGGCCTGGAACAAGGAGATTATGTTCCCTGTGTTGGGGTCAGTGTAACCAGTGACTGCGCGTTCTGCAGAAAGCAGTTTATTTTTCCATTCTGCCCCAACAAGTCCTTCAGCTACCGCCTGCTCTACTGACAGCTTTTTGTTCTTCACTGGGTCAACCATAAAGCCAGTGGCAGCCTGAGCTTCAAGCAGAACTAGAGATGTTCCAGGTGTCAGAAGTCCCTTATTTTTGGCTTCAGAGATGCTCATGGTCTGTTTGGTAGACTGCACAAATACACCAGCGATGCTATTTGTTCCTTTCAGGTATTTACGCACAGAGTCCATTTGACTTACATGATCAACTGTGACTTTTCCGGAAGTTAGATCTTTGTAAATTTTCTCATCAATGACTTTGCCTTGCAGCAACTCATCAGCAGTTACATCCTTTCTGATGCCTTGAAATTTTTGGTTTTGACTTGTCTCTGTTGTGGTTGTTGTTGTAATGGTTTGGGTGCTTGTTCCTGATTTCTGTGATACCAATGTCAGAACAATTTCTAGGAACTTTTCAATGGTTATTGTACCTGATTTAAATTGCTCCACCAGTTCTCTCCTCTTTTCTTCGGTCATGTAATTTGAGTGCAGCAGATCCCAAAGAGTCACCAGCTGTCCTTGGAATTTACCTCCTGCTTTTGTTGTGGTTGTAGTCTTAAGAATATTCTTTGTATGTTCATCAATGAAGAAGTAGTACTCGCCCTTTTTAGCAATCACAAGAAGGCTCAGGCCAGTGTTGGGGTCTCTAACGCACCGCTCCACAAGCTGCGAGTATGTGAGGTTCTCCTGTGTGTTGGGATCAAAGAAACCCTTGGTGTCATCATCTGGATCAGAGAGGATCTTGTTCATTTCCTCATCAAAGTATCCTCTTTGGTAAGCCACCTCCACAGGAACACGATGGCTGTGCACAGGATCAATGATGCCCCCAGTGGCGATCTGAGCTTCTAACAGACGAATACCGTGGTCCTTGACGATCAGATCTTTTTTCAAGGCCTGGAACAAGGAGATTATGTTCCCTGTGTTGGGGTCAGTGTAACCAGTGACTGCGCGTTCTGCAGAAAGCAGTTTATTTTTCCATTCTGCCCCAACAAGTCCTTCAGCTACCGCCTGCTCTACTGACAGCTTTTTGTTCTTCACTGGGTCAACCATAAAGCCAGTGGCAGCCTGAGCTTCAAGCAGAACTAGAGATGTTCCAGGTGTCAGAAGTCCCTTATTTTTGGCTTCAGAGATGCTCATGGTCTGTTTGGTAGACTGCACAAATACACCAGCGATGCTATTTGTTCCTTTCAGGTATTTACGCACAGAGTCCATTTGACTTACATGATCAACTGTGACTTTTCCGGAAGTTAGATCTTTGTAAATTTTCTCATCAATGACTTTGCCTTGCAGCAACTCATCAGCAGTTACATCCTTTCTGATGCCTTGAAATTTTTGGTTTTGACTTGTCTCTGTTGTGGTTGTTGTTGTAATGGTTTGGGTGCTTGTTCCTGATTTCTGTGATACCAATGTCAGAACAATTTCTAGGAACTTTTCAATGGTTATTGTACCTGATTTAAATTGCTCCACCAGTTCTCTCCTCTTTTCTTCGGTCATGTAATTTGAGTGCAGCAGATCCCAAAGAGTCACCAGCTGTCCTTGGAATTTACCTCCTGCTTTTGTTGTGGTTGTAGTCTTAAGAATATTCTTTGTATGTTCATCAATGAAGAAGTAGTACTCGCCCTTTTTAGCAATCACAAGAAGGCTCAGGCCAGTGTTGGGGTCTCTAACGCACCGCTCCACAAGCTGCGAGTATGTGAGGTTCTCCTGTGTGTTGGGATCAAAGAAACCCTTGGTGTCATCATCTGGATCAGAGAGGATCTTGTTCATTTCCTCATCAAAGTATCCTCTTTGGTAAGCCACCTCCACAGGAACACGATGGCTGTGCACAGGATCAATGATGCCCCCAGTGGCGATCTGAGCTTCTAACAGACGAATACCGTGGTCCTTGACGATCAGATCTTTTTTCAAGGCCTGGAACAAGGAGATTATGTTCCCTGTGTTGGGGTCAGTGTAACCAGTGACTGCGCGTTCTGCAGAAAGCAGTTTATTTTTCCATTCTGCCCCAACAAGTCCTTCAGCTACCGCCTGCTCTACTGACAGCTTTTTGTTCTTCACTGGGTCAACCATAAAGCCAGTGGCAGCCTGAGCTTCAAGCAGAACTAGAGATGTTCCAGGTGTCAGAAGTCCCTTATTTTTGGCTTCAGAGATGCTCATGGTCTGTTTGGTAGACTGCACAAATACACCAGCGATGCTATTTGTTCCTTTCAGGTATTTACGCACAGAGTCCATTTGACTTACATGATCAACTGTGACTTTTCCGGAAGTTAGATCTTTGTAAATTTTCTCATCAATGACTTTGCCTTGCAGCAAATCAGCAGCAGTTACATCTTTTCTGATGCCTTGAAATTTTTGGTTTTGACTTGTCTCTGTTGTTGTAGTTGTGGTTGTTGTTGTAATGGTTTGAGTGCTTGTTCCTGATTTCTGTGATACCAATGTCAGAACTATTTCTAGGAACTTTTCAATGGTTATTGTACCTGATTTAAATTGCTCCACCAGTTCTCTCCTCTTTTCTTCGGTCATGTAATTTGAGTGCAGCAGATCCCAAAGAGTCACCAGCTGTCCTTGGAATTTACCTCCTGCTTTTGTTGTGGTTGTAGTCTTAAGAATATTCTTTGTATGTTCATCAATGAAGAAGTAGTACTCGCCCTTTTTAGCAATCACAAGAAGGCTCAGGCCAGTGTTGGGGTCTCTAACGCACCGCTCCACAAGCTGCGAGTATGTGAGGTTCTCCTGTGTGTTGGGATCAAAGAAACCCTTGGTGTCATCATCTGGATCAGAGAGGATCTTGTTCATTTCCTCATCAAAGTATCCTCTTTGGTAAGCCACCTCCACAGGAACACGATGGCTGTGCACAGGATCAATGATGCCCCCAGTGGCGATCTGAGCTTCTAACAGACGAATACCGTGGTCCTTGACGATCAGATCGTTTTTCAAGGCCTGGAACAAGGAGATTATGTTCCCTGTGTTGGGGTCAGTGTAACCAGTGACTGCGCGTTCTGCAGAAAGCAGTTTATTTTTCCATTCTGCCCCAACAAGTCCTTCAGCTACCGCCTGCTCTACTGACAGCTTTTTGTTCTTCACTGGGTCAACCATAAAGCCAGTGGCAGCCTGGGCTTCAAGCAGAATCAGAGATGTTCCAGGTGTCAGAAGTCCCTTATTTTTGGCTTCAGAGATGCTCAAGGTCTGTTTTGTAGACTGCACAAATACACCAGCGATGCTATTTGTTCCTTTCAGGTACTTTCGCACAGAGTCCATTTGACTTACATGATCAACTGTGACTTTTCCGGAAGTTAGATCTTTGTAAATTTTCTCATCAATGACTTTGCCTTGCAGCAAATCATCAGCAGTTACATCTTTTCTGATGCCTTGAAATTTTTGGTTTTGACTTGTCTCTGTTGTTGTAGTTGTGGTTGCTGTTGTAATGGTTTGAGTGCTTGTTCCTGATTTCTGTGATACCAATGTCAGAACAATTTCTAGGAACTTTTCAATGGTTATTGTACCTGATTTAAATTGCTCCACCAGTTCTCTCCTCTTTTCTTCGGTCATGTAATTTGAGTGCAGCAGATCCCAAAGAGTCACCAGCTGTCCTTGGAATTTACCTCCTGCTTTTGTTGTGGTTGTAGTCTTAAGAATATTCTTTGTATGTTCATCAATGAAGAAGTAGTACTCGCCCTTTTTAGCAATCACAAGAAGGCTCAGGCCAGTGTTGGGGTCTCTAACGCACCGCTCCACAAGCTGCGAGTATGTGAGGTTCTCCTGTGTGTTGGGATCAAAGAAACCCTTGGTGTCATCATCTGGATCAGAGAGGATCTTGTTCATTTCCTCATCAAAATATCCTCTTTGGTAAGCCACCTCCACAGGAACACGATGGCTGTGCACAGGATCAATGATGCCCCCAGTGGCAATCTGAGCTTCTAACAGACGAATACCGTGGTCCTTGACGATCAGATCGTTTTTCAAGGCCTGGAACAAGGAGATTATGTTCCCTGTGTTGGGGTCAGTGTAACCAGTGACTGCGCGTTCTGCAGAAAGCAGTTTATTTTTCCATTCTGCCCCAACAAGTCCTTCAGCTACCGCCTGCTCTACTGACAGCTTTTTGTTCTTCACTGGGTCAACCATAAAGCCAGTGGCAGCCTGGGCTTCAAGCAGAATCAGAGATGTTCCAGGTGTCAGAAGTCCCTTATTTTTGGCTTCAGAGATGCTCATGGTCTGTTTTGTAGACTGCACAAATACACCAGCGATGCTATTTGTTCCTTTCAGGTATTTACGCACAGAGTCCATTTGACTTACATGATCAACTGTGACTTTTCCGGAAGTTAGATCTTTGTAAATTTTCTCATCAATGACTTTGCCTTGCAGCAACTCATCAGCAGTTACATCCTTTCTGATGCCTTGAAATTTTTGGTTTTGACTTGTCTCTGTTGTGGTTGTTGTTGTAATGGTTTGGGTGCTTGTTCCTGATTTCTGTGATACCAATGTCAGAACAATTTCTAGGAACTTTTCAATGGTTATTGTACCTGATTTAAATTGCTCCACCAGTTCTCTCCTCTTTTCTTCGGTCATGTAATTTGAGTGCAGCAGATCCCAAAGAGTCACCAGCTGTCCTTGGAATTTACCTCCTGCTTTTGTTGTGGTTGTAGTCTTAAGAATATTCTTTGTATGTTCATCAATGAAGAAGTAGTACTCGCCCTTTTTAGCAATCACAAGAAGGCTCAGGCCAGTGTTGGGGTCTCTAACGCACCGCTCCACAAGCTGCGAGTATGTGAGGTTCTCCTGTGTGTTGGGATCAAAGAAACCCTTGGTGTCATCATCTGGATCAGAGAGGATCTTGTTCATTTCCTCATCAAAGTATCCTCTTTGGTAAGCCACCTCCACAGGAACACGATGGCTGTGCACAGGATCAATGATGCCCCCAGTGGCGATCTGAGCTTCTAACAGACGAATACCGTGGTCCTTGACGATCAGATCTTTTTTCAAGGCCTGGAACAAGGAGATTATGTTCCCTGTGTTGGGGTCAGTGTAACCAGTGACTGCGCGTTCTGCAGAAAGCAGTTTATTTTTCCATTCTGCCCCAACAAGTCCTTCAGCTACCGCCTGCTCTACTGACAGCTTTTTGTTCTTCACTGGGTCAACCATAAAGCCAGTGGCAGCCTGAGCTTCAAGCAGAACTAGAGATGTTCCAGGTGTCAGAAGTCCCTTATTTTTGGCTTCAGAGATGCTCATGGTCTGTTTGGTAGACTGCACAAATACACCAGCGATGCTATTTGTTCCTTTCAGGTATTTACGCACAGAGTCCATTTGACTTACATGATCAACTGTGACTTTTCCGGAAGTTAGATCTTTGTAAATTTTCTCATCAATGACTTTGCCTTGCAGCAAATCAGCAGCAGTTACATCTTTTCTGATGCCTTGAAATTTTTGGTTTTGACTTGTCTCTGTTGTTGTAGTTGTGGTTGTTGTTGTAATGGTTTGAGTGCTTGTTCCTGATTTCTGTGATACCAATGTCAGAACTATTTCTAGGAACTTTTCAATGGTTATTGTACCTGATTTAAATTGCTCCACCAGTTCTCTCCTCTTTTCTTCGGTCATGTAATTTGAGTGCAGCAGATCCCAAAGAGTCACCAGCTGTCCTTGGAATTTACCTCCTGCTTTTGTTGTGGTTGTAGTCTTAAGAATATTCTTTGTATGTTCATCAATGAAGAAGTAGTACTCGCCCTTTTTAGCAATCACAAGAAGGCTCAGGCCAGTGTTGGGGTCTCTAACGCACCGCTCCACAAGCTGCGAGTATGTGAGGTTCTCCTGTGTGTTGGGATCAAAGAAACCCTTGGTGTCATCATCTGGATCAGAGAGGATCTTGTTCATTTCCTCATCAAAGTATCCTCTTTGGTAAGCCACCTCCACAGGAACACGATGGCTGTGCACAGGATCAATGATGCCCCCAGTGGCGATCTGAGCTTCTAACAGACGAATACCGTGGTCCTTGACGATCAGATCGTTTTTCAAGGCCTGGAACAAGGAGATTATGTTCCCTGTGTTGGGGTCAGTGTAACCAGTGACTGCGCGTTCTGCAGAAAGCAGTTTATTTTTCCATTCTGCCCCAACAAGTCCTTCAGCTACCGCCTGCTCTACTGACAGCTTTTTGTTCTTCACTGGGTCAACCATAAAGCCAGTGGCAGCCTGGGCTTCAAGCAGAATCAGAGATGTTCCAGGTGTCAGAAGTCCCTTATTTTTGGCTTCAGAGATGCTCAAGGTCTGTTTTGTAGACTGCACAAATACACCAGCGATGCTATTTGTTCCTTTCAGGTACTTTCGCACAGAGTCCATTTGACTTACATGATCAACTGTGACTTTTCCGGAAGTTAGATCTTTGTAAATTTTCTCATCAATGACTTTGCCTTGCAGCAAATCATCAGCAGTTACATCTTTTCTGATGCCTTGAAATTTTTGGTTTTGACTTGTCTCTGTTGTTGTAGTTGTGGTTGCTGTTGTAATGGTTTGAGTGCTTGTTCCTGATTTCTGTGATACCAATGTCAGAACAATTTCTAGGAACTTTTCAATGGTTATTGTACCTGATTTAAATTGCTCCACCAGTTCTCTCCTCTTTTCTTCGGTCATGTAATTTGAGTGCAGCAGATCCCAAAGAGTCACCAGCTGTCCTTGGAATTTACCTCCTGCTTTTGTTGTGGTTGTAGTCTTAAGAATATTCTTTGTATGTTCATCAATGAAGAAGTAGTACTCGCCCTTTTTAGCAATCACAAGAAGGCTCAGGCCAGTGTTGGGGTCTCTAACGCACCGCTCCACAAGCTGCGAGTATGTGAGGTTCTCCTGTGTGTTGGGATCAAAGAAACCCTTGGTGTCATCATCTGGATCAGAGAGGATCTTGTTCATTTCCTCATCAAAATATCCTCTTTGGTAAGCCACCTCCACAGGAACACGATGGCTGTGCACAGGATCAATGATGCCCCCAGTGGCAATCTGAGCTTCTAACAGACGAATACCGTGGTCCTTGACGATCAGATCGTTTTTCAAGGCCTGGAACAAGGAGATTATGTTCCCTGTGTTGGGGTCAGTGTAACCAGTGACTGCGCGTTCTGCAGAAAGCAGTTTATTTTTCCATTCTGCCCCAACAAGTCCTTCAGCTACCGCCTGCTCTACTGACAGCTTTTTGTTCTTCACTGGGTCAACCATAAAGCCAGTGGCAGCCTGGGCTTCAAGCAGAATCAGAGATGTTCCAGGTGTCAGAAGTCCCTTATTTTTGGCTTCAGAGATGCTCATGGTCTGTTTTGTAGACTGCACAAATACACCAGCGATGCTATTTGTTCCTTTCAGGTATTTACGCACAGAGTCCATTTGACTTACATGATCAACTGTGACTTTTCCGGAAGTTAGATCTTTGTAAATTTTCTCATCAATGACTTTGCCTTGCAGCAACTCATCAGCAGTTACATCCTTTCTGATGCCTTGAAATTTTTGGTTTTGACTTGTCTCTGTTGTTGTAGTTGTGGTTGTTGTTGTAATGGTTTGAGTGCTTGTTCCTGATTTCTGTGATACCAATGTCAGAACAATTTCTAGGAACTTTTCAATGGTTATTGTACCTGATTTAAATTGCTCCACCAGTTCTCTCCTCTTTTCTTCAGTTATGTAATTTGAGTACAGCAGATCCCAAAGAGTCACCAGCTGTCCTTGGAATTTACCTCCTGCTTTTGTTGTGGTTGTAGTCTTAAGAATATTCTTTGTATGTTCATCAATGAAGAAGTAGTACTCGCCCTTTTTAGCAATCACAAGAAGGCTCAGGCCAGTGTTGGGGTCTCTAACGCACCGCTCCACAAGCTGCGAGTATGTGAGGTTCTCCTGTGTGTTGGGATCAAAGAAACCCTTGGTGTCATCATCTGGATCAGAGAGGATCTTGTTCATTTCCTCATCAAAGTATCCTCTTTGGTAAGCCACCTCCACAGGAACACGATGGCTGTGCACAGGATCAATGATGCCCCCAGTGGCGATCTGAGCTTCTAACAGACGAATACCGTGGTCCTTGACGATCAGATCTTTTTTCAAGGCCTGGAACAAGGAGATTATGTTCCCTGTGTTGGGGTCAGTGTAACCAGTGACTGCACGTTCTGCAGAAAGCAGTTTATTTTTCCATTCTGCCCCAACAAGTCCTTCAGCTACCGCCTGCTCTACTGACAGCTTTTTGTTCTTCACTGGGTCAACCATAAAGCCAGTGGCAGCCTGGGCTTCAAGCAGAATCAGAGATGTTCCAGGTGTCAGAAGTCCCTTATTTTTGGCTTCAGAGATGCTCAAGGTCTGTTTTGTAGACTGCACAAATACACCAGCGATGCTATTTGTTCCTTTCAGGTACTTTCGCACAGAGTCCATTTGACTTACATGATCAACTGTGACTTTTCCGGAAGTTAGATCTTTGTAAATTTTCTCATCAATGACTTTGCCTTGCAGCAAATCATCAGCAGTTACATCTTTTCTGATGCCCTGAAATTTTTGGTTTTGACTTGTCTTTGTTGTTGTAGTTGTGGTTGTTGTTGTAATGGTTTGAGTGCTTGTTCCTGATTTCTGTGATACCAATGTCAGAACTATTTCTAGGAACTTTTCAATGGTTATTGTACCTGATTTAAATTGCTCCACCAGTTCTCTCCTCTTTTCTTCAGTTATGTAATTTGAGTGCAGCAGATCCCAAAGAGTCACCAGCTGTCCTTGGAATTTACCTCCTGCTTTCATTGTGGTTGTAGACTTAAGGATATTCTTTGTATGTTCATCAATGAAGAAGTAGTACTCGCCCTTTTTTGCAATCACAAGAAGGCTCAGGCCAGTGTTGGAGTCTCTAACGCACCGCTCCACAAGCTGCAAGTATGTGAGGTTCTCCTGTGTGTTGGGATCAAAAAAACCCTTGGTGTCATCGTCTGGATCCGAGAGGATCTTATTCATCTCCTCATCAAAGTAACCTCTTTGGTAAGCCACCTCCACAGGAACACGATGGCTGTGCACAGGATCAATGATGCCCCCAGTGGCGATTTGAGCTTCTAATAGACGAATACCGTGGTCCTTGACGATCAGATCTTTTTTTAAGGCCTGGAACAAAGAAATTGTTTTGCCTGTGTAAGGGTCTGTGTACCCAGTGACTGCGCGTTCTGCAGAGAGCAGTTTGCTTTTCCATTCCATTCCCACAACGCCTTCAGCCACCGCCTGCTCTACTGAAAGCTTTTTGTTTTTCACTGGGTCAATCATAAATCCAGTTGCAGCCTGAGCCTCAAGCAAAACCAGCGTTGTTCCAGGTGTCAGAAGTCCCTTATTTCTGGCTTCAAATATGCTCATGGTCTGTTTTGTAGACTGGACATACACACCAGCAATACAGTTTGTTGCCCCAAGGTATTTTTGAATTGACTCCATTTTGTTGATATCTTCATCATCTACTTCATTATTGATAAGCTTACTCATCATTTCTTTTGAGATGATTTTTGCCTCAAACAGCTGACTTGCTGACACTTGTCTTCTCAGACCTTTAAAAGAGTGTTTTTTTGTGGTTACTTCAATTATCATTGCTGTCACCATTTCTGTTATCTCCTCTATTGATAGTTTCTTTTGTTTGTATTGGTCAAGTAATTCTTTCCTTTTTTCTGCAGATATATACTCTGATTGTAGTACATCCCAAAGTGATACACGTTTATCTGCAAACTTTCCAGCATTGATGATCACTGATTTCTCTTTGAAGACCCTTATTATGTGATTGTCACTGTAGGTTGAGGTTTCAGCACTTTTATCAGGAACTGAGAGAAGCAGCAGGCCAGTGGTTGGATTCCTTTCACATTTCTTCATGAGTTGATGGTAAGTAAAAGGTTCTTTGGTTTGTGGGTCTGAAAACCCCTTTTCACCATTTCTAAGATTTGCCAGAAGGTCCTTTGTCTCATTATTTAAACATCCTTTCATTATTGCTTTCTGAACAGGCAGCCTGTAGCTGCCAATTGGATCAATAATTCCCCCTGTGGCAAGCTGTGCATCTAAGAGGTTCAATCCTTGTTTTCGAGGAATGAGTCCTTTTTGCATTGCTTCAAATAGGCATATTTGCTCATCTGTGTATGGATCTTTGAAGCCAGTGACAGCACATTCAGCCAGTAGTAAGTGCTCCAATATCTCTGGTCCAATAAGTTGAGCTTTGACAGCCTCCATTACTGTGTGATGTGTGTTTTGGATTGGATCGATAACATATCCAGTTGCTGCCTGAGCCTCAAGCAACAATAGTGCTGTGTCGGACGTGAGTAGGCCTTCAGTTTTTGCCGTGTATAAACTAAGAACTTTTCCGGATGGATGAAGCTTTACTCCAGCAATACTTTCAGTGCCTTTCAAGTATCTTTGAACAGATTCAAGTTTAACCGTGTTTTCAAGTGTCTCCTTACCATGTAGCAGCTCTTTGTAAGTTTGGGTGTCAATGATTCCAGAGTCATGCAGCTGTTGCACAGAAACATGTTTTCTCAGGCCCATTGTTGTTTGAGAAGTTGATTCTTTCTGTTCTAATGTTTCAATAGTTTTGGTAACTATGCTGACAACATCCTTGATGTTCATCTTGCCCAAGCGATATCCTTCAAAGTACTGCTGCCTCTGTTCTTCTGTGATGTATACAGAATGAATTACCTCCCAAAGAGACAGCGATTTTCCAGAGAAACGGCCAACAGGAATGGCAACTTTGTTTTTCTCAAATTCTTCCTTAATCTCAGCATCTGAGAGAAGTTTTTGCGATTTTTCTTGTGTTTTCCCTTTTTCATTGAATGGAAGAAGGAAAAGTCCAGTATTGGAATCCTTGATGCATCTTGCCAACATCTCCATGTAGGTCAGATTTTCTTGTGTGGTGGGATCAAAAAATCCTTTAGTGTCATCACTTTGATTAGCAAGGATCTCGTTTAAGTCAGCATCAAAATAACCCTTTCTGAAAGCAACTTCAAGTGGCAAATGTAAACATGTTAAGGGATCAATGATGCCACCTGTAGCAATCTGGGCTTCAAGCAGGCGTATTCCATGCTGCTTTACAATAAGGTCCTTTTTGATGGCTTCGAAAATTGATATTGTCTTGCCAGTGTATGGGTCTTTGTAACCAGTTACTGCTTTCTCAGCAGCCAGGAGTTTTTCATACAACTCTGGAACAATGACTTTCTGCTTCAAGGCCTCCTCAACAGTGAGTTTCTTATTCTGTATTGGATCGATAATAAAACCAGTAGCAGCCTGTGCTTCAAGAAGACATAAGGCAGTGCCAGGGGTAAGATAGCCCTCTTTTTTGGCTTGGTAGATGCTCATTTTCTGATTAGACTTCTGTAGTATTACACCTGCAATACAGCTTGTTCCACTAAGAAAGTTTCTCACAGTGGCTGTCTCAGTGAGATCTTTGATTGTAAGCTTCCCTTCAAGCAAATTTTTGTATGTTTTTTCATCTATTATTCCCAAATTCTGCAACTCCAAAATGGAAACTTTTCCCCTGAGGCCGTCTACACTGAGGTCAGCATTTCTTCGCACTTCTTTGCTCTCAATGATTTCTAAAATAACTGTCATGATTTCTTCAATTGTGATTGTTTTGGACTTGTAATGCTTTAACAGCTCCTGCCTTTTCTCTTCAGACAAATACTCAGAGTTGATAAGATCCCATAGCGTCACTTTCTTGTTGCTGAATCTTCCGTATCTCACAGAGACATACATGGTTTCAAATGCCTCTTTGGTGCTGCCCCCTATTTTGACTCTCTTGTCATTCCCTTTAATTGTCAAGAGGCAAAGGCCTGTGCTTTGGTCAGTGACACATCTGGACATAAGCTGCATATAAGTAAGGTTTTCATGAGTGTTTGGGTCAAAGAATCCTTTTGTGTCATCGGTTGGATCGCTAAGGATCTGATTCATTTCTGTATCAAAATATCCTCGTTTATAAGCAATATGAACAGGAATGCGATGGCTATTTACAGGATCAATAATGCCCCCTGTGGCAATCTGGGCCTCTAGTAGACGTATACCATGATCTTTCACAATTAAATCTTTCTGCATTGCTTGGAACAATGAGATTTTCTTGCCAGTGTAAGGATCTTGGTAACCTGTCACTGCCTTCTCTGCTGAGCTTAATTTAGCATGAAGATCAACTCCTACCACTCGTGCCTTCACTGCATCACCTACAGAGAACTTTTGATTAGCAATTGGGTCAATTACGAATCCTGTTGCAGCCTGGGCTTCAAGAAGAACAAGTGATGTTCCTGGCCTCAGAATTCCTTTTTGTCGGGCTTGGTAGATTGACATTACTTGAGAGTCAGGAAGCAGCACACCAGCAATGCTTGGTTTGCCCTGAAGATATATTTGCACAGATTCATTCTCTGTAACATCTTTTACTGTCTTTTTTCCTTCTCTGAGATCTTCTAGATCATGCTCTGTGATTATGTCAGCCTCGGCGAGCTGGTTTGCGGTTACTTTTTCCCTTATACCTTCAAAAACTACATTAGCTGTTTTTACTGAATGTTCAATGATGTCCAGGACTTTGGTGACTATCATTTCAATTGTGAGTGTTTTGTTTCTGTACTGCTGGATAAAGTCTTGCCTTTGCTGTTCAGTGAAATATTCAGACATGAGTAATTCCCAAAGCGAGACTTTCATTCCCATGTATTTTCCACATGCCACTTTTACCTCGACACTCTTGAAGACTTTCTTGATGTCATAGCCAATGAATGTGTGATTCAGACTACTGGATGGATCGTGAATGGGCAATAATGTGAGTCCTGTAGAGGGGTCGATGACACAACGATCCAGCAGTTGCAGATATGTCAGATTATCTTTCGTGTTTGGGTCAAAGAAACCTTTAGTGTCATCTCCAGGATCCTCAAGGATGGCATTCATTTCCTCATCGAAGAAGCCACGCTTGTATGCTACATCTACAGGAACTCTGTGACTGTTTATTGGATCGATAATTCCACCAGTGGCAATTTGTGCTTCAAGCAACCGGATCCCATGCTTCTTCACAATCAGTTCCTTTTTCAGAGCTTGAAAAAGAGAAATGGTTTCCTCAGTGTATGGATCCTTGTAACCAGTGACTGCACGTTCTGCTGCAAGCAATTTTGCATGGTACTCTGGCCCTACAAGTTTTTGTTTAATGGCTTCATCTACACTGTATGTCATGTTTTCAACAGGGTCAATCATGAATCCAGTTGCAGCCTGGGCTTCCAGCAGAATCAAAGCAGAACCAGGCATGATTATTCCTTGTCTCATTGCCTGATAGATGCTCATTTTTTTGTTTGTGGAGAGCACAGCTACTCCCCCAATGCTCTTTTTACCTTCTAGATATTCTTTTACTGTTTCCATTAACATCACATCCTGGGTGGTGGTTTTACCCTTATGCAGATTTTCAAATGTCTGTTGGTCAATGATTTTTGATGCCAGAAGCTCAACGGAGGTTACACCTCTGCGGAGGCCTTTAAATGTGATGTAGATTGGGAAGAGCAGCAAACCTGTTTCTGGGGCTACATTACATTTCTTCATCAGAGATGCATAGGTGAGATTTTCTTGAGAGTTTGGGTCATAGAATACTTTTAGAGCATCCATCTGGTCTCTAAAAACATCTTTGTCATAATGACCTTTCCCATATGCTTGTTCCTCTGTTAAGTAGCATTTTTCAATAGGGTCATAGATCCCTTTGGCAGAGATCTGTGCCTCAAGTAATCTAACGCCATATTCTTTTGGGATTACATCTTTCTGCACGGCCTGGAAGAGTGAGATTTGTTGGTTGGTGTATGGATCTGTGTAGCCTGTGATGGCCCTCTCAGCTAATTGAAGTTTCTCTTTCATTTCATGTCCCACAATGCCTTCCTTTACTGCATCTTCTACAGACCATGTCCTGTTTTTGACAGGGTCGATGATTCCTCCTGTTGCAGCTTGCGCTTCTAACAGTGCCAGACATGTTCCTGGCTTCAACAAACGCTTCTTCAAGGCTTGGTATATTGTAATGGTTTCATTTGAATGTTTAAGGTACACTCCAGCGACTAGCCCCTGAGAACTGCCGTTTTCCTGAGCTGGCATTTTTTTGTGGATTTTCTTGTGCCAGCGTCTGTGGATTATATAGATAGGAATAATTATTATTCATGCATTTAAAAACCAGTATAACCTGATCATTTAAGACATTTATTTTGTTTACTGTAGAAAAACAAAACTGTACACCACAGAACCTTATTGAAGCTTGTGTTTGTACTAACAATGAAAGCACCCTTCACCCCTTTTATGACTTGTCCTCACAAGAAAAAACTTCTTGGGCATTGCATCATTTGGAAAAGTGTGGATGTGGTGTTGTTTTTTTTGTGAACCTTGTAAGCAGTAGAAAACTGGAAATACGGGATTCTGATGTATTCTTGAAGAATGTCAGGATAAAGGACTCAGACAAGCTTCTCACTCGTCAGTTACACAATAATGCATAAAAGTGTACGAGGTGCTTCCTCTCCCCTTTCTCTCCCTCTTAGTAACTACCATCAACAAAAAATATTTCTTTTTTGGCATATGGCATATTGAACAAAAGGCAGAATATTATCCATGTGCAGTATTATCCATGTATAAACATCTTTTTGTTGCACAATTGCATTAGGCAATATTTTCTGACATTCACTCATGCCAGAAGTCACTCTCATACATACATCTATATGTATGGAAGAGAATGTCCTCTGACTAAAGTGAGTGACTGAAAATCTATCTCCTAATACATTCATCACACATCAATCAGGTTTTAGCTGAAACTTGTTTCTTCAAGATGAATATTGAAAATTGGATTATAGTCAAATACATTATTTAGCCACCAATAATGGATTGCTAGTTAAAACTATTTGTATTTATGATTAAAATCACTTAATAGTATGTGTAAATGCATTAAATAAGCCTTGAATAATTATTTTTCAGTGATTTTTAGCTCCACTATACTGGCTTTCATATGTCACTATTTTAATGATTTTATAACAAGGATGTGACATCCTTGTTTAAACACTGAAAGTTTTATGCAAATCTCAGCAAGTAATGTTTGCTTTAAATTACAGTATATCTTAGTTATGAACTCCCACTGCTGCAGTCAGCCATTTCTTCTAGCAAAGAGCAAGAAAGGAGGATTAACCCTTACACACACACACACATACACACACAAAGGGCTGCAAATGGCCTCTTCCTGTCCAAATTCCTTGGATGCAGACAGTGTCAGGAATAAATAAGGACTTCTGAAACCATTAAGTCACATGACATGGTTCCAGACACTTTTCTTAAAGAGCCCTCAAGTGAACACTACTTCAAAGAAATACACATTTTGAAGATTTTTAAGAATTAAGAAAATTTTAAGAATCATAAAGGTATTCTAATGCAGAATGTAATGCTGTCTTTCAAACTTTTCATACCAAAAGTATACATTATAATACCTAGTCAAATAGTATAATACATAATAATGCATCAACACATTCTAAAGTGTTTCAGTGAATTTTTTTTTTTAAATTGGGAATACTTCAAAGCACACAGCTTATTCAGTGTACAGTCATTTCATAATGCATTACAGAAAGCTTTACTGTACTTCTGTAATTCTGTGGATCACTCATTTACTTGCCCCACATCTATTAAATACCAGGCAAAGTTATTTATTGCAACACTGCTGTACTGTGGCAACACCTTGCTTATGTTTTGCCTTCTTCATTTGAAAGTCACTTTAAAGAAAAGTCTAAATGCATAATGTAAATGTTTGACCAGTTCTTTAACCATCTAAGAAGTACATGACTTTATACAATCATCCCTGTTCAAAGGTGTCCAAGTCAGCACTGTCTGCAAATATTTGCCCTTTCATAAAGCATTTTACCTATTTATTGCTAAGAGGTGTGGTCAAGCAAGTAAGCATGTTAAACATAACATTCACAAGAGTGTGAATTATGTCACACCCTATCCTTGCTCTACATTTAGTTAACAACACTATTGTTGTTTTAAAGTAAATGACAATATAATTACAGGGACAATCTTTAGATTTTTATCTGAGGCCACAAAAAGTTTTACAACTACTTGAAATCATTCTTACCTCTTCTTGTGGGGTTTGTTGTAAGTTCAGGATCCAGTTAGAGTCCAGTTAAGTCTGTGTTTTCTGCTCACTAAGGACTGATGTAAGTCGAACACGCTGTGGACACTCAGTGAACAACTGTATGTGCTTCCTTCCTTTCCACTGTTTAATATACTGATCAGTCAGAGCCAAACCACACCCTCAGGAACACTCCCCTCTCTTAGTGGAGATAAACCAAATACCTTGCAGCCAAGTGAAGGAATGGCCCTCTCCTTAATGTCAAACATGCACAGGAACCCAAACGCATGCAATAGCAATAATTAAAAACTGAATTCATGTTTACCAATTTTTTTAAGTCAGCAAACACTATTTTGTGTATGCCACTTTAAATAGGGTTACTGGGGGAAAGAACTGACTGCCATTTATTTTTTCCAGTGCATTCACAATTGCTGGCTGACATTTTAGACAGTGGTAGAGCAAGCTCATGTTCAGACTTTTGAAAAACTGTTCTCATGAATGATTTTATATGTTTGGATATCGCTAGAATTTTTTTTAGGTTTGAGCACAGTTTCTGTTTATCATTTCAAATTTTATAAATATACCGCATGTGTCTTATCTCTGTTGTGACAGAAGACACAACATACGTTCACTGAACTAGATCCTGTTTGACCTGCAGCTTTGGGTTTTGTGGTGCAAATGTCTCTGAGGGAGGGGTAAGTATCATACATTACAGTCCTTGACAGTATTATTATATCATATACTGCTTATTAAACGGGCCGTTGAAGCAAAGGAAAATAATGTACACCTAGGTGGTGACGCGGTCACGACGCCAAGTGTGAGTAGGATTAATTCCTTACACATCTCATTCAACACCTTTGAACACCTTGACAGTTGCTTATTCCAAAACATCATTTTAGACCTAGCAACAGGCAACCGTTGAAAACAGACTAATGCAGTTAATAATGAAGTTACTAGACAGAGAGCAAGAGAGAGATTTTAAGGGTGTGTGAATTACCTCAGTCTGTACGTCTCTCAACGGTGGTTCGGCAGCAGCTTTTCTAGTAATAGTGAATCTTCTTCAATAACAGCGCAGTTATTAGTACAAAAATTGACATGTAGCCAGGGCCGGCCCGTGGTATAGGCGAAATAGTCAGTTGCCTAGGGCGCAAAATGATTGGGGGGGCGCCACACGAAAGTTTTTTTTTTTTCTTTTTTTTTTCTTCGCGGAAGAACGCCCTCTTGTGACCATCATGCGATCCTACACCCATTAGCAAAATGATTACTGACAGTTAACATTTTAAGTATCAAACCTGTTAGTCAGTTATATAATAAAGAAGGAATAAAATACCAGTTACTACTTAGAGAGAATTTGCAATTTTATTTGGTTCAGTTCCTTCAGGTACTCATATGCTATTGATAAAGACCATTCTCCCGATTTAGTGTCTTTTAATGTTACTAAATCTTATGTTGGCAAAATCTGCTAAAAGTAATTTGGTGGCAAAAACATTTAAATAATCTGGCGTTTTATCCTATTTGTTTACTTACTATATTTATTTGCTTGGTCAGTGTCCTTGTGGGTTTTTGGTTCTTTTGTTGTTGTAGTCTGTAAGGACCTTTGAAAAAAACGAAACCATTTGGCGAAGTGATATGGATAGTGCGGTCAAGACCTGCCTGGAACTACTTTTGTAGTGCGTTTCCCTGAAGATAATTGCACACCTTAAAATGTTCGCCAACCAGTCAGATTTAAGCATTCAGCAGCGTTGTAGTATATATATATACTAGTTCCAAAAGGGCTTTATATAAGAGTTTTCATTTTAAGCTTAACTTCACAAGCAGATATAAGCAGGAGTTAATTCCTTAATCCCTCCTACCTGTTTCAGAATACATAATTTAATGTGCCAAACATTTGCATATTAGAGACAGAATCATGTTGCTGAATTGACAGAACAGGCAAAGTAGAAATTCTTAAGGGTAAAGGCATGTCTGCCAAACCCACACCGCCCCTCATCTTGTCACTTTCTGTTGATGTAGCCGTTACAGGAACATGTTGTAGCTGTTTCAGGCTTCTCAAGTATTTTAAATTCCTCATCTTTCAGTGAAGGCGGCTTGGTATGTTGACTCGCCCACACTGCTGCAGACAAGGTGACTGAAGACTGTATTGAATTGCATGCAAAGTCTTATCTCTGATTCTTGGTGGGGACACTTTCAATGAGCATAAAATGAGATCCTGCTCTACCTGCCGCTCTTGGTTTTGGATAAGCATACCTAGAAAGAAGCAAAGATTCCAGGTTAAGATGGACAGGACATTAATTAATAATGACACACATTAGTAACCCAACCTTAATTGAGCAGACAACTGCATGTTTCAAGAGAATAGTTGGCTAAATATGCAGCAGAGTTGTTTAGACTTGTTAGGTTAATAAAAAAAAAAAAATGTCAGTTGCATGTTTTTGTTTCTGATATTCTATTAACTAGACCAGTGTTGGGGAAAGTTACTTTTAAAAGTAATGCATTACAATCTTGCGTTACTCCCTAAAAAAGTAACTAATTTTGTTACTTTTTAAATCTGGGCAGGGCTTGCTTGTTTGTTTTTATTATAAAAAGTTGTTTTTTTTTAGCAAATGTAAAAGCCCTTTCACACCAAAAAGTGAAATTAATAAGCCTAAGGCTGAAGGAAAAGTAAATTTACATCTGTACAATAGAACTGTAGGAGAAGGAAGCTCTACACTCTTTAGCAATGAAAAAAATGAAGCACAATGTTAATCTAAAGTAAGTTTTGTTTATTAGTATGGCTGAATTGGATCAACAAGGTCAGCAGAAAAGACACTGATTAATAAAATGGGATTAAATATATAAAGGAAACAAAAAGTAACTGGCGTTACTTTTTTGAAAAAGTAATTCAGATATTTTCTTGTAAGTGAAAAAGTAATGCGTTACTTTACTAATTACTTGAAAAAAGTAATTAATTTATGGGAGTTAGTAACATACATCATTCTACATTGTTGCAATTCATGTTTAACTAATGTAAACCCTTGGGGAAAATGTGATCTTTTCAACTCTTCTGTCATTATGATTAATTTGCATGTTACAGGTGATGTCGTAATTATTTTAGTAAAAGTGCATGGGCAGAGCTCTGCCAAAGTCAAAGGTGTGGTTGTTAATGTGGGTGATTTCATTCATATTGTGGGTTGAGAGACTTGTAGAACTATAGGTTCAAGTGTTAAAACCAATTTCCCTGTTTGCCAACTTCTTTTGTTAGAGATGGTTCCAATAATTATATACGTGTTCAAACAGCTCCAGAATTCTTGAGTACTTAAGATGTCTCTTTTGTCTTTCAGATCAGTAAGGATGTCATCCCTCCCACATTTTTAATGCAGAAGCAGTCAACAGGAACTGAGAGAGCAATGACCTAAGACTTGGCCAAAGAAACAAGGTGTGTCAGTTTTATAGTGTGAAGTAGAAACTTTCTTTCCTGGCAAGAAAACAAGACCTTGATAAAGTTTAGGCCTCATTTGTCATTCATTTTCCACCAAAAATGAAGAAGTTGAAGAAGGCTGTGTGAAGTTCGTTCTTTCTTTCTTTCTTTCTTTCTTTCTTTCTTTCTTTCTTTCTTTCTTTCTTTCTTTCTTTCTTTCTTTCTTTCTTTCCTTCCTTCTTTCTGTTAAACAAATAATCACTGAGGTTCTTAATGTTTCATGAGCTGTTATGTATAGCCTACTAATGTTGCATTATTTTTATTTATTTTTTTTTACTACAGCTTGAATCGGATTCACTGATGAACGTTCTAAGGTGTGCAATTATTCTTAGGAAAGCGCACAGTTCTTGGTTACATGTCCATATCACTTCAGTTATTTTAAAGGTCCTTACAGCCTACGACCAAAACCCACAAAGACACTGCAAATAGGAATAGCAAACAATAGGATAAATTATTTCCATGTTTTAGCCACAAAGTTACATTTTATGATGTATGAAAAACACTGATTTTATCAGTAAAATAGTTTAGTAACACAAAAGCTTCATGTCATTTCTCACTAATGATGGTGCTGTGCTTGAAGATGATTAACTTGTAGTTTCACTATTAGTAGAGACGCACAAACTGAGGTAATTCACACGCTTAATCTTAGTCTAGCAACTTCATTATTAACTGTATTAGGTTTAAAATTATGTTTTAGAATGAGCAACAGAGGTGTTCTGTTGAATCCGTAAGAATGTAATTCTACACACAGCCTTTTAAGGACAAAACCTGACGAATGTCTTTAAATACAACAACTGAACAATATTTCAATTTGAGGTGTGGTAAATCTAGTATAAGCGGAATATTTGACTCTGGTCTGGTGATATAATAATTAGATATTATTAGTAATAATTCAACAGCCCGTTGTTAGTTATTCCTTACATAGAGCCTGCCTATATAGACAACTAATATTTAATTTTCTAGCAATATACATCTAAATTAAAAAGTAAAAATAATTAAAACACCAATGAAAACAAAAACAGACAAAACGTGCCAACCTTTAGCTGTAAGAGCTAATTTTTTAGGAAAAATTGAAAAATTGTGTAATTGTTTGTGCCAGAGGAAATGATAATAGGAAAAATGTGTTCATAAATTGTTCTATAATTAACTGCATATCAACAGATTATGTCAAAATGATTTGAATTGTTATATTTAGTTGAGATTTAAACTTCTGAGGTGAGCCAGATCATAATCATTATTTATAATAATTTTTAATAAATACAGTTGTTTTGGATACTGAATTCATATAAAAGTAAATACTCATAGGGTTACAATAATCTTTCTTGGAAAACTCTTGAACACAGATAACTGGTAGAAAAACTGATGTTTTTATTAGGCTGTTGCAATGATACTCTGCAAGTTTACTTATTACCAAAGCCTTCAGAATACAAATATATTTGTATTGCAGTGAAAGTGTTTTCAGAATGTGCAAAGAAATGAGAGTAATACAAATAACTTCTAGTTCCAAGCTTAGATGTTCATTAGTCAGTACAGGGCTCAAGCTGCTGTATTTACTATATGTGACCATGTAGTCATGAAGGTAGTTTTTTATTTTATTTGATTTTTTTTTATTAAGATTTATACATCATCTGAAAAGCTGAATAAATAAGCATTTTGGTTTGTTATGATAGGCCAATATTTGGCTGAGATACAACTATTGGAAAATCTGAGGGTGCTAAAAAAAAACCTAAAAATCGAGAGAATCGCCATTAAAGTTGTCCTAATGAAGTTCTTAGCAATGCATATTACTAATAAATTAAGTTTAGATATATTTACGATAAGAAATGTACAAAATATTTCCATGGAACTTGATTTTTGGCATAAAAGATTGTTGGCTATTGCTTCAAATATACCCGTGCTACTTACGACTAGTTTTGTAGTCCAGGGTCATAATAATAAAAGCTAATAACAAAAACACTGGTTCACCAGCTACTTTATTTATCACTGTGCAACAGCCATATAGGTAAATTATTAACCTTAACATTAAAGAGATTTACATATCAGGGACTATAGATGCACAATAATTAATTCAGTAAGGTGTCTGAGGCTGCTATTTATTATGAATAGTGACAAATGAAGGCTTGTGACTCTTGCTTCAATAAAGTGACGGTAGAATAATAAGCTTCCACTGAAATATATTTGTTTGGAGGTTGGGTGAAATTTTGAACCCCTCTCTCTAAATAAATAAACAAAGAAGTATCATTTTCAATGTCTATAGAGAGAGAAAGTGCCTCTCTCTCCCTGAAACCCCACCCCAGCGCCATTCACCTGGGCCGTCCCGGCAGACTTCGAGCTACACCCGGGTAGTATTGGAACAGCAGCCACCCTCATTAGTTCATGAACTTTCTATTAGTGATGTGGGAAAATTTAGGCCTTTTTAGGTCTTTATATGCTGAATGGTAGAAACAAATAAGATTCACATGGACAATGTAACTATAGCTCAGATCTAGGGAACAGTGTCATTGAATATAAGTCATCTTTGTGTAATATGAAATATAAGCCTGTCCTATTTCAGTGCATTTACTATCAAATTTAAGTAAGCCCTGACTGATCACATCCAGATCAATGCGATCAAATCAAGCAAAATGCCTAAAACATTCTCATATTGATGACTCATAGCACTGATGAAACATATAAAGTCAAATGAATTAGTCAATTACATAACATCGTTTAGCAACTCAACATATGATAATCAAAAGGCAACTGATTTTGCAACTTGACATTTGACAAATGACATTTTTGAAAATACAGCAAAACTACAATCTATAAACACAAAAAAGTACTAAACAAAAACCTCAGGGAAAATGTTTTGACCATGACTGGAAAACAATAAAAGCTACAAATAATTTCAAATCAAAAACACAAAGATCCAGTCAACTCTTAAGTTATGCATAAAGCACTCAGGACTGCTGAAGCAATACAAAAACACACTGAGTGGAAACAGGATTATTATAACAACACACTTCAAAAGATTGAAAACACAATTGACCAGGGTCAATTCTGGATCATGTGAAACAAAAATAGGCTTATCTTACTTAGAATTTTTGTCTTGTTACTAGTCAAAATATCTAACAATTCTTAAATTAAGATGCCTTTACTAGATAAGCAAAATTACATAAGATATTTAGTCTTGTCTTAAGCAAAATGCACTTAGTTTAGTTTATGTTTCCCCCTGGAAACAAATTAGCTGCCAGTGGGGTAAGTGAACTATTCTTAATTCAAGAGTATTTTACTTACCCCACTGGCAGATAATTTTACTTATTTTAAGCAAACTGCTCTTAATTTAGTTTTTTTACTCCTGGAAACAAGACTAAATATATCTTATATAATTTTGCTTATCAAGTAAATTCATCTTAATTTAAGAATTTTTAGATATTTTGACTAGAAACAAGACAAAAATACTAAGTAAGATGAGCCCTTTTTTGTTTCACATGCTCCAAAATTGACCTTGATCAATTGTGTTTTCATTCTTTTGAAGTGTGTTGTTATAATAATCCTGTTTCCACTCAGTGTGTTTTTGTATTGTTTCAGAAGTCCTGAGTGCTTTAGGCATAACTTAGAGTTGACTGGATCTTTGTGTTTTTGATTTGAAATTATTTGTAGCTCCTATTGTTTTCCAGTCATTTCCCTGAGGTTTTTGTTTAGACCCTTTTTGTGTTTAAAGACTAGTTTTGTAGTTTTGCTTTTTTTTTTTTTTTTTTTTTTTTTGCAGTGAATACAATTCTGAGTTCAGGTTTTTTTCCTGAGGTTTGGATCACAGGGTTCTCTATCTTTGCTGTCTTTAGAAGTGGAGACCAAACAGATCCTAATAATTACAGTAATCTGTGTTCTATAATACGATTTTATCCTTGCAGCACAATGTTATCACAATGCTTCCTCCCTAAACATCGCAACGCTGACCATATTCACACAATACACACATTAATAAACAAACATGTACACCAAAACAAAGATGGAAAAATATTTGCGTGCTTCGTAGATTTTGAAAAGATAATAGATAATAGACATTTTAAATATACTAGTACCAGTCAAAAGTTTTTAAAGTCGCTTCTGCTCACCAGGCATCTGTTTATTTGATTCAAAGTACAGCAAAAACAGTAACATGTTAAAATATTTTTACTATTTTAAATAACTGTTTTCTATTTGAATATATTTTAAAATGTAATTTATTCATGTGATCAAAGCTAAATTTTCAGCATCATTACTCCAGTCTTCAGATCCCTCAGATATCATTATAATATGCTGATTTGCTGTTCAAGAAACATTTATTATTATTATTATTATTATCATCAATATTATATGAATATCTTTTATTTTGCAAGGATGCTTTAATTTGGTCAAAAGCGATGCTAAAGACATTTATAATGTTACAAAAGGTTCTGCTCAGCTGTTTTCAACATAATAATAATGATAATAATAAATCTTTTTTGAACAGCAAATTTAGAATATTAGAAGGATTTCTAAAGGATTATCTGACTAGAGCAATGATGTTTAAAGTTAGCTTCAAAATCAAAGGAATACATTTTTAAAACATATTCAAATAGAAAACAGTTAAATAAATGCAGGCTTGGTGAGCAAAAGAGGCTTCTTTAAAAAACACTTAAAAACTTGACTGGTATTGTAAACATGATTGGACCATAAAAGTCAACATCCAAAAAACATTACAATATTTCAGAGAAAAAAAAAAACAATTGAACATAAATATATTGTGTTTACATAGGAATCGCCATAGGAACGAAATTATTCAAAATAAACATTCCCATCACAATTTGGACAAAGATTTTGATTATGTCATACTGCCTTACATGGAAGTGGGCCCAATGAGTAATAAGGATTAGCACAGACATCCTTGAGAAGGTCTGCATGTAGAGTTCTGTCAAAGTATCCTTCATGTCCACAGAAACACACCTAGCAACGCATGTAGGGAGGAATTAGGCTTTCCCTAAACCTAATTATTAAAAAAGTTCTGGATTCTCTTCATTTTCAAGCACTGAGTGTTTAAACAAGTCATCTTTGTGTAATGGTTTCATAATTGACTAACAAAGTGTTCAATATCACAACCTTGAAAAATCTGGAAAATGAAAGAAAATATGACTAAAGAGAAGGATTGAAAAGAACAAACCAAAAACCAAAGTTATCTCCAATGTTACTTGAGACTAAACAGAGAGTACAGTCTGGCTGGCTATCTTGTCTCAGTCAGAAATATTACACATTTACTAAGCACAGACCTAGTGACCACCATAGACAGAGGACAAAAAAAGATGTGGTTACCTATAAAGAAGAGCAAATTTGTAATAAATGTAGATCAGAAGCAGTCGAGATGGGGGCATACTTCCTCCTCCACTGTGACAAATACACATCCTTAAAGGATCAGTACTTCCAGAATAAAAATTTCCAGATGTACTCACCCCTATGTCATCTAAGATGTTCATGTTTTTCTTTCTTCAGCCAAAAAGAAATGAAGGTTTTTGAGGAAAACATTCTAGAATTTTTCTCTATATAGTGGAGCTCAATGGTAGCGAACAGTTTAAAGGTACAAATTGCAATTTCAATGCAGCTTCAAAGGGCTCTACACAATCCCAGCTGAGGAATAAGGGTCTTACCCAGTGAAACGATCAGTCATTTTCTAAAAAAAACTTAAAATAGATATACTTTTTAGCCACAAATGCTCATCTTGCACTAGTTCGACCTCATGCATTATGTAAACACACACATGCGATGTAGGCGGAAGTGCTGACCCAGTGTTCAAGAAAGTCAAACACCCTTTACAAAAAAGGTAAAACAACGATCTAGGATGATTTTGAAGTTGGAGAAGAAATTGAGATGGAGTTTTTCGTCCTACCCCAGACAGCAGCTGACTCTGTGCCAGATTCGTTTTCAAACCGGCAAATCCACGTTACAGTCATATCCGTTTCAGTGCTGTATCACTATCTTAGATGGATCCAGCCCGGGCCTGGTTTCAGTCGGCGCGGACTACTGTCGCAGAGTGGATCCGGGCCGAGTCTGGTATGGAGCTGGCCCAGTGCTGGTCCAGATGAGGGAAAACCTGATGTGTGCCAGTATTGTGCCCGTTGTGCCAAAAGACACCGGCCCAAGTCCGTTTTGCGGATTTGTGGATGTATGGGCCGGATCTGGACCACATGATTTTTGCTGTCTGGGAACCTACCTTTTTGAACTGAAGTACACAGATAAAGAACTAACCATGCATGACTTTTCCAACATAATTACGCAATGTGTGAAGATTGCAGAGATAGTGCAAGACGAGCATTTGTGGTAAAACAAAGTACATAAATGTAATTTTTTCTTTTTTTTTTTTTTTTTAGAAAATGATTGATCGTTTTGCTAGATAAGGTTGCTTAAACTGCCCGGTCCTGCAGATTAGATTTATTCAACATCGAGAAGATCTGTCCCTTTCTTTTCTTTTAGCATTTGTAAAACAGCATTTTTCCATCTTAAAAACATAGCGAAATTACGACCTATGCTCTCAAACTCAAATGCAGACATGTTAATTCATGCGTTCATGACCTCCAGGATAGATTATTGTAATGCTTTATTGGGTGGTTGTTCTGCACGCTTAATAAACAAACTCCAGCTGGTCCAAAATGCAGTGTCAGCTAAAAAATGCAGAGTTCTTACTAGAACCAAAAAGTATGAGCATATTAGCCTGGTTCTGTCAACACTGCACTGGCTTCCTATTAAACATCGTATTGATTTTAAAATCTTGCTAATTACTTATAAAGCCCTCAATGGTTTAGCTCCTCAGTACTTGAGGGAGCTCTTATCGCATTATAGTCCCTCACTCTGGCAATCTGATAATACCCAGAATATCAAAATCAACTGCGGGTGGCAGATCATTTTCTTACTTAGCACCGAAACTCTGGAACAATCTACCTAATTCTGTTCGGGAGGCAGACACACTCAGTCAGTTTAAATATAGACTAAAACCCATATCTTTAACCTGGCATACACTTAACACATTTAAATATTTCTAATATTCAAATCCGTTAAAGGATTGTTAGGCTGCATTAATTAACCGGAACCGGGAACACTTCCCATAACACCTGATGCAAGGTGTTCCGAGGTCAGATCCAGTATGAATCCTGAACAGCTGGCCACTGCAGTTTTCCTTGATCCAGTTTATATCCAGATGGTGGGTCAGTACATATAGACCACCTCTACAGGTCTGTATGGGAGTATAAACCTACTTGTTTATTGGTCAGAGGAGAACTGACCCCTCGACTGAGCCTGGTTTCTCCCAAGGTTTTTTTTCTCCATCAGTGTCACAGATGGAGTTTTGGTTCCTTGCCACTGTCGCCTATGGCTTGCTCAGTTGGGGACAACAACTAAATTGGGGAAAACTAAATTGGGGACAAACAATTTATTAATTTGGAACTATTGATTAATTTCCTCAAACTAAAATTGTTTAAAGTTTCTTTTGAATTATTGATATATTACTTTCCCATTTGATACTGTAAAGTTGCTTTGACACAATTTGTATTGTGAAAAGCGCTATATAAATAAAGCTGACTTGACTTGACTTTTGGAACATGCTTCACAACTCCTTGTTCAAGCTCTTATTCTGACCAGGCTGGACTATTGCAATGCTCTTTTGGCAGGTCTTCCAGCCAGTTCCATTAAACATTTACAATTAATCCAGAATGCGGCTTCAAGATTAATTTTTAACAAGCCAAAAAGAATGCACGTCACAACTCTCATTATCAGTTTGGACTGGCTACCAATAGCTGCTTGCACAAAAATTCAAGGCATTAATGTTTGCCTACAAAACCACCACTAGCTCTGCACCCCTTTACCTAAATTCATTACTTCAGACTTATGTGCCCTCTAGAAACTTGCGCATTATTGTGCCATCCCAAAGAGGCACAGAATCACTTTCACGTTACATTAAATGTACCCTCCTGGTGGAATGACCTGCCCAACTCACTCCGAACAGTCCTTAGCCATCTTCAAGAATCGGCTAAAAATCTTTTCCATCTTTATTTGACCCTCTAACTCTAGCACCTTCTTTTCTAATTCTATTCTTTAAAAAAATATATGGATTTTTGAATCGTGAATCATTGATTTCAGCTATTAATCGATTTAAAACACTAAGCATCGAATGAATCGCGATTTCTATAGCGATTCAGTGCTTTAAAATATATAAATTACTACAAGCACAAATTTAAGGAGACCTTGAACAGCGTTGTTCGTTTTCCTCACATCTCTCCTCCACGCGCTTCATTCACTGCCTGCCACTGGATGGCGCGTACTCTCACGACATGTTTTTTGAGGCTTTAGTAGCCAACATGTGATCTCTTCTTAGTGTTCGTGGCCAGGAACGTACTGCTAGAAGTAGTTTTAGCTTTCTTTAATTTATCGGTCGCTCTCCGTCATACCATTAACATTACCTGAGCCGCGTTTGGATGGAGCAAAAATAATGTAACTGTCTAAAATCATACGCACAATTCCATTGTAAACGTAAATGACGTTTTAACTAAATGTCATTAAAACGAAAGTATGAAGGAAAGGTTCAACACTTTAAGTATGCAGAATTGTTATTAATCGAATTGCATCGAATTTTATTGTGAATCGCATATTGTGAATTTGCATAAATCGTTCTTGAATCGAATCGAAACCCTATGCATCGTGAATCTAATAGATTTGTTGTTTACCCACAGATTCACAGCCCTAAATGAGACTTGTCATAGCACTTGCATGTTATTGCTCTTTTGTTAGTCGCTTTAGATAAAAGCGTCTGCTAAATGTCTAAATGTAAATGTGGATAAGACCCTTATTTCTCATCTGGGATCGTGAAGCTGCACTGAAACTGCAATTTGGACCTTTAACCCATTAGACACCATTGAAGTCTACTACGTGGAGAAAAATCATGTGGAATGTTTTACTCAAAAGCTTCATTTCTTATGACTGAAGAAAGAAAGACATTCAGGTAGTGAACTAATCCTTTAAGAGGCTCACTGTACAGTCAGATACAGCAGGTTATTCATAAGTTTGTCACTCCATGAAAATGACAAATTTAGTGGAAGGACCTACAGTACTTCCTCTTTAGTAGCACATCATATTTATAAATACTACAAACTAAGAGGTAATTAGTAGTACCATAAATGTATGTTATATACATTTTGTTTTGTTTTTATTTTGCTATGTAGAATGCCTTGGCAATATGTCAAAAAAGACCTATTGGAGTGTAAATATTTGTTTTTTGTGTTATTTTTATAGTTAGATAAATGCTATTTTATTACTCATGCCTTTGCATATTCAGAAAACAACAGACTTTCACTGCAATGCAAATATGTATTAGAGCGTTTAACGGTATGTCCACAAAACAAAGAACACCAAGATTAATTCTATGTCATATTTTGCAGGAATATGATGCAGCTTCTCTACACCCAAATACCTGCACACCCAAAAACACATAAAAACTGTCAAGGAAACTTTCCAAAACAAAAGAGTCATTCCTGCCAACATAATTATCATGCTATTCAGGTAAGTGTGATTATACTCTATTTTTATAGCATAAAAGCAATAAAACCAAGTTTCTGTTTGCCTCATTTCAGCTGTGAGATTTTAAAATATCTTAATGAAGGCAAAACACAGCAAAATGTCAAAATGACTTGTTTGTTAAGTCTAATGTGAGCATGCAATTGTCAGTCTTACAGTTATTTCTGTTCAACCCTCTGGCCCTCTTTGTTTAGGCCCTTCTTCACGGTCAAATGTGACCGAAGCCTTGAAATGTAATTTTTTTTCAGGAAAATCAATACAATAAATGTTTTGTTCAATAATATTTTTTAATTATTATTTAGAATTTTGAGGAGATTCTATGCAATATTTAATAAGCTATTATTTCCATTGGAATTAATATATTTTGTATTTAATTATTTATATATTATTTTTAAATAAATGTCAATACATTTAGAGCGTCACCCCTTGATTGCTGTGCACTTTTTTCTGCATAGTGGCTGATTTGTAGTTTGTACCACCAAAAGATTCTGAGTTTTCTTTGTTGCTTTTTTTTTTTTTGTCTTTCCCATTCATTTCCCATGTCGGCCTTTTTTTTTGAGTGTTTGTGTGTTCACATTGCTAATGTGACAAAAGTATCATCTCATTCCAATGAAGCTACGATTTTTACAAATTTAAAATATAAAATTTTTCGGTCAAAAGTGACCGAAGAGGGCCCCAGGGTTAAGTAATTTGGTTTAATTAATTTTAATTTAAATAGCAGTTTCTCTGTTACTAGTCTCACTGAAGGTGTCTACTTACTGCTATTGCATCACATTTTTGCTCATTGTTCTTGTCTTGACACAAGAATGTCCTGAATAACAGGAAGTAAAGAGTATGAGAAAGCACACCTAGCATAATGTGATTAAGATTAGTAAGAGGAAAACATTTTGGTAGCTGATTCTAAATTCTTTAGGGGAGGACATGCAATACAAACACTGTGGGATAATTAATATTATGATTCTGCTACTATTTTTTATTTATTTATTTTTTCAGCATGACAATATGGTATAATTTACAATGTCTGGCTGCAACCAAACCTCATCCCAGCATCAGTGCATGACTTCACTGGAAACAAATTACTATGTCCGGAAAAACTTCTAGAGGTATGAAAGTCCTTAAAGCATTAATGGGAGGATGAATTCCCTTTGTTTTGAAATTAAATCTACTGGCACATCTGGGTGTGGTGTTCGTGTGTCCACATGTTTTAGGCCATTTCGAAATAACGGTTAAGATAGTATCAGCTACAGAGAAAATAACATAATTCAGTTTCATCAAGGATAAAGAAAAGGATGGGAGCTGTTTGGGGTGTGCCAATAATTGCTTATAGTTTGTTAATAGTTAAGTTTTACATGATTTTACATGTGATTTTAATGCAACCAAACCTTAATGGCAGACTTTGACTTTTGTTATGCAAACAAAAAACACTGACAGTGAGAAGGAGTTTTGGTAGTGTTCGGGTGGAAAGCTAGAAGATTGCTTAAGGCAAAGCTCAAAAATAATGATTGCATTGAAGCGCATTATTAAATAATCAAAATGCACACCCAACATAGGCATGGTTCAAATAATTAAAAAACACACTCAACATGTAAACAATAAATTATGCAACCATGTAATTATAATGTTTTGATGACATGATAATTGTTTTTTTTGGCTTAGTCAGGTATGCTGGTTTCTTGATTTTTATATGCAAATAAGGAGTTTTTTCCACCACAGATTTTTTTTTTTTTGCCAAGCAACTGTCAATCATGTTGTGAAACACCTCTTCAGTGCTACCACATAAATCTCTGATTTTAAAGCAGAAGGCTGCCAAATTTGGGTCATAAGAAAAGTATGGATAGAATATGAAAAATATATTGATATATGCAAAGTAGGTTGTTATCAGCCTAAACATGCATACACTTGCTAGCATAAATTTTGTGATTAAGGCCAATGAGTTTCTGAATAGCTTGAGGGGGTTTCTAGCATGTAATCAATCCATTGCAAAACCTGTCACTTTGCATAACAAACCTCTCTCTTACCCTAAGGCAAATGTCTCAAAGTTAATTAATTTAAAACATTAGATAAATGATGTATGGGCCATTCTGCAGAATTGGTTCAAAGTCAGAGTTGGAAATGGAAAACCGCTTGAAAAAAAATGTCTTTTTCCATAAATTTTGTATGTTTGCAAATTGTATAATATCCAATGTAATCCAATGTATGTTTTGGAATATTTGTCCTTTCCCCAAATTTGTCACTACCGAAACACAGTAATATATAATGTAATAAGATTTTGCTTACATCTTCCTTACAAACTTTCAGAGGTAAATCCATAACAATTAAAATTTTAAAAATATTTCAAGTGTGATTTTTGAGATTTGTTGTATTTTGAATCACATTTTTCAATGAAAAAGGCAAAACATTTTATTATACTGATTTACGGAGAACTTAATGATTCATTAGTTTGAATATACATTGAACCAAACATTATCATAACATCTTTGTTGACAATTCAGTATACTTTATTTTTGACAAAACATCCCATGTTTCAGTCGTGACAGCACAGCTTCGGTATAGTGACAGTAATGTTTTTGTAGAAACATCTCGTTTAGAATACTAAAACACTACTAAAACATACTAAAAGCCAAAAAGTGGTATAACTATACTAAAATGTTGTTTATTTTCCTTAAATAAAGGATTATGTATTCCCTTTTATCACTACAATGACATGTTTCGGTCATGACTGTTATGGCTGTTATTTTTTTTCTTTCAATATTGTTTTGCTACAATGTAAAGTAGTACAGCTTGTATAAGAGTGTAAATTTGATGTCCCCTCAAAATAACTCAACACACAGCCATTAATGTCTAAACCATTGGCCACAAAAGTGAGTACACCCCTAAGTGAAAATGTCCAAATTGGGCCCAAAGTGTCAATATTTTGTGTGGCCACCATTATTTTCCAGCCCTGCCTTAACCCTTTTAGGCATGAAGTTCACCAGAGCTTCACAGGTTGCTACTGGAGTCCTCTTCCACTCCTCCATGATGAAATCACAGAGCTGGTGGATTGAGGATCCACCAGATGCCCCACAGATGCTCAACAGTGTTTAAGTCTGGAATCATGCTTGTCCAGTCCATCACCTTTACCCTCAGCTTCTTTAGCAAGGCAGTGGTTTGAGATCATTATCATGTTGGAATACTGCCCTCAGTCTCCGAAGGAAGGGGATCATGCTCTACTTCAGTATGTCACATTGGCATTCATGGTTCCCTCAATGAACTGTAGTATCCCAGTGCCGGAAGCACTCATGCAGCCCCAGACCAAGACACCACCACCATGCTTGACTATAGGAAAGACACACTTGTCTTTGTACTCCTCACCTGGTTGCCTCCACTTACACTTGACACCATCAAATACGTTTATCTTGGTCCCATTAGACCACAGGACATGATTCCAGTAGTCCATGTCCTTAGTCTGCTTGTCTTCAGCAAACTGCTTGCTGTCTTGTGCACCACCTTTAGAAGAGTCTTCCTTCTGGGACGACAGCCATGCAGTCTAATTTGATGCAGTGTGCGGCGTATGGTCTGAGCACTGACAGGCTGACCAACCCCACCCCTTCAACCTCTGCAGCAATACTGGCAGCACTCATATGTCTATTTTCCAAACACAACCTCTGGATATGACGCTGAGCACATGCACTCAACTTCTTTGGTCGACCATGGCGAGGCCTGTTCTGAGTGGAACCTGTCCTGTTAAACCGCTGTATGGCAATTTTCTTATACAATTTTCCTACGCCATCTTTATGTAGAGCAACAATTATTTTTTTCAGAACCTCAGAGAGTTCTTTGCCATGAGGTGCTATGTTAGGGTGTATTCACACCTGTCTTGTTTGGTTAGATTGAAACGAACTCAAGTTTGTTTCCCCCTTTGGTGCGGATCTTTTGGGCAGGTGTGAATACAGCAATCGCACTCTGGTGCGCACCAAACAACCGAACCGAGACCCAGCTGAAGAGGTGGGCTCGGTTCGGTTCCAAATGAACCCTGGTACGGTTCGTTTAAAGTGTGAACATAATCCGACCTCGATCCGACCCAATTGCAAAAAGCACTGTGCATTTTGAGTTAACAGGCTCCCATAATTGCAGTTGCCTTATAGGAAACCGTTATGTTCCCTACATTTGCTAGCCAATATGAGTCCTGGTTCGACCTGGAGCTCCAAAGAGTGGGGGGTCGCTCAATCGCTCATTAAGCTGACAAATGCAAAAGCCTGCAATCGCTTTCCTGTGCGCGCTGTTTTTTTTGTTAAGTTTCACTTTCACTTTTTACCTAGTCAGTATACCATGGTAGTAGGGTGACCACCTGGCAATAGTTCTGTTGCGGGACATATTTGTGATTTTGCGGGACAATGTGGGACACATGCAAGACAGATACATTTTTTTATTGTTATGCTATATAAATACTAATATACATCCGTTGTCATATGCGCTTATTTATGTTTCTGAGCGTGCACATGTAACCGAGAGAAAACACGTCCGTTTTATGTGAAAGTAAAAGAATCCACCTGCGAGAGAATTGTGTCCTGGCATTACAATAATGCGCTCTTGACATTTGTCATTACAATAACTCCACAGAACCGCCTCAAATGAACTATTAAAATAAGAAAGTAACATCTGATAGTTGCATCGATTTTTTTTTATTTGTTAAAATTGACAAAGAATATCGTGTTTTTCCGTCTGCGATCGACCATTTCTGTCGGTGGCGCTAGATCACATGAGGTCTGTAGCCTACATCTTTTGCGTGGAAACGCTGCAAAAAAAATAAAAAAATAAATAAAAAAATAAAAAGATTTCTTAAAAAAGCATGCATACATGTTTTCTTAATATGATAATTTAAAAAATCAACAGACTCATGAAAATGCGGGACATTTCTTCAGATTGTGACGTGCGGAAGATAGGCAGAAGATAAAAAGCAGAAGATAGGAAAATAGAACTAAAATTGAAATATGATTTACAGTACATTGAAAAAACATCATTGGATTGGAGAGACTGAAACATATTTTCTTTTTGTGCCTTTGAAATTCAGTCTAAGTGTCCAATTTTATGATTACAGTTTTAGATATGGCATTATTCGTTAAATTACAGACACCTTGTTCTTGTAAACATCTACATTCAGTTCAGAGTTCAATGTTAAATTACTTGTAAAGTTTGTCAGTAGGCCTACATCATTACACCAACACAAAAGTTATCATTAGGCTGTATCGCAACTGATATACAAAGTGAACGTATTGTGATTTACACACCAGTGTTTCTAGTACTACACAAAAACACTTCTGAGTTAGTGTTTGATAAGGGTGAGTATCAGTTGACAAGTCTATAGACCATTAGCGTTTGTAATTCTACTCAACCAAGTAAATCTAACGATTCATAAGCAAGCTGAAAATGGAGCATAAATAAAGGTAGTGGAACATGTCTGTTGGTTGAAAGATCACACTGACTGTGATTCTTTTGAAAGGAGCGATTCATTATGCCCTAAACACACAGGTGGAGCTCAAGTGGCAGTGAAAGATAAGGAGCTAGTTAGTGATTTAAAACAAAGCAAATTATCATAAAAGGGGACTTGAATTTAAAGAGGTAGTCTGGGCATATTTAAGATCTAATCATATTCTGTAGCAGACACAGAAAGGGACACCTACTGATAAAAAAAATGCGATCCATTATTTATGAAATGAAGAGGCGTTCATTTGATAACTACACAGTGCATGAGTTTTTGAATTGACATTATTGGCCAGGTTAGTTCATATTGAAACTGACACTGTAACAGAGAAGGGTGTGTCCCAAATGATATCGGCTACTTTGATTTAACAATAAACATCGTTACATAGTATATAATCTGTAATATTACATAATTATTGTGTTTAGGATTTTACCCTAATAAGGGTGCACATTAAATTTACAAGAAAATTAATGTAGACGTCACACAAGGTTAAGGCGCAAGTGAGGTCCCCTTTGAATCAGATGAGGGACCAGAGGCAAATTAAGGGGATGTTTCAATGTCATCTTTAGAGTGATTTGTGGCAAAGATCTAAATTTTTTAGATGACTGTTGGATTGGTGAATCCATCTCACTTTATCTAGTAAGACTGCATAGTTCAAAGTTTATTGTTTTCTAGTTTCCAATAATGAGAAGATAATTAATTTCTAAAGAACAATGTTCAGTGGCAGTGCTGCCAAGATGTTTTTTTTTTATTAACATGCTTCCAATCATAAATATCCAAATGGACTTTATTCCGCTCTGCAGATCTTATTTATGTTTCTGAGCGTGCACATGTAACCGAGAGAAAACACGTCCGTTTTATGTGAAAGTGAAAGAATCCACCTGCGAGAGAATTGTGTCCTGGCATTACAATAATGCGCTCTTGACATTTGTCATTACAATAACTCCACAGAACCGCCTCAAACGAACTATTAAAATAAGAAGAAAGTAACATCTGATAGTTGCATCGATTTTTTTTTATTTGTTAAAATTGACAAAGAATATCGTGTTTTTCCGTCTGCGATCGACCATTTCTGTCGGTGGCGCTAGATCACGTGAGGTCTGTAGCCTACATCTTTTGCGTGGAAACTACGCTGCAAAAATAAATAAATAAATAAATAAAAAATAAAAAGATTTCTTAAAAAAGCATGCATACATGTTTTCTTAATATGATAATTTAAAAAATCAAGAGACTCATGAAAATGCGGGACATTTCTTCAGATTGTGACGCGCGGGACAAGGGGTGAAAATGCTGTGCGGTACAACGCAAAGTGGGACGGGTGGTCACCCTACATGGTAGGCACCTACAAGAGCATGCTCTCTCCGCCGGTGTCGTGCCAAAATTGATTGTCTGCCAAAAACTGATTGCTGTCCGCAGGAGCGCGCGCAGCATCTTAAAGCTGTATTGCTGTATGTAGTTTCTGCCTCAAAATGACACGATTGCATTCATGGGGGTTATGTTTAATAGATTACAGCTCATTCAGTCATTTTTACTTGTTGAAATACCTTTAAATGACCAATAAAACCCATAAAATAAAGTTTTACACTTGCCAAAAAGTGATTACATACTCTGATAATTAAGCGAACTCTTCCTTCTGCCTCAAAATGACACGATTGCATTTAGGAGGCTTATATTTAATAGATTACAGCTCATTCAGTTATTTTTACCTGTTGAAATACCTTTAAATGACCAATAAAACCCATAAAGTTTTACACTTGCCAAAAAGTGATTACATACTCTGCTTATTAAGTGAACTCTTCCTTCTGCCTCAAAATGACACGATTGCATTTAGGAGGGTTATATTTAATAGATTACAGCTCATTCAGTCATTTTTGCCTGTTGAAATACCTTTAAATAGCCAATATTGCAGTTTTACACTTGCCAAAAAGTGATTTTATGTTTTTTTTTAACGGTCATTTAAAGGCATTTTAACAGGTAAAAAAATACTAAATGAGCTGTAATCTATTAAATATAACTTTCCTGCTTGAGAATTTCTGTCCAATGAATGGATGACCTTAGCACACGTGTGGTTCACTTGCAAAATGGGCAGTGTGAAAGCGAACCGCACCAAACCAAAAAAATAAACACTGTATTTGGTCCAGACCAAAGCAAGTAAACAAGCGGACTTTCCTGGTGTGAATACACCCTTAAACTTCCAGTGACCAGTATGAGTGAGTGAGAGCGATAACACCAAATTTAACACAGCTGCTCCCCATTCACACCTGAGACTTAGCAACACTAACGAGTCACATGACACCAGGGAGAGAAAATGGCTAATTGGGCCCAATTTTGACATTTTCACTTAGGGGTGTACTCACTTTTGTGGTTAGCGGTTTAGACATTAATGGCTGTGTGTTCAGTTATTTTGAGGGGACAGCAAATGTACACTGTTATACAAGCTGTACACTCACTATTTACATTGTATCAAAGTGTCATTTCTTCAGTGTTGCCACATGAAAAGATATAATAAAATATTTACAAAAATGTGAGGGGTGTACTCACTTCTGTGAGATACTGTATATTAAGCTTACTGATATTTTAAATATTATTTTGGATGTCAACAGATAATAAAAGTATCTTAGTAAACATCTAAGATTTTAACTTTTTTTTTTTAAAATGTGGTTGTGGGAAAGCAGTTTGTACCAATTCTGGCCTATATAAACTTATTTGATGTATGCAAGATACAACCAAATGTAATGCCACTTCATTTGGTTTTAATGCTGTGTTGACATTAATGCAATTCTGTAATGTATTTTTCCTGTTTCAGTGATACCTGATTGTTTTTTTAATTTTGAATATGACTGATTAGCAAGCAGCTGACAAAAGGGTAAACTGACACTGTACAGCAGATATTTAATGTTTATTTACAACAGGATATTAACATTTCATCGTGTGAATACCATACTCAGATCATGCATTCAATATCAGAACAGCTTCAAATATAGCTTTTAGGTGCCTCAAAAAGCTTACTTTAAAAAAGGTTTTGCTGAGTATAACTGCTCATATTGCATCATTTTAATCATGTTAGTAGAACATAAAAAGCAGAAGATAGGAAAATAGAACTAAAATTGAAATATGATTTACAGTACATTGAAAAAACATCATTGGATTGGAGAGACTGAAACATATTTTCTTTTTGTGCCTTTGAAATTCAGTCTAAGTGTCCAATTTTATGACTACAGTTTTAGATATGGCATTATTCGTTAAATTACAGACACCTTGTTCTTGTAAACATCTACATTCAGTTCAGAGTTCAATGTTAAATTACTTGTAAAGTTTGTCAGTAGGCCTACATCATTACACCAACACAAAAGTTATCATTAGGCTGCATCGCAACTGATATACAAAGTGAACGTATTGTGATTTACACACCAGTGTTTCTAGTACTACACAAAAACACTTCTGAGTTAGTGTTTGATAAGGGTGAGTATCAGTTGACAAGTCTATAGACCATTAGCGTTTGTAATTCTACTCAACCAAGTAAATCTAACGATTCATAAGCAAGCTGAAAATGGAGCATAAATAAAGGTAGTGGAACATGTCTGTTGGTTGAAAGATCACACTGACTGTGATTCTTTTGAAAGGAGCGATTCATTATGCCCTAAACACACAGGTGGAGCTCAAGTGGCAGTGAAAGATAAGGAGCTAGTTAGTGATTTAAAACAAAGCAAATTATCATAAAAGGGGACTTGAATTTAAAGAGGTAGTCTGGGCATATTTAAGATCTAATCATATTCTGTAGCAGACACAGAAAGGGACACCTACTGATAAAAAAAATGCGATCCATTATTTATGAAATGAAGAGGCGTTCATTTGATAACTACACAGTGCATGAGTTTTTGAATTGACATTATTGGCCAGGTTAGTTCATATTGAAACTGACACTGTAACAGAGAAGGGTGTGTCCCAAATGATATCGGCTACTTTGATTTAACAATAAACATCGTTACATAGTATATAATCTGTAATATTACATAATTATTGTGTTTAGGATTTTACCCTAATAAGGGTGCACATTAAATTTACAAGAAAATTAATGTAGACGTCACACAAGGTTAAGGCGCAAGTGAGGTCCCCTTTGAATCAGATGAGGGACCAGAGGCAAATTAAGGGGATGTTTCATTGTCATCTTTAGAGTGATTTGTGGCAAAGATCTAAATTTTTTAGATGACTGTTGGATTGGTGAATCCATCTCACTTTATCTAGTAAGACTGCATAGTTCAAAGTTTATTGTTTTCTAGTTTCCAATAATGAGAAGAGAATTAATTTCTAAAGAACAATGTTCAGTGGCAGTGCTGCCAAGATGTTTTTTTTTATTAACATGCTTCCAATCATAAATATCCAAATGGACTTTATTCCGCTCTGCAGATAGTAACAGCTCCCCCCTTTTTAAACCAGGCTGGCTTAAAATGTTCAGTGTTAAAATACAACCAAATGCGTACAGATACCCTAGGGATCTTTACATAAAGACACAAAAATATATAACAAATATCTTTTACATCTCATCTGAAGCATTACCATTTCCTCTTTGAGAAATCTAAACATTCTTGAAACTTCAACATTATTCATGTGCCAGTGAAAAGGTACATGGAAAAAGCATAAGATAATACAAAAGAGAGGCTATATGTATTTAACACTGCTAATAATTGAAAAAATTGAATATATATAAAAAAAAAATACGAAAATGATTCTGCCATAAATGTTGTGCAGAGCTGTTTATGACAATTGTATACTGTCATGCCAAAATAAAAAGGAAAGTGAAAGAAAAAAATCTGTATATTTAACAAAATATATAAAAATGAAATAGAATATTAAAGCCAGTCTCATATAGCATTATTATTCCCATCATTAAAAAAGCCCATCATGCAGAGCAGGATAAATGTCCTTTTGTGTACATAAATTAAGCAACTAAAGAGGACTGAGTTTGTGATAATGTGAATATTCTCTTTTCATCATAGCAACAGTTCCTGCCTGATGCTAAAGCTAAAAGGGCTTGCTTTAGCTCATCCATCTGAAGTCCACCATGTGCCCCTGAATCATATCGGCGGCCATAGCTAGTGGGGCTGTAAGATGAGGAAAAACCCATGGAGAAACCTGAGCCTGTAGCATCAAAACTTCCCCTTCTAGAGCCTGATCTTGAGCCAGTTCTGGATCCAGACCTAGACCCTGAAGTTGATCCAGAGCCACTAATGCTGTATGGGCTGTAAAGGCCTTTGCTTGACTGAGAGGATGCCTCTAGCAACCTCAGGCCAGATCCTTCCTCGATCATGCTTCTGTCCATGGCATCCTTGTAAGAGATCTTGAGTTTTGTTTTGGGGCAGGTGAGGTATTTTGAATATCCGCTGACATCTCTCAGTTTCTGGGCTGTGCGTGCATCCAGAGTCCCCTTCTTGACAGCATCATCCAATGATACTCTTCCTGAAACATCCGGTTCAATTAAACCACCTGTCAGGTACTGGACTTCAAGGAACCGCTGGCCAGCTTCATAATAGAGCCAGCCCTTCTTTAAGGCTTGAGCGGCGGACATTTTGGTTTTGGTTCTTGGATCTTCAAATCCCTGAAAAGCTTTCTGAGCTAGGTTGATACGATCAACCATGATCTTGTCCACCAGCCCTTTGTTCATTGCATCAGCAACAGAGAATTTCTCTCCAGTGTTTGGGTCAATTATTCCTCCTGTGCATGCTTGTGCTTCTAGTAGTCTTTGACCAGTGATGTTGTCAACGAGATTCCGATGCATAGCCTCTGTAACTGACACCTTTTCCAAAGTATCTGTATCTAAGATTCCAGCCACTGGTCCAGTTTCCTCAGTTGGATCAGTCCAGGTTGTAGCCGGTGTCTTGATGGATGGAATTGGACTCATGGGATAGGATGAGCTGGATCCAAAGGAAGATGATCGAGATCTGAAGCCACTCATATTACCAGAGAGCATGTCTGCAAATTCAGTGATGGAAAGGGTACCGGCACGGTACTGGTCCAAAGAAGACTGGTCTATGAGGCCTTTGGAGATTGCATCATCAATGTCATACTGCCGCCCAGACCTTCTGTCAGTGATCATAGACTTGACAACACCATCTGATGATGAGGTGGTAATTTCTTCCCATTCACACTCTTGCTCTGCAAGCTCAATGTATGTTTGATGGTCAATGAGTCCTTTGCGGTATGCCTCATACACAGACATTTCTTTTCCCGTTTCTGGATCTACGATGACAACTCTACGTTTGCGGACTGAAGACTTGGAAGATGTCTTTCTTTCCCGTTTCTTTTCTTTCAGCAGTAAAAGAGAAAGTCCAGTTTCAGGGTCTGTTATGCAGCGCTCCATAAGCTGCAGGTAGGTCAAATTCTCCTCTGTGTTTGGATCGAAGAACCCCTTGGTGTCATCAGAGGGATCAGTGAGAATACCATTCATCTCTTCATCAAAGAGACCCCGTTTGTAGGCCATTTCAACAGGCAGTCGATGACTCTCTTCAGGATCAATGATTCCACCGGTGGCAATTTGAGCCTCAAGCAGACGGATGCCATGGTCTTTCAGAATAAGACCTTTCTTCATAGCCTGGAACAGGGAGATTACCTTGCCAGAGTATGGATCTTTGTAGCCGGTCACAGCTCGTTCAGCAGAGAGGAGCTTATCTTTAAATTCTGGTCCCACGACTCCCATTTTTACAGCTTCACTGACATTCATTTTGAGATTTTTGATTGGATCAATCACATACCCAGTAGCAGCCTGAGCCTCCAGAAGTTCAAAGGCAGTGCCTGGTCTGATCATGTTTTTCTTCATGGCTTGGTAGACTGACAGTCGATCTTTGGTAGCTTCTACATACACACCTGCAATAGAACTGATGCCTTCAAGATATTTCTTCAGGTCTTTACTAAGGTCCTCTACAGAAATGGTACCTTCCATGAGTGCCGTGTAGGTTTTCTGATCAATAATTTGAGAGCGCAACAACTCATCTGGGGTGATCTGCTTTCTAAGGCCCTTGAATAGAAGTCTCTTGTCGGCCAGAGACAACAATCGTAAGCCACTATCTTTATCAACTTTGCATCTTTTAAGGAGTAGTGCATAAGGCAGCTTTTCGTCTGTTGTAGGATCTGTAAACTGTTTGACATCTCCACTTGGATCAGATATCCTGTCACTGGTTTCTTTGTTCATGTAACCACGTTGCATGGCGACATCAATTGGGAGGCGGAAATAGTACTCTGGATCCATGAGGCCACCTGTTGCTAGCTGGGCCTCCAAAAGCTTCAAGGCATAATCTTCAGGAACGAGGTCCTTTTTCATGGCTTGGAATAAAGAAATGACTTTACCGCTGTAGGGATCCTTGTAACCTGTGACTGCTCTTTCAGCAGACAAGAGTTTGTCATGGATCTCTGGGCCAACAAGACCCTTCCGGACAGCCTCATCAACTGTCAACAATTCATCTTTCACAGGATCAGTGATGAATCCTGTTGCTGCTTGTGCCTCCAACAGATCTATGCCAGTATCAGGTTTTATCAGACCTCTCTTCATGGCTTGGTAGATGCTAACCTTGGCATAGTTGTCTGAGAGTATTCCAGCAATGCTGCCTGTTCCAAAAAGATACTGCTTCACACTTGGCATCTCCATAACCTCCCGGATGGTTTTCTTGCCTTGTTTAAGCAGGTTGTAAATTTCGAGGTCTATAATGCGAGCTCTGTAAAGTTCATCGATAGTCACTCGGCGTCTGATGACATCACACGACATGCTCTGCTCAGTCTTGATGATCTCTCTTTGTTCAATAATTTCAATTATAATAATGACCATTCTTTCCTTTGTGATTTTGCCTGAGCGGTACTGTTCAAGAAGCCTTTGTTTTTCCTCTTCTGGAAGCAAATCTGATTTCATGACTTCCCATAATGTCACTTGCTTCCCTGCAAAACTCTCATGTGGTATGTCAATTTGAGTGTTAGCTAAGTCCATTTGTGTTTGCTCCTCAGTGTAAACATAGGATTTCTCCGCTTTCTCTGGAGTCTGGGCTTTAGAAAGTGGCAAGAGGACAATTCCAAACTCTGGATCGGTCATGCACCTCTCCTTCAATTGTTTGTAGGTGACATTCTCATCTTTGTTAGGGTCAGTGAAGCCTTTGATGTCATCTGTGGGGTCTTTAAAAGATTTGGCTAACTGTTTGCTGAAGTAGCCACGCTGAATGGCTATGTCATTGGGAAGTCGATGGCTATTTACTGGATCAATTATTCCCCCAGTAGCCTCTTGAGCCTCTAGAAGTGGTATGGCATGTTCTCTTAGAACAAGCTGTTTTTGCATCGCTTGAAGAAGAGAGATCTTATTACCAGTGTATGGATCTTTGTAACCAGTAACAGCTTTCTCTGCAGAAAGCAGTTTCTCATGAAGCTCTGGACCGACAATGCCAGCCTTAACAGCATCATCCACTGTAAATTTCTCATTCCTGATAGGATCAACTATGTAGCCAGTAGCTGCTTGGGCTTCTAGCAGGGACAGACCTGTGTTTGGTGTCAGTAGTTTTTGTTTTATTGCTTGGTAAATGCTGAGTTTTTCCTTTGGATTTTCTAAAAATACCCCACCAATACAATCAGAACCGTGTAAGTAGTGTTTGATGGAGTCGCTGACTTCCGCAGGTTTCTTTTTACCTTGTTGGATTTTATCATAGGTGTCTTTGTCAATTATTTTAGACTCAAGCAAGGAACTGGCGGGTACAGGACCTCTGAAACCTTCAAAGATGTCTTGTCTCTTCTTTTCTTTTTCATCCACTGTAGAGATCACAATCTTGATCAGTTTTTCAATAGTGACTTTTCCTGATCTATACTGCCGAATAAATTCAATCCTTTGTTCTTCAGTGAAATATTCAGAGTTAATAATCTCCCAAATGGTGATTACTCTTCCTTTAAAAAGTCCACTGTGCAACTCAACTGTAGCATGGCTCAAGGTCTCTTTAGTTTGTGCATCAGAAACTGGTTCCACTTCCTTTGACTTGACTGCCTTTTCTGATAGTGGCAGCAATGGGAGACCAGTCTGCTTATCAGTGATGCATCTTTTCAGCAATTCAGCATAAGTGACATTTTCTTGTGTGTTGGGGTCAACAAATACTCTATTAGAGTCTGATGGGCTGCTTAAGTTTTGGTTCATCTCCTCATTTAGGTAACCACGTTTATATGCAATTTCAGGAGTAATGCGGTAACTTTTCTCAGGGTCAATAATTCCTCCAGTTGTAAGTTGAGCTTCTAGCAGACGGACACCTTGGTCTTTCTTAATGAGATCTTTTTGCATTGCCTCAAACAGGGATACAGTTTTTCCAGTATATGGATCTTTGTAACCACAAACTGCTCTTTCTGCAGACAACAATTTCTCATGCAGCTCTGGGCCAACAATACCACTTTTGACTGCTTCGTCAACTGTGAGCTTTTGGTTTTTCACTGGATCAATTATGAAGCCTGTTCCGGCTTGGGCCTCCAGAAGGTTTAGTGCAGGCTCTGTTCCAAGTAGGTCCTTCTTCATGGCTTCATAGAAAGACATCTTTTCAGAAGTTGACTCAAGCTGGACTCCAGCAATACTGTGTGACCCCTTTAGGGCTTTCTTGACAGGTTCAAGCTCAGACACCTCTTTAAGAGTAGCTTTTCCATTGTGCAATTTGTTGAATAAATCTTTATTGATAACTTTTGCTTCCAGAAGTTCAGATGCTGGCACTGATGATCTCAAACCATCAAACGCAGGTTCCTTCTTGTTCTCCTTGTCCTCTACAACAGTTATTACAATTCTAATAATTTTTTCAACTGTAATTTTGCCTGTCTTGTATTGACGGATAAGATCCTTTCTCTGATCTTCAGTGAAGTACTCAGAGTTTATGACCTCCCAGATGGTGACAGTCTTTCCTTGGAATCTTCCAAATGGAACTGTTAAGTTAGCCTTACTAAATACATCTTTAGTTTCCTCATCGGTGTAAGTTCTTTCAGTTTGGGCTGCTTGTTCTGTGATTGGTAGTAATGGAATGCCTGTCTCAGGATCTGGTTTGCATCGCGCTAGCAACTCACCGTAAGTGAGGTTATCCTGAGTGTTGGGGTCAACGAATGCTTTTTTATCAGTAGGAGGGCTGGAAAGAATTTTGCTTAGATCTGCATCGAGTTGACCTTGTGTGCATGCCATTTGGACAGGTACACGGTGGCTATTGACAGGATCAATTATACCACCTGTTGCATATTGAGAATCAAGAAGCTTAGTGGCCTGGTCCTCTGTGATGAAACCTTTTTTCATTGCTTCAAAGAGTGAGATTGTATCTCCAGTGAATGGATCTTTGAATCCTGTGGCAGCCCGTTCAGCGGATAACAACTTGGTGTGCAACTCAGGTCCAATCAAGGTATCCTTCACAGCTTCGCTTACAGAGAGTCTTCTGTTCTTAATGGGGTCGATAATGTAACCAGATGCAGCTTGGGCTTCGAGAAGCATCATAGCTGTGCTTTGTGGAATCTTCTTGTCCTTCAAAGCTTGATAGATACTCATTTTCTGGTTGGGTTCGACTATTACACCGCCAATGCAGTCTTTACCTTTTAGGCACATCTTGACCTTGTCATTCTTAGAGAGCTCTTGAACAGTTGTTTTGCCTTTCTTAAGCTTGTCGAATTCTTTTTTGCTGAGCACACCAATCTCATGAAGTCTGCTTGCAGGCACCTTCTCTCTGATTCCATCAAATGCCAGGGGTACTTCTTTTTTCACACCATCCACATCTGTTGAGCCGTTTAGGACCTTCTTTGTTGTTTCTACCATGGTCATGTGAACTAACTCCTCTTCAGGGACATTGTCAGTTTGGATTTCAATCTCCTTGGTGTGGGATGGCTTCTGTGAACTCTGAAGCTGCTGCAGTTTTTCCCGTAAGTTTTTGTTTTCCTCTGCCAGAAGCTTCTCTTGTTCGATTCTTTTCTTTTCAAGTTCTTGCATTTCTTTTTGCTTGGCATGCATCTCTTCCTCAGCATCCTTTTGCTTTTTGATAGCAGTATCCATGGCAGACTGCAGTTTCTTTTTCTCCTCCTCCATTTGCTTCTTCTGACGCTCCTGTTCATCTTTGAGTGCTTCAGCCTTCTTCACTTCATCTTCAAATTGCTTCTCCAGCTTCTTTTTCTCTGCCTCAATAGCTTTCTCTTTCTGCAGCAGTGTCTCTTTTTCTGCTAAGAAAGTTTGCTGGAGAATAGTCTTTTCCTGCTGTAACTGTTCTTGTTGCACATTGGCCATCTGTGATGAAAATGTATTAAACAATAATTATTTAAATGCATGACATATAAAGTACAAGGAAAAATATAAATGCACAAATCAAATCCATAATTCTATAATACACTGTGTGCGTAATTACTAGGCACATTGATATTCTGGTCATATTTTTATTTTTCCAAGCACATTTTATCAATTCCAAAGCACATCAATCTTAATAACTACTATTAATTTTGTATTTAATTATTTATATGTTATATGTTATTGTCAATGAAGGCTGGAAATTTAAAACTCCTTATATTCAGGTGTGTGAGGACAATTCATTTATTAATTTGGAATTATTTCAAATTCAAATTAAAATTATTTACTTATTTAAATTATTTTACTTCCAGCCATCATGGACAATTATATATCATGTATACATGATTAAATACTAAATTAATAGTAGTTATTAAGATTGATGCACTTTGGAATTGGTAAAATGTTCTTGGAAAAAAAATATGACCAGAATATCAACGTGCCTAATAATTATGCACACGGTGTATATACAGATACTGTAATTTTATATTTTAAGATGCAGTTATATATTTTTCTTATATAATTACATCATATCTTGCACCTGTCAGTGCATCTTTATTTAATCTCTCTTTGTATGCTGTGGTGGCATATTTGTACAGTGTGTTGTTCATGTGATCCTGCGGTTATAGTGATTACCATTGAAAAGACAATTAAGTAAACACACATATTAAACATACAGTTTACCTACATAAAAAATCTGTCATCATTTACTCACACCCATTTGTCACAAACCAACCTTACTTGCTTCTGTAGAATACAACATATTTTGAAGAAAGTTTCAATTGTTTTTGTCGATACAGTTATAGTCAAAGGGTTTCAAAACGACATTGGACCCCGTTGACTTTCATTCTTCTAAATATCTTTGTTTGAGTTCCACAGAAGAAAGTCATACAGGTGGAAATGTGAGAAAATGATTACATTTTTTTTTTTTTTCATTTTAGGTGAACTATACCTATACAATGTATTTATGTAATTATTTTTTCAATGGAAATCACTGTAACCACAGAAGAAAATTAATGAAATACACTTTACTGCAACAGAGATTAATTAAAAGGTATATCAATATATCATGTAATAACTGAAATACATTTAGTTCATTGAATAAATAAGTTAATTATGGAAGTTTTAGGAAAATTACAACACATTACAGTGTCCAAGTTACAGACATTAGATATTAATAAAAAATAAATAGTGATACCAATAACTTGCAAATACGGGCTGTGCAACATATTTGTATACTAAATAAATGCATTTATACTATTCAGTAATTATTCATATTTTATCATGGACACTGTAATGTAAAAAGGGACCAGAACATCTTTGTTCATGACAATTGCCGGCTTTGTTATTACAGTGACTGGCAACATGCAATTTACATGAACAAAGGTTCAGAACTTGCATAAAAATGTTAATTGTTAATTAAGGGGTTTAAGGATATATGTAAACACTAAGCCACTACTACAACATATAACATAATACCTCTTTTGATTGTTTTTGTAAGTCAGCGGCCTCTTTTTTCAGTTTTTCCTTTTCTTTCTCAAGCTCTGCAATTGCTTTATGCAGATCATCAGCCTCTTTTTTGCTCTGCAGCCTCTGCACTTCCAGTTTCTCGACAACAGTATGCTTTTCTGAAGTCTGCTTTTCTGTCTCTTGCAGGCGGGATTTGATTTCATCTGCTTGTTTCTTGAATTTTTTGGCTTCCTCCTCGGCTTTTGACTGAGCATCACTTAGCTGTGCCACCTTGATCTTCAGAGTCTCAGCCTCTGCGGTAATCTCTAATTGCCGCTTGCGTTCAGCCTCTAAGGACTTCTGGAAACCTTCAGTCTCCTGCTCCAGACGTTGCTGCATCTCCTTTTTGGCCTCCATCATCTTTTGAGCCTCGACCTGTGCCTGATCTTTCTGTTTCTGGAGCTTCTCAGCTTCAGCCTTTAGTTTTTTAGCCTCCTGAATGGCCTGCTTTTTCTCTTCCAGCATCTTATCAGCCAGTTCCCTCTGTTTGGCGAGATCAGACTCTGCAATTTGTCGTAATCTTGCAGCTTCCTGAGCCTCAATGTTGAGCCGTGCTGCCTCCTCTGCCAATTTTTTCATGTTCTCAGCCTCTTCCTCAAGAAGTTTCTTTGTGTTGTCCTTATCTTTCTTCATAAGCTCTTGGTTTTCCTTTTCAATTTTAAGTTTTAGTTTTAGTAAGTCCTCCATCTGAATCTTGACTTTAGAGAGCTCGTCCTCTACTTGACCCTTCTGCTTTATAGCATCGCTGACCTCTTGTTTAAGTCGTTTAAGTTCATCATCAAGGATTGATTTCTGTTTGTCTGTCTCATCAAGTTGCACTTTAACCTTCACTAACTCCTCCTCAACTGAAGACTTCTGCTTTAGGGTCTTTTCTGCAAGCTTTTTGTACTTGGCCATTTCAGCATCAGCCTCTTGTTTTTGTTTCAAAGCAGCAGCTTCTGCCTCAGCCCGTTTTGAAGCTTCTTTTTCAGCTTCCTTCCTCAGTTTTTCAGCATCTTCCTGGGCTTTTGCTTGTTTGGCAGCTTCAGCCTCAGCCGCCTGCTTTTGACGCTCTGCTTCCTCTGCTTTCTTCTGCAACAGAGCAGCCTCTTTTTCAGCCTTGCCTTTAGCCTTTTCCGCATCTTGTGCCAGTTTCCTTGCTTTTTCAAACTCGTCCTTAAGTTTATCTTGAGCCATGCTGTCCTTATTTTGCTGGAGAAGAACATCCTGGGCTTTCTGTTCAGCAGCAGAGCACTTTTGTGCCGCCTCTTTGACTAAAACGACCTGTTTCTCAGCTTCTTTCTCTGCAAGCTCCTTCTGCTTTTTGGCATCTTCTGCTAACTTTATAAGACGCTGAACCTCCTCTTGAGCAGCTTTGTGTTGCCTTGCTGCCTCTTCTTCTGCAGCTTGGATTTCTTTTACTTTGGCCTCTGCCTCTTTCCGTTTTTTCTCCTCTTCCAAAGCAAGTTTTCTGAATTTCTCTGCCTCTTCCTCTGCCTTTGCTTTGCTCTTTTGTGTCTCATCTGCAATACCCTTTAGTTTGTTAAGCTCAAGTTCAAGGTCCTGTTTGCCAGTTGAAGCCTTTTCGAAATTGAGTTTGAGAATGTAGATCTCCTCCTCAACCACTTTCCTCTGCTTCAAGGTTTCTTCTACAATTTTCTTTTGCCTGTCGAGCTCAGTGTCTGAAGTCTTCTTTAGCTGATCAATCTTCTCCTCGATCTCTTGCTTATGGTGTGCTGCTTGATCTTCAAGAACTTTCCTCTGGTAGGCCTCATCTTCGGCTTTTCTCTTTAGGCGGTCATTTTCAGCCTCCTTCTCTTTCAAAGCGATCTCAGCCTCGGTTTTTAGACGGGTTGCTTCATTGATAGCTGCTAATTTTTCTTTGAGGATCTTCTCAGCCTCTGCTCTCTGGCGGGCAGCTTCTTCTTCGGCGATCTGCCTCTGTTTTTTTGCTTCTTCTGCAACTGACCTCAGTTTAGTTGCCTCCTCAGCCAGTTCCCTCATCTTGGCAGCTTCAGATTCAAGTAGTTGTTTGCTCTTTTCACTGGTTGACATAGTCTCTTTTTCAGCTTTGAATTTCATCTGCAACAGAACTTCCATCTCCTTCCTAACTTTGACCAGTTCCTCCTCCAGCTCTTTCTTCTGTTTAACAGCAGCATTAACATCATTTTTGAGACGCTGGAGCTCATCATCCAAGACAGTCCTCTGTTGTTCAGCATGCTCAAAATCTGCTCTCAATCGAATAAGCTCTTGTTCTGCTGCAAGCTTCTGTTTAGCCGTTTCTTCAGCCATCTTCCTTTGAGTCTCCAGTTCATTTTCTGCAGTCTCCTTCTGTTTAAGGGCAGCCTCCTCAGCTTTTGCTCTCTTCTTTGCCTCCCGTTTGGCCTCCTCCTTCTGTTTCTCTGCCTCCTCCTGAGCTGCAGTTTTCTTGTTTGCCTCTTCCTCTGCCTGGAGACGGAGCCGGAGAGCTTCATTAGCCTTCTGTCTCCACGTCTCTAACTCTTTCTCTGCCTGCTCTCTTGCGTTATTTGCTTCAGCTTGTTGCTTTTTAAGATGTTCTGCCTCTTCCTGCAGTTGAATGACCATTACCTGCTCATGTTTGAGTGACTCTTCCAGTTTTGCTGTTACTGACAATTGTTTACTCTCAAGCTGGGTGGCTGCGGTCTTCTTAGCCACCTCCTCTACCACTTGAATCTGTCGCTGCTTTTCCAGCTCTGCTTGCTTCAGGTGCCTCTCAGCTTCCTCAGCTTGGAGCTTGAACTTCTCAAGATCCTCAAGGGCCCTCTTCTTCTCTTTTGCAGCCTCCTTTTCTGCCTCTGATTTCAGTTTAAGCTCCTCTTCTGCCTTGCGTTTCTTCTGAGTCTCTTCAGCAACCTGTTTCCTAAGCTTCTCTGCCTCGTCCTGCGCCGCCTTTCGAACTTTGTCGGCATCTGCCGCTTTATCCCTGAGCTGCTGAAGCTCTGTTTCAGCAGTGTTTTTTTGTTTCATCGTCGTCTCCAGTTGAAGACGGATTATACGTATTTCTTCTTCAATTCTTGTGCGGCTTTGGAGGGCTTCCTCTACCTGTTGAGACTTAGACTTGATTTCCTGCTCTGAAATGCTTTTGAGCTCATGAAGCTCTCGCTGGATATTGTGCTTCTGCTTCTCAGCATCGACAGCGACATCCTGCCGTTTGCTGACTTCATCTTTCATCTTTGTCTTCAGCTCATTTGCCTCCTGTTCTGCTTTAACAATAGCCTTTGCGTGAGATTCAGCTAACTGCCTTTGCTTCTCTAGTTCAGCCTGCATATCGGCCAGCTTTTTCCTCTCTTCCTCCTTTAGTTTTTCCGTGGCTTTCTGTATTAGTGAAGGTAAATAGTTGGGGAAATAGAGACAAAGGTAAGCATTTACGAGTTAGATATTACAGACACATGTAAGTACATGGAAATGGACAAAGTTACAGGTAGTTAGGCTAAATAGTTATACTAAATAAAATAAAACGTAAAAACTTAAATAGTTACAGAGGATTTATGAAGGATAATATAAAGTCACAATGTATGGTACACAAAATGAGACAATCACTTCACAAAACACTACAGCTACTAAATGGCGTCATGCTAATGAGGTGTTATTACTGGATATGGCTTTTTAACTACATAAAAACTTGATGTTGTTCACATATTTAAAATCCTATCTGTAATTTTAAACACTGAAGAGTTACAGAAGGTGAGTTCTTGAATCAAAGATGCCAAATATGGAAATTAAGCCTTCTAAAAGGTTAGGGTCACTGAAGAAAATGTATATTTAAGATATTATCATGCATACAACAAACAGCTTAGTGATGCAGCAAAGAAAGAATGATACCATAAAGAGGAAAAAAAGAAGAAAAATAGGTCTGATGAATGCACAACAGTGAAGATTTTGACAAATTCAATAATATATTAATGCATATATTATTTCATATTTTATTTAATGTATTTCTTTATAATGCAAATGTAATTTTTTCAATGTAACAGGGGGACTGGAAAAGGATGAACATGCATTTTGTGGACAATTTACCTCTTTAGTGCCATAACATGACAAACATTCATCATGATAAAGCACTGGCAAGCAGTTTTGAGAAGCAAAAAAGAAAATAAAGGTTAGAAAGGAAAATGGAAACCAAAATAGTGCAGAAAACAACTACAGAGGAAGGGGTGACAGTCAGGCTAAAGCATACTCAGAGGGAAAATCAACAATCGGAGCACAAAGGAATGATGGGTAAGAATGCTGCTTTTTATTTAAAAAAGCAACAGACAGAATCCAACCAGGAAATTGAACTAGAGAACAAATTTGGCATCCCTGGTACACTTTTATTTTCTGGATGATTTAAGTTTGCTTCAGGCTGAAGGATAACTACACTGAGAGCTCACTATAATGGAAGAGATATTAAAACACCTCCATAGTAGTAAACAGATAATGAGAGACATACATTGTGAAAGAAATGGAATGTGCTGCACCACTAGCGTTAACATTACTGAAGACCTAGGTGAGCACCTCGATCTGTTACTCTTCTTTCAGAAATTTTACCTCTAGCACATGGCCAACAATAGCAAATTTAAGTAGTGTGTCACTCTTTAATAACTGTGTCTCGTAAGGTGTGCACAGCGAAATAAATGCATATTTCATGTCCATACATCCATAAATTAAACTACACAGGGTTAAGTTAGTAAGTTAAAGTCAGTACAAATAGACTTTGGGTTTTAACACTTACCTCCTCATCCTCTAAACGGCGCTGTGTCTCAATGATGAATTTAATATACTGACTCGAAAGAGTCATCAGCTCACTGTAGCGTGTTCTCAGAGTCACATACTGAAAAATGTTTTTAAAGTTACTTGACATGTCAAATAAGAAATACAATCAAGAAATAACAGTCCAAATAAAACACATATACAGTATGCAAATTAATGGACAGATGTTAGATATCAAAGGTACCTCTTGGATGATGTCATCAGATACAGACTCCATTTTAGTCTTCTTCAAAGGGGAAGCAATGGGCTCCACCAGAGCTTTATACGTCACAAGCTGGAGCTCATAATCCTGGATGAGAATATTCAGTCAGACTGCTACTCATAAATCATAACTCACAAAACATGCATGTAGCGATATTCACACACCTTTATGGCATCAATGTATCCTTTAGCGTGTTTCTGGCACTCATCCACCTTGTCCTTGTTCTTCACGATCTCCTCAAGAAGTTTCTGTACAGTGGATGGACATGACATAAATAAAAAAAATCAACTACAACCCTGCATACCATATAGATAGCTAGATAGACAGAGATAGATACCTTCTCCTGGCTCAGCTGATCTTGAAGGCCTTTGCTGTCACCAATAGGTACTGCATGAAGCTTGTCCTGCCTTTGCTTGGCATCTGCTATCCACCGGATGAGCCAGTCATAGCTCTGTCTGTAGGCCTGCATCTGCCTGCTTAGAAGGTCCAGTTCCCGCTGCCTTAGCTCAATCTGAGCGAACACAGCCTGCCAGCGGTCCTTCAGGTTGCCCACCAGCTGCCTGTAGTGCTCAAGCTCTATGTCCCGTTCACTGTGCAGGTGAGACATTCGGTCGTTCACCGCCGTAGCCCTCTGAAGCTCCTCTTCCAGACGATCAAACGTGGGTTGTTTGCCCTCTGCTTCTGAGCGCAGTTTCTAGGGTCAAGAATAAAGGTGAGAACATTAACATGTTTCATTCAGGTTCATATTGACAAGCATAAACAATTATTATATGCACACATGGGTTTTTGTGTGAGAGAAAATGCACCTGGAGCTGTGTTTGGCTGGCCTCAACGTCTTTCTCATTAACGGGAACTTTGTTTACATCACGCAGTTGGTTCTCGTACTTGTTGAGAATGTCTTCGGCTCCTTGTGTGCTGCGGATTACCATGTCAATGGTCTTCAGCCTTAATGGACAAAAGAAATAAGAACAGTTTAATTTTATATGGAAATGACTGAAAGATGACTTATAGACCCACAACGTTTAATTGGAAGTTGTACTGTGTGTGTATGTATATATAAAAAATTCACAGTGTAAGACTTTAGTCTTACTTGTCAAGATACACAGAGGAAAGACTGTAGACATGCTCCATCTTTTTCTGGGTGATGTCTATTTCTGAGCGCAGGACAGGGGCGGAACTGGACTGCTGAGATGTGGCCAGCACTTCTTCGCTCTTCTCCACCATCTTATCCAGGTCTTTCTTTATACCCTCCAACTCAGTTTGGACTTTCTGTAGGATGGATACAGAAGTATTAAGGCATGAAACAATATATGACCCTGGACCACAAAACCAGTCATAAGGGTTTTTTTTTTTTTTAATTGAGATTTATACACATAATTATACACGGAATTAATGAGCTTTTTATTGATGTATGGTTTGTTAGGATAGGAAAATGTTTGGCCAAGATACAACTACTAAAATCAGGAATCTGAGGGTGCAAAAAAATCTAAATGCTGATATATTTACGGTAGGAAATGTACAAAATGTCTTCATGGAACATGATCTTTACTTAATATCCTAATGACTTTTGGCATAAAAGACAAATTGATAATTTTGACCCATACAATGTATTGTTGGCTGCTGCTACAAATATACTACACATATACATACAAATTATGATTGGTTTTGTGGTCCAGGGTCACAGATTAGGGTTTCAACAAATGGAAATAAACATTTTAATGTTCAAAGATGACATACGCAGGCTATTCATTTCAAAAAAGCAAATTCAATTGCATCATGTTCAAACAGATATAATGTATATTTAATGCTGTGTTTCTGCAGACCTTCTGTTCGGTGGCTCTCTGTGCACAGGCTTTGAGAGGCTCCTTGTCCATCAGCTGTCTGAGGCGGTTAACTGTGCGGCTCTCACAGCCCTCTAGTCTCAGTCTCAGGTCCTTGATCTGGGTGATGTAACTCTTGCACACTGACTCATCCTGCTCCCCTGAATAATTAAAAGACTTTTATGTTAAAACAGCTCAAACACTGATCCTAAAACGGGTACATTTGGAAAGAACAGTACAATTCAAAATCAAAACCACACACAGACTTCTAGGAAATGTCTCTCCAGTCATGATATTTAAGATCTTTGTTATATCTATACTATAAGCACACTACTGTTCAAATGTTTGGGGTCAGTCAAAATTGTTAATATTTTTGAAAAAAGTCTTGAGCTCACCAAGGTTTCATTTATTTGATCAAAAATACAGTAATACAGTGGAATATTGTTACAATTTAAAGCAACTAAAATGAACTGAGTACATTTTAAAGGTTAATTCATTCAGTCTTCAGTGTCATACTGCTTTGATACCCAATAAATAATTTCTTCTTATTATCAGTGGTCAAAACAAATATGCTTAAAAATAAATGTGCTGTTAAGTGAAAACTGTGAATCCATTTTTTCAAGATTCTTTGATGAATAGAAAGTTCTAAAGAGGTATTTACTGTGTTTACTGTCAACTTTGATCAGTTTAATGCATCCTTTCTGAATAGAAATATTAACTTCTTCCAAAAATCTTACTGACCCCAAACTTTTAAACAGTAAAGTATATTTTCACATGAAATCAAGCTGACATAGTTAGAAGCATTTGCATTCAAGTGCTTGTGTAGAGAATGTCTCAAGTTTTGAAGTAAATCAGTTCATTTGCACACTTTTAAGTATGTACACTGCATTTCAAAATGTCAAATAGTGAGGAAAATCTGAAAGAATTAAAGACATGCTTAGAAACAGTCATTATCAACACACTGGAGTCAGTGGGGATGATGCAAAATGCACAAACAATAACAAGGACAAATCATTTGCAGTTTATTAATAAATACATTCCACACTGTTCTCTTTACCCGGTGTGCTTCCCTTTTGGATGAAAACAGGTTCTGAAAAATAAGTCTTTCGGTCACAATGGGAGGTGGATGAAAGGCTCTATTCAGAATTTTATACTGTGCTTCATAAAAACACTTAATCCAGCAGAAGAGCAAAGCTCTTGACATTTCGCAATGCTTTTGTGTTGCATCAAGCATGCAGAAAAATCTGCAGCTGTGCTCAGGGCTGTGCCTTAAAACAGGGCTGTACCTAGGGCTAAGACGGCTTGTGTGCAATCTCATTCACTGATGAACAGTGAAAGTGATGGATGGTTTCTTTACATGTGAACAAACCTGCCGGTAATCTCACGCTTACCTTGTTCAACAGAGCGTAGCAAGTTATCATAGTGCTGAGAAGCTTTGCTGTAACTGTTTTCAGCTTGCAAGCGATCGTCGGCACCGAAGAGCTCAGAATCCTGACTGTCACGCATGAAGGCCTGATAGTGCTCCTCCAGGTTCTTCAGGGTCAGCCGATACTCCTCGACTCTCAGAGTCTTAAACTGTATAAAATGAGAGCATAAATATGTCACCTATGTTTATAATGTAACAGTTGAATCACAAAACCTTTTAAGTAGCATGGGTATATTTAGCAAAAGCCAAAAATACACTGTATGTGTCAAAATTATACATTTTTCTTTAATGTCCAAAATCATTATGATATTATTTCATGAAGATATTTTGTTAATTTCCTACCGTAAATATACACTACCAGTCAAAAGTTTGGACACACCCTCTCATTTAATGTTTTTTAAAGAAGTTTCTTATGCTTATTCAAGGCTGTTTTCACTTGATCAAAAATACAGAAAAAAATGTAATATTGTGAAATATTATTACGATGTGAATCAATGTTTTTCTATATTAATATACATTAAAATTTTATTTATATCTGTAATTAAAGTTGAATTTCAAGAATCATTACTCCAGTCTTCAGTGTCACATGACCCTTCAGAAATCATTCTAATATGCTGAAAGCATAAGGATAAAAAAGAACAACATTTATTTAAAATAGAAAAGTTTTCTAACAATATACACTACTGTTCAAAAGGGCTCAGTAAATTTTTATTCTTTCTTTTTTGAAAGAAATTAATACTTTTATTCACCAAGGATGTGTTAAATTAATAAAAAGTGATAGCATAGATTTACATTGTTAGAAAAGATTTATATTTTGAATAAATGATGTTATTTTTTAACTTATTCATCAAAGAATCCTGAAAAAAGAATCACAGGTTGCAAAAAAATATTTGCAACATTGATAATTCTAATAATAAATCAGCATATTAGAATGATTTCTGAAGGATCACGTGACACTTACGACTGAAGTAACAGCTGATGAAACTTCAGCTTTTCATCACAGGAATAAATTATATTGTAAAGTATGTTAAAATAAAAAAACATTATTTATATTGTAATAACATTTTGCAGTATTACAGTTCTTTTCTTTATTTTTGATCAAATAAATGCAGCCTTGATGAGCATAAGAGGCTTCTTTAAAAAACACTAAATGAGAGGGTGTGTCCAAACTTTTGACTGGTAGTGTACATAAACTTAATTTTAGCTTATTAAACTTAATTAGTAATATGCATTGCTAAGAGCTTAATTTGGACAATTAATTTGCTGTCAGATATTAAAGGGTTACTCCACCCCAAAATAAAAATTTTGTCATTAATCACTTACCCCCATGTAGTTCCAAACCCATAACAGCTTAGTTTGTCTTCGGAACACAATTTAAGATATTTTAGATGAAAATCAGGAGCTTTGTGGCTGTCCCATTGACTGCCAAGGCCCAGAAAAGTATGAAAGACATTGTCAAAATAGTCCTTTTGCCATCAGTGGTTCAAGCATAATTTTACAAAGCTACGAGAATTATTTTTGTATGCAAAGAAATCATAAAAAAAACAACAATTAGTCTCCTCTGCATAACTGTAGAGCCATTTTGGAGAGTATACTTTCCAAAATGGCACTACAGTGACTTGGAGGAGACTAATTAAACTAATGTTTAATAAAGTTGTTATTTTTGTTTTCTTTGCATACAAAAAGTATTCTGCTAGCTTCCTAAAATTATGCTTAAACCACTGATGGCAGATGGACTATTCTGATGATGTCTTTCATACTTTTCTGGGTCTTTACAGTGTTATTTACTTGGCAGTCAATGGGACAGTCAAAAAGTCAAAAAGTCATTTTCATTCCGAAATATCTTAAATTGTGTTCCGAAGATGAACAAAGCTTTTATGGTTTTGGAACGACATGGGGGTAAGTAATTAATAACAACATTTTAATTTTAGGGTGGACTTTCTTTAAGCCTATTGTAGATATAAATCTCAATTTCAAAAAATGTAACCTTATGACTGTTTTTTTTGGTCCAGGATCACATTTCAGATCATTCATATGCATATTATCATTCATAATGATTTTTTTAAAATAATATATATATTTTTTTACTTTTTGAATTGACAAAATGGCATAGAATAGTCTTTAGAATACTAAAAAAGGCGGATTAGTGCTAGTTACCATGATTAAATTCCAAGAGTTGATAAGCAGGATATCTCGCATGAGGTACTGCCAGGACAGCAGGCTCTTCATATCTACATGCAGCTTTTGCCAAAGGACCATCAGCCTCTGCTGACTCGCATCTAACCTGAAGTTCAAAACAGAATAAGAGATAAAGAGGCCAAACACTGATCAGAAGGATTCTGTTTATACTGAAACATTCGCTAACATGAATCACAACAAAACCACACATCTCGACTCAAAAGTCAAAGACAGAGATAAAAGGGAGTATGTGGAATTTCAGTGTTCTGCCAACTGAAGGGAGGGAGGTCAAATGAGACTAGACTTGTATCAGGCTGTGCTGTGTGTTACCCAGAGCTGATGTCCACTGCCTCTTTGTTAGTGGGAGGGACGATAAAACAGATGGATGGTACTGTGGCCTCGTTTCCACTGGAGTTTCTCACTTTCCACTTGTATGGTTGGGAGTTGTTCAGCAGGGCACACTCGTCTCCTTTGTGTACCATGATCTGGGTCAAAAGAATGAAGAATGTTTATTCTTTTACAAGACAAGTTTTTGGGTGAGGCTGATTGCTTAGCCTTTTGAATGTTTTGATGGTTGAAAACATTGTTTGCATGTCCTCAGTTGCACCCTGCAAGGATTAATTCAGCTTCTTTTATCACCAATGTACAAAAGAAAACAAGCAACAGAGTGTTTACCTCCATTTGTTTGAAGTCACAAACAGCCTGAATGGGTAATTTGCCTTTGACAGGGTAAGCTGTGTTCCTCGGCTTCAGCTGGATAATAGTCTTGGCTCTTCGGTTGAGACCCTCCAGGTGTGTCTTAAATTCGTTTAGCTGTTCTTTTTCATCCTGAAGGCCAGAGAGAGAACTTTATATATATATTGCATAATTTGTTTCAAAGGATCTCAAGGAAGGATCTGTAATCTAATGACAATCTAAAGGGTCAAAAAAATACCCAGCCCTAAATACATTTTGCTGTTTACTAGTTTGTAAACTCCCTGTCATATATTAACACCCACCATTGCATCCTGTAGCAGATCCTCTAGTCGTGTGACTGTGATAGAGCGGTCACACACATATTTCTTCTTCATCATGTCCTCCATCTTCTTCATCCTCTCTTCAGCCTCTTTAACATCTGAAAAGAACTGTAGAACAGAGAAATTACTTAGGAGATCAAAATACTTCAGTTAAAGTCAATTTTGATAGAGCGGAAGATCTTTTTGCCTGTCTCCACAGGTTCTGAACTGTCAAACCAGAGCCTATACAAGCTATACAAGCAGTGTGTGTACCTGGAAGTAAGCTGTGTTTTCCTTCAGATGAGTCTCAATGCAGCAGCACAGCTGAAGGATCCAGCTCCACTGAGTCTGAAGAGCTGCAGTGAAAGCCTACAGAGGAACATTTACAACCATTAAAACAATGAATTTCAAAAGTCAAAAATTTCCTACTGTAAATTTATCAAAACTTAGTTTTTGGTTAGTAATATGCATTGGTAAGAACTTCATTTGGACACCTTTAAAGGCAATTTTCTAAAATTTTTTGCACCCTCAGATTCCAGATTTTCAAATAGTATCATGGCCAAATGTTGTCCTATCATACATCAATAGAAAGCTTATTTATTCAACTTTCAGATGATGTATAAATCTCAATAAAAAAATAAAAAAAATCCTCTTATTACTGGTTTTGTTGTCCGGGGTCTCAAATAATAAATGATTAAATGTCACATTTTATACCTCCACAGTTTTCCTTGCAGGATGGCCCTCTTTTAGCAGTTTGTCTCCAGTCAGCTGGACGTTGTTCACTCTCTTCTCTCTCTGTTCAAGATCTCGCATCAAACCCTACAAGATAGCACAGAAGCATCTGTTATTGTCAAATGCAATTAAAATGGCATCACAGAATTAAAAAGGAGCAAATTTAGTGCTGGTTGAATCATGTTAGGGTGTGTTGGTGGTCTTACAGAATAATTATCTTTCTTGGCGGTCATGTTGGAGTTTCGGTCACTCCAGTCATAGTTCACTTCCTCCTCTTCTTTCTCATTCAGCCACATCAGCTCTTTCGTGGCGGCCACAACGAAAGCGTGCAGCTGATCTAAATTACGCAGCCGTGACTTGGAAGCATTCTAAGGTGGAACAACAATGAAAAATAACAAACTAATAAATGAGCTAATTCTATTTTATAAGGCTTTGTATGTTATGACTTTGCTATGAAGATATTTTTAAGATGCATTAAGATTCCATAATTAGGATTCAATAAAGGGATCAGTGAATATTAGTTGTAAATTTAAGAGCGTACCAGCAGTTTAGCGTACTGAAGGTCCAGTTTGCCCAAGTACTCCCGATAGGCTCCCTTACTGACTGGAGTCAACTGATTCTGAAAGGAGAGAAAATGATGTTGGTTTTTCATATTTTCATAATACATTCAGTGCAGTCATGAATGCTATCGATACCCAGTTCACATGCAAATAAACAGAGCATACAGTTGAGGTCAAAAGTTTACACACACCTTGCAGAATCTGCAAAATGTTATATATTTTACCAATATACACATTGGATATTATTTTTAATTTAGTACTGACGTAGATAAGATATTTCACATAAAAGATGTTTACATATAGTCCACAAGAGAAAATAATTGTAGAATTTATAAAAATTAGTTCAAATTCAAAAGTTTACATACACTTGGTTCTTAATACTGTGTTACCTGAATGATCCACAGCTGTGTTTTTTTTTAAGTGATAGTTGTTCATAAGCCTCTTATTTGTCCTGAACATTTAAACCCCCTGCTATTTTTCAGAAAAATCCTTCAGGTCCCACAAATTCTTTGGTTTTTCAGCATTTTTGTGTATTTGAGAACCCTTTCCAACAGTGACTATGATTTTTGAGATCCATCTTTTTACACTGAGGAGAACTGAGGGACTCATATGCATCTATTACAGAAGGTTCAAACACTCACTGATGCTCCAAAAGGAACAATGATGCATTAAGGGCCAGGGGTGTAAACTTTTGAAAAGAATGAAGATGTGTACATTTTTCTTATTTTTCCTAAATGTCATATTAAATGTCATATGTTTTTTCATTTAGTACTGCCCTCCAGAAGCCACAGAAGATACTTACATGTTTCTCACAAGACAAGATAAGTTAAATTCACCCTGATCTTTAAATTCAAAAGTTTTCACCCCCCAATCCAATGTGTTTCCTTTTGAAGCATCAGTGAGAGTTTGAACATTCTGTAATACATGCATTCGAGTCCCCCAGTTCTTCTCAGTATGAAAAGATGGATCTCAAAATCATACTGTCATGGATGGAAAGGCTTCAAATACACAAAAATGTTGAAAAAAATAATAATTTGTGGGACCTGAAGGATTTTTCTGAAGAACAGCAGGCAGTTTAACTGTTCAGGACAAACTAAGGAACTCATGAACAACTATCACTAAACAAAAAAAATCAGGTAACAACACATTATTAAGAATATAGCATATGTAAACATTAGAACAGGGTAATTTTTATAAATTCAACTATCATATATTTTCTCTTGTAGACTATATGTAAATGTCTTTTATGTGAAATATCTTATTCAGGTCAGTACTAAATAAAAAATAACATGGATTTTGTATGATCTCTCTTATATTGGTAAAATAATTAACATTTTGCATGTATGTAAACTTTTACCCTCAACTGTATGTCAATAAAATATACAAATCTGAAAGATTTAGTAGCAAAAACATCACAAAATCATGGTTTAATTATTATAATTATACTGTTATATTTAATTAATGTTTGACTAATATTTTAAGTTGACCTCGGGGAACACAGTGTCTGCTACAAAAGTGTACAATGTCTCATTTTAGGACTAATTGGACGAAGCGCACCATACATTACTAGGAAAATTATGCATTAAATTACCTCATCAGCCCTTGCACGATCAATCTTGTATTTGAATTCCTCGATGGACTGATGAAGGCCACGATGGCTGCCGAGCTGAGACTCCACAGAGGGTAGATCTTCGCCCCACTCTGCACCATCAATGCGTCTCTGGTTCTCCTCCACCCAAGACAGGAGGTCCTGAATGTACTTAAGAGTGACTTCGTCAAGCTCGGGTCTTACTCGCTGGGGAGACTGCTGTAATGTTTGGACGTGGGAGATCTGGGTCATGGGCACCTGGGTCATAGGTACCTGTGATACCGTCACACCTGACTTCAGACGCAAATTAAACTCACTGCGTAGGTTAACCAGACGCTCATGGAGACGGTACACCCTGAGAGAACAAAGAGAAGACAGTTATTGATGCTACTACAAAATCATTTATTACAGATACTATTAGATTAATTGTTTAATCGCTATTTAATACATATCTTCTGTAAAACAGCTTTGTTACAGATTATTATTATTAATTGTTATTTAAGAATATTAAAATGCTATTTAAAAAAACACTGCCTTACAAATATTACAAAGGCAAGAATTTATTTATTTTTTTAATCTGGAAAAGTTTAGCTTTCTTTAAAAATGTGAAGAATTTCCCAGGGGACAGGAACAATTAAAGTTGTCCTAATATAAAAAATGAATTATTAAATTCAGTAAAATATTATACTGACCGCCTGTACATCTGTTCTGCCTGTAGATGGCGCCCATCTTTAAGTAACTGCACATCATTGAAAAGGTATCGGATCATGTTTTCAGCCTTGTTTAGATCTGCCTCTATCTCAGACGCATGCTGGATAGGCTTTCCTGCATTCAGCAAACGTATGTCCTGCAGTAAAATAGTACAAAGATTGTTATAGTGCTATTTGCTACAGGTTCCTCTTCCTGAAAGCTACAGGGATTTCAAATAAAGAAATAAAATTGCTTTATATCTCACCGTTTGTAACAGTGTTTCCACCTGGTTGAGCTGTTCCTCGCACAAACCGGACTCCATTTGCACCTTACTGACTATTCTCTGCAAACGCTCCAGCCTGTAAAATGTAACAGACAAATGCTTTTACACACTACATAATTCACTACAAGCAAAACAGCCAGAAAATATTAAGAATGTAATGACTGGACAAATGCTAAACTAAGCTAGACAATATTCAGCCTTTACAGGCATTCAACATTTAATACATTAGAAACAAAAGTCAGTCTAATCACTCACAACCTTCTCTCACGGAGTAGGTATTCCAGTCCATGGCTGGAATACATAAAAGCCATGACTAATAATCCTAATAATGAAGAGAAGTTTTCCCAGAGCGGAGGCGCACAGAATCAGCTATTGATGTTAAGAAGTGCTTCTGTAACTTTTCAGACTCATAAACTTTCGGCAGAGCAGCAGCGAGTCTGTCTTGTGACAAAGCAACGACTTTTTTGAAAGCAACGCCCTGTTTGCTTGTGCAAAATGCTATTTAATAACAAAAGTAATGTTTTTTTGGAATAAACGTCATTGTAACTAGTAATTAGAAGCTGTAAAGTAAGATTAATGCATTTGAAACAGAAAACTGATGGGGAAAATAAGTAAAAAAAAAAAAATATATATATATATATATATATATATATATATATATGTATGTATGTATGTATATATCCAGTCAAAAGTTTGGACACACCCTCTAATTTAATGTTTTTTAAAGAAGTTTCTTATGCTTATCAAGGCTGTTTTCACTTGATCGAAAATACAAAAAAAAAAAGTAATATTGTGAAATATATATCAATGTAAATCGATGTTTTTCTATATTAATATACATTAAAATGTAATTTATATCTGTAATTAAAGTTTTTTTTTTTTCCAAAAATTTTTTTTTTGGAACCTGTGATACTTTTTTGATCAATAAAAGGTTAAAAAAAGAACAGCATTTATTTAAAATAGAAAGGTTTTCTAACAATTCACTGCTGTTCAAAAGTTTGGGGTCAGTACATTTTTATTCTTTTTTTTTTTTTTGAAGAAATTAATACTTTTATTCACCAAGGATGTGTTAAATTAATATATGTGATAGCATAGATTTACATTGTTAGAAAAGATTTATATTTTGAATAAATGCTGTTCTTTCTAACTTGTTATTTATCAAAGAATCCTGAAAAAAGAATCACAGGTTGCAAAAAAATATTTGCCAGGACAACTATTTCCAACATTGATAATTCTAATAATAAACCAGCATATTAGAATGATTTCTGAAGGATCACGTGACACTTAAGACTGGAGTAAGAGCTGATGAAAATTCAGGAATAAATTATATTGTAAAGTATATTCAAATAAAAATCATTATTCTATATGGTAATAATAGGGTGTGTCCAAACTTTTGACTCGTATTGTGTGTATATATATATATATATATATATATATATATATATATATATATACACACACATAAGTTAAATTAATGTGCATTATTTGTTATTTCAGTAAAATATTATTATTGTTCAAGATCTGATAGTTATCAATTAGTGTGGTTGAAGGGAAAGTTACTTCACTCTGCAAATCTTTATTTTTCTTGCATTGTAACTTAAATGAGGTAACTAAATATGCTTGTTTAGATTATATATTTTGATTCAATAAGTTTTGACCCATGACATTATCATTATTATTACAAAATGCACCTGCAAATAGTTTAGGTTATTCACATGAGTCATTATACAAACAAACAAAGAATTAAATTAATTAATTAAATTTAACATTTAAGTTAATACACAGACTTCTCACCGTTCAAACTCTGAGCGTAACAGTTTCTCTCGTTCCAGAATGGCCACATGCAGGCGGCCCCACTCTTTCTCCACATCGATGGGGTGGTAGTTGGGAGGAACCTTGATCTGACCTGCCTGCACAGCACCCTGGTGCCAAACAAACCCAATGTATAATGTCAAATTTTTATAAAAACCTGGTTAGCAAAACTCAAAATGTCACGTAAAAGTCCAACGGGATTGTACTACATGCTTGTTTAAAAGCCAATTACTAGTGTGGCAAATTTTATTTACCTCCAAAGACTTGTAAATGAGCTTGGAGCGATTTTTGTCAGTCTCCTTGGCTGGTAGTTCAGTCTCTTTGAACTTCAGAAACTGACGCCAAAGAACCTACAACAAAGTAAGGATGAGAAATAGTCATATTTTTTATTTTTGTTCTTAATTGTTTGAAATCATCATGTCAAAATAATGACATAACAGCTGGTAAACAATACAATTAAATTACTGTACCAAATCATAATTACACATATAAATATGCACATGATCATTAAACATGGATCATGGGACTGACCTCAATCTCCTCATAGCTGGAGGGGAACTTGCGTTCCTCAAACACGATAATGTGATGTCTGATCCACTGAAGTAACATGGTCACCAGCTCGTAATATTCCTGCCAGCGCAACTCCAACTCCTGTACATGACATTAAAAATTCAATTCAATTAATACTAACCAATTAAATATCCCATGATGCTTGTATAGCAATTTCTCATGTTTTATAAACACCCACATTGGCCTTGACTCCATCACGAACGTCAGGAACTCTTGGCATGACATCATACAAAGAGGACACATATGTGATGATAGACTTCTCGTCTGGGTGTGGCACGTCCACATCTGCAGAAAGGGAAAATACATTATTATTAGTAGGCACAAAGGTAAAACTTTTTTAATGTTTTGGAAAGATGTCTCTTGGTATCTAATAGTTTACTAATTTTACTTTTATGATGTTGAGAAATGTGCACTATAGTTCAAAAGTTAGAGGTTAGTAAAATTTATACTTAAAGATTAAATTTTTTTATTAATTTAATGCTTTTTATTCAGTAAGGCTGCATTTATTTGAATTTTTAGCATCATTACTGCAGATTTGTGTGGAAATCATTTTTTCAGGATTCTTTAATGAATAGAATGTTCAAAAGAACAGCATTTATTTAAAAAAAGTACTTTTTTGTAACATTATAAATGTCTAAACTGTCACTTTTGATCGATTAAATGCATCCTTACTGAATAAAAAGCATTAAATTAATTACAAAAAAATCGTTAAGTACAAATTTTACTAACCCCTAACTTTTGAACAATAGTGCACATTACTCAACATCATAAAATTAAAATTAGAAACCTATTAGAAACCACTGTTCTATAGGCTTAAAAAAATAAGATATACAATTTATAAATAAAAGAAGTGATGTTCTCCCTCTGTTTACCTTCAGGATCCAGGAGGCGTGTGACGCCCAAGTCTCTCTCTGCTACGCTGAAGGCCTGCTCCAGATTCTCCAGGTTGGTCTGTCTGTACACCTTATTCATGTCAATCAAATTTGGCCTACAACGAAAAACAAGAGACAAAGAATTAAAGGTGCAATTAAAAGTGTACATGAATGTAAACAAAGATTCCTTAGTGCATTTCAGTGTACTGAATATGCATGTCATAAACTTCCGGTTCATAATTGAATTTTGAATGAATGAATGAATGAATGAGGCATTTTATATAGCGCTTTATTGTGTATTGCCGTACACCCAAAGCGCTTTACAATCATATAGGGGATCTCTCCTCAACCACCACCAGTGTGCAGCATCCACTTGGATGATGCGACGGCAGCCACAGTTCAACGGCGCCAGTGCGCTCACCACACACCAGCTACAGGTGGAGAGGAGAGAGTGATAGAGCCAATTCAATTCAAAGGGATTATTAGGAGGCCATGATAGACACCGGGGACACGCCCCTACTCTTTACGAGAAGTATCATGGGATTTTTAATGACCACAGAGAGTCAGGACCTCGGTTTAACGTCTCCTCCGAAGGACGGTGCTTTTTACAGTATAGTGTCCCCATCACTATACTGGGGCATTAGGGCCCACATAGACCACAGGGTGAGCACCCCCTACTGGCCTCACTAACACCTCTTCCAACAGCAACGTAGTTTTCCCAGGAGGGTGATATGGCTATGAATTTCAACACAGATGCTGCTTATTTGGTTATGTATTTTGCATTTTACAGTGTACTTTGTTTAAAGAAAGAATTTCCATGTTAGCAAACAAAAGTCCCATAGGTAAGAACTGTGAACCTTTAAAACGCATACATAATTTTCACTTGCATACATACTTGCAGATCTTATTTAACAGAACACCGCTTGGCCAAACCTGGAGGCTATGTAAACATCTGTGCCAGTATCTGGGCAGGTAAAGGCAGGATGGATACCTCTTCACGGGATTTGAAAAAAACATGTCTTATGTGACAAAGTCCTCACTCAACAGCAGTCATTGCAAAGCGCCAAAAACAATTATGTTAAAATACAACGTGCACACACAGGCAGCCTGTTAACTACATGAAAACCTCAAAGTTCAGCAGAACCAAATAACTTTATAGCTAACAGCAATACAAAATACTAAATCGGTTGACTAAAGTGTTAATGAAATTGCAATAGCTATTAAGACAAAGGCAGAATTTCTTTGCCTGCTCTTTTCAATGAAACGAAAAAAAAAGCATGCATACGATTGATTGGCTGTCTGGGTGAGCAGGTAGCATGGCTGGCCCCAGGGAAGATCGGCATCTGAGAGGAACACCTTTCTGTACGAAAACCCATCTCTACTTAGGGTAGAGAGCCTTTGCTCCATTCCATGTTCAAGATCTCCGCTCTGGGATCCACCACTAGAGCAGGCACCAGGGCTGATGGACCCCTGTCCCGAATCGAAGGAAGCCTCTGATGGCACATCCTCACATAGCATGACCACCCGGTCCTCCAGGTCACTAACGGATCCATGGCTGGACGACGTGCTGCGATTCTTCCTAGAGCGTAACTTCCTCTTGAGACTGAACATTTTGTTGGATTGAATGAATCAAATTCCCATTCTTTGAAATGTGTGCATTCACACAGGATGCAGATGGGTGGTCTTGTCCAATGAGAAGCAAGTTCTAGTCAACGGTTAGCAGTCTCAGTCCTCAAAGAAACCACTCTCTATCTTATGCCTTGCATAAAGCTTTGAGAGCTCACATACTAATCTGTTCATCAAGTTGCAAGCGGGAAGGAAGACAAACTGCTTCTTCTTTGCTGAAATCTCAAAAGTCATCTGTGCTTGATAGGTGTAGGGTGAACCTGAGCTATGCAGCTACACCCTGAATGATAAAAACACACCCTCTGGGGATCCTTTTAGATTCAACACGCCCTTATTACAGGATTCTGGTTTCAAACATTTTTCATAAGTGCCGATTCGAGCATACTAGAACTTAATGCTGCAAAATCTGACGTAAACCCAAGTGAATATGTTGTGGTCGAGAGGTATTTGCATGAAGTCTAAAATCAGCTAGTGGTCCTCTTAGTTTCTCAAGTCCCATGTGTAACAGCAAAGTGTGCGCTTGAAGGTTCAAACAGGTCAGCCTACCTTTAAGTATGGCATGACAAATCTTGCTTCCTGTCAAACATCACTCGGTAAAAGCCAGGGTTTAGTACATAAATTATAGACCGACAAGGGACAGAAGGGGTCTGTGACTGACATAGCAAATACAGCCGGCAAGTCTGGAGATGAACTTCATAAACAGCCCGGAGATACAAGCGTATGTCAACTATTTCTCATTTCTCAGGTGCCAAGATTACATAATATTATTTTTAAAAAATTTTCCTCAAAAATCTGGCTCTTTTACATGAACACCATTGGTTAACGCGTCTGAAGAATGTGTTTTAACAGCTAAGCCACAGTTTCAACACCGTTTCCACTTTTTACTAGAAGTTTTTACCTGTGTTTATGGATGATGGCATTGAAGAGCTTGCCATCTCTCCAGCTGGTGGTGAAGTTATCACACCGCAGACCTTGGTAGCCCTCCACCATCCGTTGAGACCACAAGAGCAGCTTCTCCTTGGCGGTCATATCGTCTGACTGACCGTTCACCTGGATATCGGAGATCTGATGGAGCCAAAAAGTGGTCAGAAAATGCAGAATAAGAGTCTAAGCTAGTATTTATTACAATTTACCCTAGTTATTGTATAGTAACCATAGTTTAGTTTAGTTTAATGAAAATACATAGGTTTGGTCTTGGCGGACTAGATCTGCTATGCTGCTGCTGCGGAACAAGTAGACTTGCTTTGACTAAATGCTCAGATCATGAAATAAAGGAACATGCTGCTGCTGCTAGAGGGAGAGGAAGATCCCCCATAGCAGATCTAGGCAGGTGGTGCTGGGGAGGCGGTGGGCTATCAAGAGGATATGCATACACTGTAAAAAACAAAAAACACTATTTGTTAAGTCAACTTAAAATAATCTCTTACCCTGCTGCCTTAAAATTTTAAGTTCAGTCAACTCAAATAAGTTATTACGTTGAAATGTTAAGTTGTACTAACTTAGATATTCGAGTTGACTAAAAAAATTTTTTGTTAAACTTAACAGCTGTGTTTGTTACTTGGCTGCCTTAAAATTTTAAGTTGAATCAACTCCAATATCTAAGTTTTCACATTTCAAGTTGACTGAACTTTTTTTGAGTTGACTGAACTTAAAATTTTAAGGCAGCCAGGTAACAAATTATTTTAAGTTGACTCAACAAATTGTTTTTTACAGTGTAGCGCGCAGACATGGCATGCATAGAATACGTCCGGTTTTATACAGGCACACGATAATGATTAAGTGAACCTGATTGGATGAGAACATTGATTTGAAAAAACCAATTAGAGCGCAAATAGAGCTTAATGGCTGAACTATTCATTTTAACCAGTGTTTGCAGTAAAACTGTAGATATACCGTATAAAAATGACAAGGTAACATTATTATGTTTAAAGGGGACATATCATGAAAATCTGGCTTTTTCCATGTTGAAGTGCTATAATTGGGTCCGCCCATGTATCTACCAACCCAGAAAATGTGAAAAGGGACAACTCAGTAACTTTGTTTTGGTAAGCTTTCCTCTGCATTCACGTGAAAAAGCAAGCTGCTCAGATTTCTTATTGATGTAGGAAGTGGATCTTATTACAATATTACCGCCCCTTAATCTGCAAGTCTCCACCCACGGAATAACCATTTGTTTTTTTTTTATTTCTTTTCCAGCTGTTTACCTTCACAGACATAAACGACTGTGTTTTTATAACTCGTGTGTTTTTAACATAAACTTGTGTGTGTTTAAAAGTTTAAGCGCAATAAGACATGAAAGAGAACTTAGTTTAACCCTCACATGCCATGTGACAGCCGCTTTCTTTGCGCATGCTTTGAATTTGTGCGCTCAGAAAATGTGTGCCGTAAAATCAGAAGTTTAAACTGATGTGGCTTTAAATCGCACAATTTCAGCACAATAGACATGATAATCAAAACCAAACAGATGTTTTTTGGCAGAGTATCTGAGTTACGAGCTGTAAAGGCACAGCCCTATTCTGGAAAAAATAGGGCGGGGAGCATCAGCTCATTTGCATTTAAAGATACATGCAAGAAAAAAGCGTGTTTCTGTTTCCACTCAAAATAGGCATTTTCAAATTGTATAATAAACTATCTGTGGGGTATTTTGAGCTGAAACTTCACAGACAGTTTCTGGGGACACCTCAGACTTATATTACATCTTGCAAAAAGGGGCATAAAAGGTGCTCTTCAAAACAATGTAAATATGGTGTCAATAATAATAATAAATTATGTATTAGTATTCTGCTGACAGTGCCAACTGCTTTGAATGTTTCTTTTACAAACATATACACAAAGGCAAAGGGTACAAAGTTTGCACTATGTTCAGTAAACTTCTGTTTACTAGTTTAAAATGTGCAATTTGTTGCTTTTCCAATAATCAAACACTATCCTATAATGCTCAGTGAAAATGATACAGCGTTTCATAATTTAAGTTTGATTATTAAAAGGTATACCTAAAATACCCTCAGTGTTGCCTAGATACTACAGACAAACATTGTGGTTAGCAGTAATCATAAGATTCGTTTATAATAAAAGGCTTGTTCACATTTTAGTCTGTGATTTTGCATGCGTCTGTTCCTCTGGTGACTCATCGTCAGGATTCCCCTTTGGGTAATAACTGCTCAACGGCTAAAATCAAATTTCCTCCTATTATAAGTGTTTTGTAGGGAAGTCTGGTTGTTTTAAACCTCTGAATTCTTGCATTAAGGATGTAAACAGTGACTCAGACACAGAAACCCGTTCTCCACCCTCGCAGCATAGCTTTACGAGAGCCAAGAGGGGCATTTAAGGTCATTTTCGATGCAGAATTCCTTTCAATGCCTCTAATATTAAAACATTTTAGTGGTGACTACAAGCTTCAAACTTTTAAACAAATTACTGTTTTTTTAATTATTATTTAGCTTCTACAATTCTGCACTGCTGTGACCAAATCTGGTATATTTTTATTATCTTTACTCTATAGGAATTAATAATTAATTGTTTGATTATAAGCTTATTTAATGTCCGACCAAAAAAAATAACTATGTTGAAAATAACAAAAATGTGACCTTTTAAAGTTGCTTTAATGTCATATACAGCAACTTTTTGTAAAATGACTAATTCAAAACATTTTGTACCAAGTTAAGCACTTTTTTTTAAATTGAAGGAAAAGAAAACAATTAAGATGCATTCCCACCACCAAAAACAGCATGATTGGTCTCATGAGTCACCAAACCACCATCCCAGTGCTTCCACTTCCTTAAAGGAAGATGTGAGTCACCAACCGAAATGGACACCGTCCCAGCCCATAATCCCCCAGGCCTACTGTGACATCAAAGGTGCATGCTTCGGTTTTTATTTCCCAGAAAAAAAGTACGAAATGTGCTCCGGTCTCCTCATAATGAGACAAAACATTGTGCAGCAATCCAAAGACAATAGAGTGCATTGGCATAGAAAACCAGCCATCCATAACAGGTACAAAACTAAAATTAACATGAGGTGATGTGTGAAAATACAACACTTGTTCTGTTCTAAGAGTGTTGTGTTTTGTGGGTGGGCTGAGATTTATATTTGGCACAGTGATGAAAAGTGATCTATATCACTGTTGTCAGATGATACATTAATCCCTGTCACAAGTCTACACAGATGTCTGTGTTGTTACAGCAACAGTAACAGCAAGTTAAGAGACTAAAGATGTAGAAACAGTGAAAAGGGAAAAAAAAAAATCTGTAAAGCAAAACCAAAGAGAGCATATAAACTAATTAGAATGCATCTGCTCAGAGCAAGTAGAGCATTACACCAGACCTGGAAGTGAAGGATGATAGTCCATATTAGCCCGAGGGTCAGTTTTGGATTTCCATCCGCAATGTCGTCATTTCTTATGTTGACCAGTTTCACCTGTCAAACAATGAGATCTGTGTTAACCAGTGAAATCTTATAAGAACATGGTTTTTAACCTGTTGTCTATAGACCCCTGTGGGTCTGTAACGGTACTGCAGAAGATCCATGGAAAAGAAAAAAAAAATCTAAACATTGAATTATGATCAGTAATGCAGTCATGTTAGCTAATATCTTTTAATAAAAAGTTTTCATAATTTGTGACCAAGAAAAGGTAGATTTTTATACCATATATTTATATCCCTGATCACAAATAGCAAAAGCAAAGGTTAAATAATAATAATAATAATGGTTTATGAGGTGTTCGGTTCACTGTACCTGTCTATGTTTGAGGAAGTCCAGTGCGATCTGTACATTCTGTAGTTTGTGAAAGCGCATGCGACCCTTCTCTCTGGGCTGTAAATAAATAAAAAGAGAGATTAACAAGAGAAAGACTAGCTTTTAAAGAATTAAATGCGATTATGAGAATAAAGAGATTACATATGTACTGAATGATAAAAATTACATTAAGCAACTAAAGTGCGGATGCACCAATAGAGAAATATTATAATGTCTTGTCCATTTTGAAAAAATACACTAAATGAGAGCAGAAGGTGAAACAGAATATCCGAACATTTTATTGTACAGTAAAAATGGAAAACTACTTAGCACTTTTAAAATGCATAGAAAAGGCAATTTAAATTGATTCTGATATGAACGTAATTATTGCTGGTCACAGATCTAAAGTAAGCCCTAAATAAACAAATTTCACTGTTATATTTTGCACATTTCATGATAGAAGCAATGTATTATATTTTAAAATGCTGACAGAAACTACACTCTAATATTTTAAAGACAACTGCATTATACTAGATTACAAATATATTTTTCTGAAAGCCAACGATCAGAGATCTTCCATCTTCCAACTATTAACTGAAATCTATTACCTGAATGCAAATACACCACTATGTCAAAAAAATTGGACAAAATGCACCAGCATACAATAAGAACATGCAACGGCACTTGTCAACCACTCATCACAATAAATAGCCAATCAAAAGCTAAGCTGTCCCATGAGCCAGGCTCTTATTGGCTTGCAGTGCATGATGTCACTTAGGTTTTCAATGGATCAGTGCATAACTAAAATGAATGTTGAATACTAAACTAACATACATTACATCAGATTTCTTAAAGCCTGTCGTTAAAGGGATTGTTCACCCAAAAATAAAAAAATAGGTCATCAATAGGGCTGGGCGATACATTTATATTGATATTATGCGCATCTCATCGGTAAAGCCGGTTGTTTGATTAGCGGTAAAACTCCATCACCTTTTTTCAAATGGAGCGCCAGTTAATACACAAAGCCGTAGATCACTGACAAGCTACGCAATATCGGGTTTGGTTTCACGGGTGATTCATTGGGATAGCTTTTCAGTGATCTACGGCTCTGTGTATTAACTGGCACTCCATTTGAAAACAGGTGATGGAGATTTACCGCTAATCAAAAAAACGGCTTTACTGACGAGATGCGCATGAATTTATCGAGCGATATATATCGCCCAGCCCTAGTCATTAATTATCAACATATCGTTACAAACCCGAAAGACCTTCGTTCACCTTTGGAAGACAAATTAAGATTTTTTGATGAAATTCGAGAGCTTTCTGACCCTGCATAGACAGCAAAATATCTTAATTTGCGTTCAGAAGATGAACCAAGGTCTTATGGGTTTGGAACGGTATGTGGGTGAGAAATAAATGACAGAATTTTCATTTTTGACTGAACTATCCCTTTAATGGTTCCCTGACAGTGAATGCAGTGCATTCCAGAACATTCCATCACAAAAACAAGAAACACAAACATTTGAATAACCACTGTGAACTGTGATTTTAAAGCAAGTCGAATAGTAACATATTCTAATTAAAAATTTTAATTGAATATTTTTGTGAACATGGGAGGAGGAAAGCACCGTGAACAAGCGACATGACAAAGGAAGTGACATCATGCACAACACATTTCCCCTGGCAGTGACACATGCCACACCCCTTTCCGGGGAGGCGAGCCGGAAATTTTCAGACCCAACTCACCAACCGCGAATTCCTGACAACGTCTCGCTCCCTCGGCTACCACAGCAAGAGCATCGCAAGAGAAGAGGCAAAGGCAAAGGGGTCAAGGTCAGGGCAGAGGTGAGCAAACAGGAAGTTGAAAAAGGAATGGTCAAGGGGTTCAAACCGGTGCAGAGTTGAAACTGAGGCAGAAAATGTCAGATTGTTAATGTGTTAAAGGAGTGAGACGCAATGCAAAAGAGACACAGTCACAGTAGAAGTGCTCATAAGGACGGGGGAGATGTGAGGAGACATTCGTTCCTATCGACACGTTTCTGTATGTGTGGTTACGTCCACTGCTCATACAGACCTGAATGCCACATGTCAACCACTGACGCATGCAAAAAAAATCTGAAGGACACTTTGAACTATAGAACTATCCAGTCAGGTGCAGATTTTAAAAGGAACTTTACTCAAACTCAAACTACAAGGTGTATAAAGCAGAAGAGGACACAGAAAGAGGCGGAGCTTATGTTAAGGGAGCAGATCCAGGTAGTGAGAGTTAGCCTTGCAAAAGCGGAATTTCAGATTGATGTTTGAAAGTAGCTTTTGAATAGGGTTGTGGATGGAAAATCGGATTCCAAATCAGGAAGAACCTTACCAGTGTCTCTCCAGACAGCACCTCCAGCAGTGAGATGAGATTGTGTCCATCTCTGAGATCCTCGTACAAGTCTGTGATGTGTCGCTGCGCCTGAATAAAAGAGGAAATCATCATTACAAATGATGGAAACTGTGGAAAGTGGAAGACTACATGTTCAAGACAATTATTGTGCTATTTAATACCAAAGTTCTCAGCAATAATTGATTTAATGGGTTGACTGTGGAATCAAGCGGGTAAATATTTTAACATGATCGCAAGTGCATAACTGACAAGTCAGACAACTACTAGTTTTAAGTTTTTTGCATTACATGACATAAGGTGAATACAAAATACACTACCATTCATAAGCTCGTGGTCAGTAGGACTTGTATTTAAAAAAAAAAAAAAAAAAACATATGTGTGATCCTGGACCACAAAACCAGTCTTAAGTAGCATGGGTATATTTGTACCAATAGCAAAAAATACATTGTATGGGAAAAAATTACAGACTTTTCTTTTATGACAAAAACCATTAGGATATTAAGTAAAGATTTTGTATATATCCTACTGCAAATATATCAAAACTTAATTTTGATTATTATTTTTTTAATTCAGCAATTAAATTGATAAAAATTACAGTAAAGACATTTATAATGTTACAAAATATTTTTATTTCAAATAAAACCTTTCTGTTTTATTTTTTTTTTACTTTATATTCATTAACAATCCTAAAAAAATTTATCCGTTTCTATGAAAACATTAAGCAGCACAACTGTTTTTAACATTAATAATAATAAGAAATGTTTCTTGAACAAATCAGCATTTTAGAACGATTTCTGCAGGATCATGTCACACTAAAGACTGGAGTAATGGCTGAAAAATCTGATTTGCCATCCCAGGAATAAATTACATTTTAAAATGAATAAAAATAGAAAACTGTTTATTTTTAAATTTGTTATAATATTTCCAATATTTCAACTTTTTTTGTATTTTGATCTATTAAATGCAGCTTTTAATTGCAAACTTGTTTCAAAAGCATTAAACATTTGAGCTGTAGAGTATTTAAAATCATTGTATGTCCATATTTATTTACCTAAGTAAAAACTATTTTGGGGGAATAATTTCCATATTACTTTTTCAGTTCTTATTTTGTTGCACATCTATTTTCTTCACTTGCATTCAGATATGCAAAGTCCTTAGTGAGATTCCCTACTGACCAAAGAATAAATGTTCTGAAACCCTACAAATATGTTTTGTAAGCATTAACACTACAAACAGAACATACAAACCACAAATATTATGATGTTGTGGAAAATATGGGCAATGGCCATTTGAACAGATTTTTTTGACAACAAAAACTGTTCACACTGAGAGCTTTCCATATACAGCTCAGTTTACAATGTGGGAACATCGTATAACTATTAAAAATCACCTTGGGATTTTATGTTATTACACAAATGTCTCACAAAAGTGAAGTTAGTTGGTTCTATGCAATAAAAACCATACATTGATTTGTGGGCCACTGTGTATAACGATACTCTATTTACAGCTGACAAAGGAAAATATCTGGAGGCTGAAGCAGTAAACACAGAAAGTACTGAAGGAGACAGAAAACAATTGTTAACGCATCTTAAGTGTTAAAAATGTACAAAACTGCATTTCATGCAGGGAAGGCAGGAGAGGGTGTATGTTAGCTCTAGGTGCAGATGTAGGAAGCTACGGTGCATGTGAAACCCATGCAGGGAATAACAAAATTCACTCTGCAAAGGTGTGATCACAGACACCACCTACCTCTGCCTTCCAATGCTGACAGAAAAAGATGGAAGAAAGGATGAAACATGGAGAGATAAAAAAGAGAAAGGTTGAAACTGATGGCAGATATAATGAGCAAGACAGTGAGAGACACACAGAGAGACATAACAGTGAAATGAACACAGATGACATACAGTACAGTGTGTCTGTATGATGGTGTGAATATATCATTTAAATATTTCATTCATTGCATCAAATCTTTGAATAGACATGTACATGTGTAAACAAGTCTGTTCATAAAAGAAACTGGCATAAATATTTGTTTAGTTTTAATATTCAAACATGAAGCAACAAATAAAATATGACAGAGCACAGCACACATGTGGTATAGCATCAATATTAAATTGTTTTTGTATTTAATTCAAAGCTATTATTAAGTTTGAAATAGCAATGAAACGTCACTAACACATCTGCTGAAACCATCATTTTGGCAACTCATTCTTAATAAATCTTTTTTTAATATTTAAGGCTGCTGTTTTCTTTGCCCAGTTTGACATGAGAGACAGAAAGGCTTTGCAGGCGTCCAGGTTTCCATCCCACATGGCTGCATCCAGATGAGAAGGATTTCCTTACAACACACGAACAACCCACAGCAAAGTCTCTGAGTCACTGGATTTGAACTGCAGACCACTGAATAAACCCAGCGCCTCCTTGGAGGAAGGTAAATCAGTCTAACAGGATCCAAAAACTAACCCAGCTTTGTCCCTCTCGCATCCTCTGAGCCCACTGAGTTTTAACAGACCCCCTAAAGTATGAAGTGATTTTGGTGTGGGGTAATTGAGAATGAATGAGGGAAAGTCACAATGCCTCCATTGCAATATGATTGGATGTGACTGGTTATGATCGGCTGCGATTGGTTCAAGTGATAGATCCCGCCTCTTCATGTGCGCTGTTTATGCGCATTCCACGTATCAGTCTGAATGGACAATATAATGGTGTTAATGGGAAGACTAATTTTAAAAAGTAAACAACTCACACAGATATAACCACTTTGTTAAATCAAAAATAAGACTTAAAATGGCATGAAAAGGTGAGTTATCATTTTGGTGAAATTTATAGTAAATCTCTGTGTCTGTGACCAATATTCACTGAGCTTTGATGACTGATGATCTGAAAAATTCAAAAATACTTCAAAGTTAACTATTAAAAAGAGCAGCTGAACATATGTTCACAAATAAAATGTAATGTTTAAATTGCTACTATTTTGTTGCTATTTTAAAGTAAATGTAAAATGCTTAAAAATACTAACTTGATAAGATTCATACTTAGCTTTAATAAACTGAATATTGATTAGATTGTTAATGTAAAATTATAAACCTGTTTCATTTTTAAATTCTTTTGCATCTTTAATATATTGTAGATTTTGGGGTGGAATTTTGAAACACTTTTTTTTCAAACTGTTGGTGAAAGGGGGCGCCTGTGGGCCAGACTTTTGGATGTAATCCAAGCGGTACCGAGAAAACAATCTGCTTCTTTGGATATAAAACGAGACCAGATGTTGATGACTCATCCTCACATTCTCATAAATAAATAAACAGCACCTTTCAACGGTGCAGCATATTAGGTGTGTACAAGATGATTATTCAGCAGTAGCAGTTACACACACGCCATATGTTTTTACATACAGGTTAGACAAACAAACACTGTACTGTACTGTACTGTTCTGTCCATTTTTTCTCTCACACACTCCTATCATTTTGACACTTGCACTTAAAGCATCACACACTGTCATTTTCCATGTAATGACAGACAAATAACTATGTTCTCTGTTAAGTTTTAGCATGTGCTAAGAGTTTCCAATCAAGCAGCTGTCACCACAGTCATTTGTAGTTACTGCTACTACCAGTCATCTTGACAACAAGTCCTTGAGATAACAGATTGATAACGTGGCCATTGGTGAAGTGCAAAACCAAGATACTTGACCCCTACAGTAGTCAACATTTGAAGTGGATCAACAAAGTTCAACAAAGTTGTCCTAAGACAAGGTTTTAGGACAACTTTGATGAAAGGTGTTGATGCAAATGTAGAATACCTGCATTGAAATGACTGAATTGAACTGAATTTCCTATCTGTGTGAATGGTAATACCTTCATCAGATGCTTGTTCACCCATTTTGTGAAGGTCTTTTTCTGTACTCGATCCCGTTCATCTGTAAAACACAGAAAGACATGATTTTTAGTTAAATGGAGTGAAATCTGAGAGGCACACTGGCAACCAGTGAATGTTATATACTACATAATAATAGAAACTTCTGAACTGACATGATGTTGACATGACATGATATTATCTTTATAGATAATAATGCTCTGTGTGGTTTTTATTGCACGCTTTATGTGGTTCCACATAGTGAGGATTTTAGAGAAGCAAAGGCTTAGAGGAATTAGCATCATATTTGCTTGTGATTTTTTTTTAAAGAAATAATTTTATGCTTTTATTCAGCAAGGATACTTTAACATAAGGACTTTTACATTGTTACAAAGAAATCCATTTCTGACAAATGCTGTTTTTTATATATATAATTTTTAAACCATGGTTTTAACAAAAATGTTACATTTTCCAACTTTCAATAATAATAAGAAATGTTTCTTAAAGCATTTAGAATGATTTCTGAAAAATCATGTGGCACTGAAGACTGGAGCAATGGCTCTTAAAAATAAGCTTTGCATCACAGTTATAAACTACATTTTAAAATATATTCATATAAAAAGCAGTTTTTACTTTTAAATTTTAATAATATTTCATAATGTTACAGTTTTTACCGTATTCCTGATTGAATAAATGCAGACTTGTTGACCAGAAGAGACTTTTAACAGCATTAAAAAAACTTGTAAAAACCCAAAGCTTTTAAACAATAGTTTATGTGATGAATCAGAATTTATTTTTAAAATAAACAGTATTCTCAATGGTATTTATCATAACCCAAAATGTCCACAGTGACTGGGTGGGCCCACGTTATGAACATGCTGTGCATATCTTAGCGATACCACAGTGTAAATTAGTGGTCTATATCTGCTCATCTGAGCACTCAGAAAACATTCCACTGGTTGTTTTTTTGCTCTTTTCACTAGTTAACTGACTAAAGTTTTCAGTTCTTAGTTCGTGCATCTATTTTCTTCACCTGAGTTCAGATATTTGCTGGTCTTAGTGACTAAACCATAGACTCCCAACTGACAACAAAAGAAAGAACATGCTTCTGAAAAAAAAACATGACTGATGCCACTCTGTTTGTTTAGAAGCCTTCAGATGTTCCGCATTTACCTTCATCTTGAATTACCATCATCAATGCCATCAAACATTTATGTGGAAACTTGCTTCAAGGCGTGCAAAAGGAGTGAAATGTTCCAGAAGTACCACCACCTGAATCTAGTGGGTTTCACAATGAGCTTATAAATGATTCATGGCTATTATAAGAGAGTGACTCAAGAATTTCAGCATAAAAGCCACTTTCAGGTCGGACTCTGACTTTTTGATGGCACATTTGAAAGAGAACACAAGAGGACTCAAGTAGAGCTGGAGAAGAACACAGGAAGCACATCAGCTCCCAGTCACAAGATGGACTACTAAAGCTGATGATATTTCTGATGACCAGCAACCATGACTTCAATCCATCAACAACAACAAAATCTCAAACTTTCATCACATTTCCTCAAAACATTGAGATAAGGTAATGCAGGACAACTAGCTATAACAAAACAACTGCAGGGAAATGGATGAGTGTTGTTGTACTGTCATTCGGTTGCCATGGCAACCACGCCAGTTGGCATCACCACATTACTTCCTGTTTCTAAAACCTCGTGCTGTCACGAAAACCAATTCCTGTCAAAGCACAGTGACTCATTGTATGAAGCCCTTATGAATTTAGATTTATCTAGTCACCTAAAAACTGAGTAATCTTATATCGCAGTTTTACATCGTAAACTACATAACATGCATAAACACATTCATTATCATTTTGATAACACAAAATTCAGAAGCATGTGGAGACATGAAACAACAGGACGGTGCATTTTACAGAGCATCTGTTGGTCTAAGTCAAAGCAATGCTCTAAGACTACCTAAAAGGTCAAAGTTCAGATAAAAGGGGCACTTAAAATTCCAAGCAAAACATCAACAGACCTGCAGAGCCTCATAATGAAAAGGTAACGCCTATCAGTATATCTTGGGCCACCATAAAAAGCCAAGTTAATGTTCCATGCCACAGAACCAAAGCTTTGACAAGGAGAAAACACAAGATCTGAGAGAAGATGCATTCCTCTATACAGCAGCTTGAATTTGACACTCGTAAAACTGAACGCGTAGCTTGAGGGAACAGAGTTTTAGCGTATGAAGTAATGTGTCAGTGTAAATTATAGGTAAAAATAAATCTAGATCATTTACAATGTTTGAGCTGTGCTGTACCCAAACCATAACCTCGTTTCCAACATGCCATGCGTGTGCACACAGGACCACAACCCAGATTTGGGACCCGCCTTTGCAATGGCCCCTCCCTTTAGAGCCCCAAAACTTCCATTTGACAACTTGTACTACTTATTACTGGTTGGAAAAATTACAAATAGTTTTCACCTGTCCAGAGAGGGCCAATTAGGATGCAGAATGATAACTTGACTGCATAACTGAATGCACAACTAAACAAAAAAAGCCGCAAATATGTGTCAGAATAAAAACGACACATTGAAAATGCACTTTAACCAAGAACTAATCAATGAAAAACTGTAGAGAAATTAAACAGATTTCAAAAACAGATTTAGTCCGTAATAATATACTAAAAAGTACTCAAACTGTATTTCAGCTGTACCTTTTCTTTCATCCATGGCCCTCAGCATCCCCTGGTAATGATGACTTTCATCTGTGAAGACAACGTCGCTCCCGACACTGTCAGTGGAGTACGTTCTGTAACCGTGATACGCAGACATTTCTGTACTTCTGTTCTTGCTGCAAAACCACAGTTTCTACTGATCTGAGCCACCTGAGCTGTCTCTTTTCACCCGGTCTGGCGTTTCAGAAAGCAAAAGAGAAGATCCATGCAGGCGAGTGGGTGTGTTCCAGCCAGCTCTTTTCGCCCTCCCTTTTCTAACTTATCTTCCCCTCTAGTTCTGTTCCCCTCTCTACCTCTTCCTTCTTTTTACACACTTCTTGCTAAATACCTGTCTTCAGGCTATAAATTCAAAGGCAGCTCTCGCTTTAAAGGGGGTCGGGTCTCTAAGTTTGTTTTTAAAAAAGAGTGTGAAAACGCACAAAAAAAGTTGTAAACGGTGTACATGAACAACACTAAAGAATGAAAACCAAAACAGAAAATCTCATATAATTTATTGTTCTTTTCAAAATATTAGTATTACTTCTGCACAAAAGCCACACATTTCTTGCATACTTTGAAAATGGTTAACAATCACCACAACTCACATCTGCAAATACCCTATAACAAGGGAAGCAGCTGCCCTCGGAATGCGACCACTGAAAATAAGTCTGAACATGGCATAAACCACACCGACACGCGTCCTAAATAATTGATCTGTCGACACTGAAAGCAAAAAGTAACCACAAAGTGACAAAATCGCAGCCAGTCAGAACACATTTGACGTTGAATATACATCATTTTGGACCAATCACATTGCATAATGGGCACTCCAAAATGCAGCCAATCAGAACATATTTAAGTTTAAATATAAAGAATTTTGGACCAACTGCATTACATTATGGGCGGAGCTACTCTGATTAACAGATTAGAAATAGAACCCTACCATTTTTTTTTGACTTTGTCTTTCACTTTGGAATGAGCAAGCTGTTTTACTGTACAAGCTAATTTGGTAGCTTGGAACGGAAATGAGTCTCCATCTAAAGCACCAGAGAAAATCAAGATGAGGGTCTATTTCCATCTGGGTATTCCATCTGTTTGGGGTGGAAGGAGGGGTTTGGTATTCCACCAACCGGGAAATCCCACTCATGAGGGAAAATGTGACTAACTTCAGGAGTCACACAGAAAGGCTCTTGTAGTCTCAAGTAGGAGGCTCAGATTTTCAGTGTCAGGAGTCGCTGCTGTTCTTTGATTGATGTAGATAGACACAACAAAGACATTATTTCATCAAGTCATGCCAAAGTCACTCTAGACAGACAAGAATGCGACAGAGCACAAGAGAACCCCTGTGCATGTGTGGTTGCAGTAAACATATCTCCTAGAGGCAGCATTTGAAACGAGCGTGCAAGAATACAAACAGATGATGCCGAGATTCAAAGAGTCTCTCTGTCTCTCTTGCTCTAAACAACAGATTCTTTATCAGTGGCACCAAATGACAAGCAAGATGTGAATAAGTAGTCTCTTTGAAGTGTATGCGTGCAAATGCTGAAGACCACTGGAAGGAATTGAGAGGAGTCATGGTATTCCTGAGTGCACAGGTGTGACTGGAGATCCCTAACCTCTGAGACAATCCATCTTTCTCTATCTTGGAAAGGATGGCAAGCGGATCGCAGGTAGGAAAGGAGGATTCTTCGCATTGCAGCTCGGGGCTGTGACCTGTTTGGGCTTGAGTTAAAAGACCTGCTGCTGTCACACATCTGCCTTGGAGCAACGCTGGTTGGAGACAGCACTAGCAAGAGCCACTAGCAGTGTTTTTTTTTCTGTTTACAGCTACGCGGTGAAAATAAGCTGAGATAAAATACGAAATGCAACATAATGCAAAGACTATAAATAAGAGATCTACACACAGAAACAAATAAGATCAACATAGTCTGATTAAAGTATTTAGAGTCAGATTTTTTAAAGAATCATCTGTCTGAATAATTAAACTCACTGTCAGAGACTTTTACTAAAATGATTAAAGTGGACCTCAAGTTGTCATTATTTTTTGTTGTGTACTACTTGTAATAAACCAAAACTGTGTAATTATTACTGTGGTAAAAAATAGATCTCCAAAGGGGATTATTTAAAATAAACTACTTCTGAGGACATTGGATGCACATTTTCCACTAGTTGGTATGATTCTTTAGGATCTATGGTTAAACAGTTAACCCTATGTTTTTCTTATGCCCTATGTTTAGTACATGTTTTTTTAAATGATTGCAACCAATTAAACTATTAAACTAGGTGTCAAAGAAAAGTCAAATAAGGTGTGGGAGTCACTATCTTGCACCATTTGAAGGCGGGACGTCCTGTTGTGACACATAGTCACAGAAGCACATGGTGTGAGAAGAAGGCAAGATTATTTGCGTTAGTAATCTTTTTTAAAATGGCATGAACTGTACATAAAAAATATGTATGTGTGTATGAAGGTGTAGAGAAGACTTTTGAATTGAATTGTTTTTCATTTTGCATGTTCAGAAATTCAGTGTTTCTTTTCGTTGCCTCAGGGCAACATTGCGCAATAAGGGATAAGGAAACAGGGGTCCACAGCTCCTATCCCTAACCAGGATTTCCCATTGACAATACAAAAAAGGAAGATGCAATGGTCCTGGGTGCACAGAAACACCCAAAGTGATGTGCAAAAATTGCAACATGCACCTCTGTTTCACAGCAGAGAAGAAGTGCTAAGTGATATGTGAATGGAGAATTTTCTCTGTGATTCTGCAGCATTGTTGCCCTGAGGCAACGGAAAAATATTTTGGGATGGGGGGTGAGGGGTGGTCAAAAAAAATGTTTTATCAGTAAAATGTTCCCAAATTATTATTTTTTATCATGTGCCATCTTAATTCATGCAGTAGAGGGTTAAAATTCATCAATGGTCGTGTAAAACCACACCCTTTTTACCTTGTCAAGAACAGTTCTCTTGACAGTGACCCTTTTTGATGCATGTTTCTTTAAATGATAATGAGCTACTGCTTTCCCCGCCCCTCTCTTCTGTTTTTTGTGTATTCGGTGAGACGTTAGCATTAAAAACAAAACTAATCCACTGTATCCTTAGAGAAAATAAAAATATAGTTGGAAATATGATAATTCTACACAGTCAGTCAGTGGCTGTGGGCGTGGCCTGAACAGTATGACATCATCAAACTGGCTTAATAATTTAGACTGTTTAGGTTTTTTGGGAATTAAAAAAGGAGTGAATGGATTATCATTGTAGGGTAGTTGTGTTCACATGCAAACACCACGTAAAATTGAATTTTGCATCTGATGTCCCTTTTTGAATAAAAAACGAAATATTTTGAAGACGCTCAACAAAGCTTTTCAAACTTAGCTGACCTTTTAGTCAAAAGATTGCAGTTTAATAAAAGTATTTGAAAAGAATTTGTCCTCAGGTTAATTCCTTAGTCCTTATGCAAGGCTGATAATACTCTGAGGCATAAGAAAGTAAGAACATGTATGTACAGGTACCAAATGTGTTTGACACACACAAGCTAAGTACTATTTAAGAGCACTATAACAAAACACACACATATTTAAGCCTTCATACAAATACACCAATCACACAAGGCAAATCCTTCAGCTTATGTGTCTGATGTGAAGATGTAAAGAAGAAAAGGGCAAAGGGTGTGAAATTTTGACAGTTTTAGAAATGGTGCCAGATTCTGCAGACAATGGAATCTGACTTTCTCTTTAGTCTCCTCAGGGCAGACATGAGGTAAATATACTACTTGAATATTTGATCACAACTTAATTTTACTGTGTGCAAATGTGTTAAATTTAGTAATATTTTAATTAAATGATTTAATTTAGTAATATTACTAATTGCATGAATAATTACATATATAGTTGTTGTGCATATACATGTTTTCATGTTTCCGATCTCCGCGTCCAGCTGCTTGTTTTGCTGCTTGATATTGCAAATGAGTGTGTCTTACCATATCATTTAATGTATTATCTTAATTATGAACTGGTTTGTAGTGAAACAGTTTTAACCTTTACTGCATGTTGTTATTCTTCTCATTATTTCCCTATAGTGGCTAATGAACCGAAAGTTTTGCTCATAGGCTTACTTCCGCATTATAGAATAAGGTGGATAAAGTTGTAAAAATTTCTCTATAAAAACTCATAACTGTTCAAAGGCAATTTGTTTAGCTGAAAAATCATGCAGAGATGTGATGTGACTGCTAGAGCAGAAGGAGCTCTGAAATCTACTGCAGCCCCAAACTGTCAATCACACATTCCTGCATTGCACGCACCTACTATAACATACGTTCAGGCAGTAATTCATTCTACACCAGGCACATAACGCCGCTGCTCCTTACAATGGCTTACAATAGCTCTGAAGACAGGTTCACACCAACGACCACTCCTCCAACATCCAGGCAGACTTGTGAGAACATGTACTTGTTCATTCTTAAACAAGGCCAAAACACTAGCATACTGAAATCCACTCAAACATTCAAACTTGCATGCAAGGCCCTGATTTATAATGTAGAAATAGAGTCAGGAAAACTATAAAAAAACAGGTTTTAGATGGAAACAGAATATGTTTCTAAAATTATGTTCCAAACCATTTTATTGGACAGACTTTAAAGGGAGAGGAAAAAATAAAAATAAAATTGAGATCAAAGAAGCATTGCTTTGGTTGCTGGAAAAGCATGAAAAGAATCACTTTAAGAAAGCGGTTTGTAAAGCCTAACTAAATGTCTCCCTCTTGTGGTCACCATTCCAGTTAGATGGAGCAAAGAGAATCAAACCACTTTATCACTTAATTAAGGATAAGGGTCATCATTCATAAATCTTTTTTTGCACATATATCTTGTAGACTGATGTTCCTCACAGCTGGCAGCCATGTCTAAACGCTTTCAGGCAGTCACTTAGTTTCTGTGGAAAATGAAAGCTGACTGGTTACTGAGGCAACAGACCCAAACATACAGAAGCTGTGAGTTAGAAACAACCCGCCAATATTTTTAGAGTCATTGCGGTTTTGGTCCACTGAGGCGCACTTTTCCAAGAGTGAGGATGTGCTGAGATGCAGATTTTTCCTCTAACAATGTGGACATATGTTTATAGTTAGTGAAACAGCTCTGTTTACATATGTGTGCTATATAAAGACATACACAAGTTGTAATTTGTATTTTATCATTTTTTTTTTTATATTTAAATGATTCAAATTTACCTGAATTCAATCTACATATGGATAGATGATAAATGGACATTTGTACTAAACTTCTATTAGTTCAAATTTTTATTTAAAATACTTCCATATTTACAAAAACATATTTTAAAGTACATATTTTATGCTTGTTTACTTTTTTTTAAGTTCTGGTCCTCTGATTGGCTGAGCTTGAAATAGCATAGGCTACTAGTATCCACCTATTTCTGAATACGGAAGTCTCACCCAACTGGAACGGCGCTTTACATTTCCGGTGTCTGGTGTTTCTTGTCAAATTAACATATTTTCTGAGCCAATAATATGACGTTAAAGCTGCACACATTTTTATATTTAGTTATATTGAAAATATATAAAATATATAAATATATTATAGAAAATAATATAATACATGAAGAGTTCAGATGCAGCACCAGCTAAAAGCCATCTCGGTCAAAAATGAGATAATGATACTGAATGCTCTTGACACATATTATACGTCCATCAAATACTTTTACTTCAAACTCGCTAAAATCCCAGCCTTAACTCAACCAGAAGTCCCACTACTTATATAGAAACCTATACATCGGAGCCTGTCAAAAATGCTTTTTTTTAAAGAAAGACGTCAGATGGATTTAAAGGCTTTTGCATCTGAACTCTTTTTTACCCTGTTTTAACATGGATTTCTATGGAGACGGGAACACGAAAGCACCCAAATGGAGTTAGAATCCATCATGGCGCCGCTCAGCGGTTACTCAGGAACAAGGTGGATATAGAGGGTTTGCACTTATGTCACAATTTGGTCAGTTACCCAGATGCGTGACAATATTGGCGATACTTGTAAATATAATATGTAAATATAAGCATGGATTGCAAACATAATATACTACCCAAAACATTCTGCTAATTTATTCTGTCTAAACCATGGGGGAAAAAAAGAGTGGAAGCAGCTAAATCATACAGATAAGGACTTAGTAAGCAGGAAAGGGCGCAATATTTCAACAAACTAAAGTTAATAGGTGGTAAAGATATGTACAAACAGTATCAATTACGATATTAGTCTAATATTTCATTTTTTTTTATTTTTTTTTCGTCAGTCTATAGTACTTCAAATGTTCTTCCCAATCCAACCAATTAGTTCAGCCCAAAATATGACAATAATTGATCATTTTCAGCAGCAATAATCAGAAAAATATACGACTTTCGTTTAGTTCAATGGCATTGTTTACGTTCAATATGGCCGACCGATGCTGCGTCGTGAAAACACTCCATTACTTTTACTATTTGAAATAGCATAGGTGTTTTGTCTCCCTCTGAATGTGTCGGGTGATTACAGAATGCACACTTTTGCAACATTATTGTTCACGCGAAAATATCCATATTGTAATATCCAATGTTTATTCTGGAGATGCAATGCTTTTAATAATAATAATAATTAGCCTACACAAGGAAATGTTAGAAGGAAATTATGTAAATGTTATTGGCTGGACACTCCTGTTATTATTTAAATGTTAGATCCTCTACCCAAAATCTTTTAGGACGCACAGGACTGGACGTAAAAATGTTTATACCATTGGCACAAAACTGGTTAACTCCACAACCCCCCCTCTCCCTCCCCCTTTAACTAAATAACGCGCGCGCACCCGCATCCGCGTCCACACAGACAGTTATCGCCCCCTAGATCGAACTCCTCCTATTCGCCTGAATCACAAGGCAAAAAATCGGTCCCTCCGTTCATCAGCACCTACCTGCGCAACACATCCGGCTGTATAAATGCGGTCCGACTTCACCGCAGCTCATCTCGTGAATGTAGTTCCCGCGTCCGTAAATGACATCCAGGCTGAATATAGCGAGACACGGCGCAGCTGCCGCGGACATGTCACCCGCGCCAGCCATGATGTTCACAGAGGAAAAACTTTTGTGCTCTCCCTCTGTGGTTTAGTTTAGTTCCCCAAACACTGTATCAGCCTCACACGTTTGGAATCATTTGTTTGGGGACTGAAAAACGAAGGGGCGTCTCACTGGGAAAGCAGTGAAAGCTTTACCTCCATAACTAGCCCAACCCATCGCAATGTGTTTGAAACTGCGCTCACTCTGCTCCTCGAGCTCCGGGACAAACTCTTCTCCCGGACTGCCATTGAAATGTGATTCCTCCCATATGGGCTATTCACCGCTGTTACTGATTAAGACTAAGCTTTTTTTCTTTTTTATTGTATAACATTTTGACTTTATGCGTCTTTTCTCAGATATTGCATAACGCATCATGAAACTATGTAAAAGGAGACAAAAGATACCTAATTAGAAACACATTTAACATGAACTAGTAGTAGTTCGGTTAAACTCCTATATAGATCACAAAATCGATTTTTTTAAATATAGGACGTCGAATTACACTAAGTTTTATTGCCTTGAACCTATATAAACTCTCAAGATCTTCAAAGAATGTTTCAGTAACCACAAATATTAACTGAGGTAAACTTTGCCAACTTTTTACCGGAAGCGGTAACCATAGCAACAGTACGCCTATGAACGATTTTTGTACAAAACTGGAAAACCACAAATTGTCACTTACATAATCACACAAACTTAATAGTGTTTTGTTTAAAAAAAAAACAAAAAAAAAAACTTTAAAATAATAATACGGAAGTCTCACCCATATGCTTATTTCTGCATATTTCTTTCTTAATTCAAGATAATACATTAAAATAACACGGTAAGACATACCAATTTGCAATATCAAGTAACAAAACAAGCTGTTTTGTACAGTTAAAAATAGCTGGATGCGGGTAAAACTGGAAGTCAGACCCATCAAATTTACAAATGGCCATGCCCACTCTTACAGGAAGAATAAGATGGCTAGGTATAGATACCGGTGATGATTCTAAGGGCCCCTGGCAGTATAGGGGCCCCACATTCCATAGCTACAGCCCTGGCTAGAAGCACTTTAAGACAATTTTACCAGTGTGAAAAGAACCTCACAGCTTTCATAAATACTGACAGAAAGACCCTTCTGAATGCCGCTGTGAAATTTCAAATCTGGTGATATATTGTTGTTAGGCAACAAGTGTCATGTCATAAATTTACAGCAGTGGTTGTACAACAATTTATGACTGCTAAGAGATAAAAAAGCAAATAGCTGAATCTGATCTTAATTATTCAATTAATATTTAATCATAAATCATGTTTAAAAGCCAAAGTGACACAAACAGCAATAAAAATATAAGAAACAATGCAAAACAAAATATATATATTTTAGTAATGATTTCCAAACAAAAAAAGGGTTTCAACTGCAGGAAGCAGTTTGACTTTGATGTTCAGAGACTTGGTTGCAGTGCAGGTAATTCAATATTTGAATAGGGATGCAAACAAAGGCGGTGTCAGTACAGGTGGGACATGTTGAGCTGGCAACGTGGTTGTGAGTTGACCTCACATTCAATAGAAAAATGAATATAGATTTTCAGTCATCTACACATTCACAATGGATTTTTTTCACCTTAGGGAATTTCTTCCTTCCCAGCCTATGAAATCCTCACTGTTTTCTCTGCAGTTTTCTTTAAATCTGCTTTAAAGCTTGGCCTTAAAAGCCAATGAGAATGAATTATGTAATTTATGCATAATGAATACACATAGATTGGGTGGGTAGCAAAACAGACTTGACTCAAACCAAAAGCCTTCAGAATCACGAAGACGACAGTAAATATTGTGATGCTTGTGAGTCATTCAATGTAAGAACTTCATTTGAAGGAATTCTTCATAGTTGACTCATTTAGAAAATCTGACTCACTCGCTCTATACCACATTACATCTGCAACACAGGAAATATGAGCTTCTGTGGTCATGTGTGCGAAAAGCACCACTTTTACCTCAAGAATTCACAGTCTAACAGCAACAAATAGATTATACTTAGTTTTTGCATTCCACAGATTTGTAATCCCACCTAAAAATATTTGGACTACATGCTAAATCTCTAATCTATCTCACATTAAGATGAAAATTTAACATAAATATAATTTAAATCATTAAAGTCTTCAAAAATACAGATCATACAGATCTATTTAACCTGAGTTTAAATGCGTCTGTGAAATTCCTGGATGTTTTTCTCAATGCTTCACGCTTGTTGACTGCAAGAAAAATATGTTGATTATCTTCAGAGGAACTTATCTAACCATCAGTTTATGGTTAACTGAGAAATGTGTTGCAGTGAAAGATATATGATTGTTTTGATTTTTATGAAGACAAGAAATATTCTATATAATAGCTAACTATATTAGCTAGGTGTGGTCAATGGGAACACTACACTAGGCATCATGAAATGGTCAACTCCCTCCTAAAGGCTTACTTAGTACAAAAAAGTGCATAGAGACACTGTACATATAATAAAATAAGCTTATGATCAGGTCTATAAATGTACAAAAGTAATTCTACAATTCTAGCCTACTTTGAATTCTTAAATCACCTCTTCAAATGATGTTTCTGCCACATTAAATCAATCTAATGTCCTGGAATAATATTTAATCAACATTTTATGTATACCTTTCCCTAATTTTTTGAGATTGTTCAGAGATTGAACTTTTTACTCTAACTTATGCAAAAAGAAAAAAATGTGTATTTATTTATTTATTTGTTTAAATTGAAATCATTAAAGAGAACAGAAAAGTTATTCTAAATGAAGAACCAACCATAACAAATCAGTTTTTTAATCATATTGTATTATATTAACAGGACATAAAGGTTAAAGTATTATTATACCAACTTGCTAACGATATGCGCTGTGCTATTTGCTTAGGGATCATATGAGCACACGTCTAATGGCTGACGTTTTTGAAAGATCTTCATGAAACCCACTGGCACGCGCGCGGGTGTTTTGGTTGTATCCAGGATACACACACCACTCGCAGAAAGTAAACTGTGGTGGCAACACGTGTGCTGCAGAGGAAGAGCGTTCTTAAATTTAAATTTAAACTGGCTATGGTGAATTCCCAACATAACCATTCTTAAACCTGCCACAGCCAGCTGACATTAAAATCAAACCTTACACAACTGCCCTTTACTATGAACGGTGCCCCTAAACACACTGCAGCAAAACGACCTTCAGCGATCAAAGAAACCACAGCCGACCTAGATTCAATGGGCATGCGACTGAGTCTCTTAAAACTGACACAACCTTTTGTGTAATCCTTATCACCTGCTTCTGAAGTGAAGAGCAACCACTGGCAAACAGTTCACCTTATAAAACCCCAACAGAGTCAGTACACCCAGAAAAGGGAAAGTACATACCTTAAACATACACAGCCTTTTGAGAATGTAAAAGTTGGTTTGATGTTTCTGAAAGTCTCTAAAGGCTGCATTTATTTAACAAGTAAAACAGTAACATTGCAGTTTTCTATTTTAAAATGTAATTTATTCCTGTGATGGCAAAGCTGAATTTTTAGCAGTCATTACACTGTAAAAAACATAACACACAATTTGTTGAGTCAACTTAAAATAATTTGTTACCCTGCTGCCTTAAAATGATAAATTCAGTCAACTCAAATACGTTTATTCAAGTTGAAATGTTAAGTTGTACTAAGTGACGTGATATTTTTTGTAACATTTCAAGTTGACTAAACTTTTTTGACTGAAGTTGACTGAAATTAAAATTTAAGGCAGCCAGGTAACAAATTATTTTAAGTTGACTCAGCAAATTGTTTTTTACAGTGTACTCCAGTCTTCAGTGTCAAATGATCCTTCAGAAATATTTCTAATATGCCGATTTGGCGCAAAAGTTTGTAGCTTATTATTGATGTTGAAAACTCAGTTGTGCTGCTTAATATTTTTGTTGAAACTGTGACTTTTAGGATTCTTTGATGAATAGCAAGTTTAAACAAACAGCATTTATTTGAATAAGAAATCTTATCTTATAGGAAACATTATCCACCTTATTCTTCAACATGGAAGTAAGCCTACACTGTAAAAAACTATTTGTTGAGTCAACTTAAAATAATTTTTTACCTTTTAGTCAACTTGAAATGTTACATTAGTTAAGTAACAAGTAATTTGAGTTGATTCAACTTAAAATTTTAAGGCAGCCGAGTAACAAACATTTTTTTTTAGTTTAATCAACTCGCATATCTAAGTTGTGACTTAGTACAACTTAGCATTTCAATGCGAATAAACTTATTTGAGTTGACTGAACTTATAATTTTAAGGCAGCAGTAACAAATTATTTTAAGTTGACTTAAATTGTGTTTTGTTATGTTTTTTACAGTGTATGGGCGAGACTTTCGGTTCATTATAGAGAAATAACGAGAAGAATAACGAGTGCAGTAAACAGTGAAAACAGTTTGCACTACAAAGCAGTATGTTCATAATTAAGATTAAAGTATGGTAAGACACAACAATTCGCAATATCAAGCAGCAAAACTAGCTGCTTTGTACAGCTAAAAATACCTGGACGTGGATAAGACCAATAAAATTTACAAATTTATTTACTCTTACTGGAAAAATAAGGTAGATAAATGTCTTAAATGTCATTTTTGATTAACTAAGACTTCACTGCTGAATAAAATTCTTAAATTTCTATCAGTAGAGAAAATCTACTCATAGAAGATTGACCCCAAACTTTTGAACAGTAAAGATTCTACAAATACACCATGAAATAGCTACAGTAAAGTTCTATCATGGAAAGAGAAACAACTCATAAAATCATGTATTCTCACCAAGGAGCATCTACAACTAAAAAATTCACTGCACAACACAAACTGGAGTTTCAGGTTTACGAGACAACATGTAAGCTAGTGAGTGCTGCCCAGGTGTCTCAATGCAACGCAACCTGTCCTCCAGCACAACAACCCTCATTTACCAGTCAAACGAGCTCAGGGTACATATCTAACGCCCAAGGACCACACCCAGTCCCGACGGACAGATTACCAACACAACAATAGTGAATAATGCTTAAAACATGCCACGCAATTAGATTATTCCATCAAAGAATGATTCATCTCTTTTGCGTCTGCAAAAAAATAACATGCATTTGTTACTCCACTTAATATATGAAATCATTTTAAACCATTTAAAACATCACTTCAGTGTTCATATATGCTGTTTGCCATCTATTTTCAATAAACTGAATGAAGGATTAAATTCACTTCCTTTGCTGAACAAAACAGGGAGGGATTTCAAAAACAGTGCCAATGAATACAACCACCATCAAACGCAAGGTCGTCTGAGAATGTTTTGTTCTTGATAAAGTGAGAAGACGACATTATTAAAACTTTTCGTTATTATGCAAATACTAACAGAACAAATAAACACACGTTATGTAAATTATGGCTTTGAATTTGGCAAAAAGAAAAGGCCCTGGGAATACTCTTTGAAGTGACAGTATCCAAGGACACACCCCTAGACACTGGTCACCTTTCCACACCTCTATCTATTTAAATACACTGTCAGATAAAGGGCAGGTTTGAAGGTTAGGTTTAGGGTGTGAGTTTTCGTCTTCGGAAAATTGTCCCTGCAACCCTCACAGCGTGACTAGATGATAACAGCTTTTCAGCCTGTCTTACAGTACAATGCCTTGGGCTAACCCTGTAAGGACAACTGAAACCAGGTGGCTTCTTCTAGACACTAAGAATAACAATTTGCATTCCCGACATACCAGTAAGACACTCCTGAACATATGAGAGAAAAACTCTCTCATGTCTGCAATCTTTTTCAAGGTGTAGTATGACATTGACATTCACAAAAATAATACTGACATTACATCAAGTAAACCACAGAACAACATACAAGTTATACTACAAACGCCTGCCAGAACTGTAAATCAAACCCAAGCAGAGTGCTTCAAATGAGTGAGCTTTTCGCCACAGGCAACGGTGTGCATCTGCAACCCATCAAAAGTCACAACGTCATCACGCAATGCTCAGAACATAAAGGGTTAACCTCACAGTTTCAACACACCAGGAAAAAAAAAAAAACAGAGAGAGAGAGAGAGAGAGAGAGAGAGGGAGGGAAATTGAGGGTGTGCTGCACATGTGTACAGAAAGAGCAAGAGCACGCTGGACAAACGCTGTCAGAACACTGATACAAGATTTTTTTTTAGCTTTAAGAACGTCAATTCTTTTCATCTTACCTTCGCTGACTTTTCTTCTCTGGATCCATCTCCACACAGCTATCAAAGTGGCAACATGCCCCAAAACCACCAGGGTTGGGAACACAGTTCCAGAAGGGTTTGCCGGCATCGGGCTTGGGATCGAGTTTGTGAGCACCGCTCACCGGAGCAAGGCTTGAGGTGAAAGGTGAGGGAGGCTAGATAGGAGGGGGGAGGAGGCTGGGGGGCTTTAAATGTACCCAGCAAAATAGTTTCTCCAACTACGAGCGCTCCAAGCGACAGCTGACCCCCCCTCCTTCTGTCCTTTTTTATTTTTTCTCCCTGTCTCTCTCTCTCAGCCTGCCGTGACTGTGCGCTAGTAAAAGCGTTTGAGCTTCCTCCACCTCCCGCCCTCCTTTCACAACCTCTCTCGCCTTGACCAATAGCTCGATTCCTGCGCACTTTTAGTTTTTGCGCTCCGTTTAAACATTCTCACTCACTCCGGTTCGTTCTCTGCAGTCTTATAATTTAGAAGAGATCATGTTTCTGCGTGGCAGCTACAGTTGTTCTCTTATAATCTCTTGTAGGAGCTGTTTTTTCTGTCTCCTCAGGCTTGAGTCTCCAGCTCAAGTTAATAATACATGAGTGCGGTTTGTTTTTAGGAGCGCGCACACACACACACACACACACACACATACACATTCATTTGCCCTGAACGGCTGATAAGAGTCTATATCTACCATGCTATTACATAACATCTTGTCCGAAGGTTTTTTGGTCTGCAATATAAAAAAAAAAAAAAACTTTTTGAACTGGATTAACAAAGACCAGCTACATTGTCATCTCATGTCTAGTTTAGTGCAACATTACTACTGTATATATCATATTAGACTGATTTCTTATACTTTCTCTCATTCATTTTGTAACTGCACTGTACTTCCAGCAGAAAATGACTTCCATATGTTTCCCAACTTCAGCCACGTGCTGTAACTTTCCAGACGCCCCCCCGCAATTAAAGGGCCCCCATGCACGGACTTTCATTTCTAAACAGCGGGAATGCAACAAAATGCACAGATGCATTAGACATCCTACCACAAAGAAAGTCAATAAGAGAGCTTATGCTAAAACATAAAAACATGCAGAACCTATTATCTGCAAATGAGTTTTTCTGCAAGAGCTGTGCTAAAGGATAGTATTCCAGCACGTTTGTTTCCAAACAAACTGCTCATGGCACACCCAAAGTCATAAAACATGGACACACACCCACTGTGCATAATTACATTAAACTGGAGCAATGAACAAAGTAATGCCATTAAAATGAAACACTCTCTCAAGCGCCACTGTTTTAAAACAGTAACAATGACCATCTTCATGATCTACGGCCATGTGACCAAGCAGCAGGGAGGCTAGTTAAACACTACCGAATAAAGATGCCGCAAATAGAGCTGGCGGCACATTAAATGGGACTCATGCTATGCATAGACGAGACGACGAAAGAGTTTAAAAGTAGAAGAGAATCCAGGTCAGGTATGTAGCTATGCAACAACCCTTAGATACGATCACTCACTGGTTGTAAAAACTTACACGCCAACACACAGCCGACTATGAATAATCGTTCAGGTTAATGAGAATAACAAAGGCAGATGAGATAGAGAGACAGACACACCCATCTATGCAAGTTTAAAGGGCTGATGGATAGAACCAAAATGGCGTCCTCTACAGGCCACACTCTGACCTCACTTCCTTTAAGTGTGGTACAGTTCACCTGTCATCCATTTCCATTGCATGAGATGACAGGTGAGATGGAGGACCTCACAAGCAGAATTAAATAAAAAACAGATTATATTGAAATTGAAAATGAAGCATGCACTTAGTTTAACTTTAAAAACAAATCAGCAATTAAATTGCTAGAACACATTGTATTTTCAGTACAAATGAAATATCAGACATAAAGGAGTTCAGTGCTTCAGCAAAGCTGAAAAACAAGAGTCCAATTCAATGCTCATACAGCTATATGCACTTCTAATAAAATAATAAGAAAAGGTCTCAGTTCCAACCTACCATCGGGTCGAGATTTGCAGCAACAGCAGCAGAGGTTCATGTCGAACAAAATTGGCCCTTCTATCGTTCTCAAGCAAAATACTGACACCAACTGCTAATGTAGCACATCTGACCTCAAGACATTGTATGCTGATCAAATCCAGAGGGGCGTACAGCAGTCAGAAGCGGGGAAAAAAAGAGAAAAACATGGAAGGAAACAGGGAGGGAGAATGAGAGAGAGAAGCAAAAAAAAAAAAAAAAGAGGGAGAAAGGGCCATGGGTTTTATTCAATCCAAATGTTTTCCGTTGTGGAAACTGCATCCCTGGACCGGTGGTAAAGTTCATTACACACTTAACTGTATAAACATAGCAAACAAACTTATTTTTGTACTTTTTTGAGAAGTGTGTGGAAAAAAGACTACCCGCATTTATAACAAAGATCTCATTGTGTAATGCCTCTGAAGTCATAAAGCAGTGGGCTGTCCCTTAAACTGCTAGAATTAGAAAATAAATGGGAACCTCAACTACTGGGTTTGCAAAAATGGACTGTTGAACAACTGCAATTGGGGTTTGAGAAATAGCTTTTTGCAGTAAATCCTCTGGTTTCGAATTGTACCAATAATATTAGCCTTGAGAATAAAAGGAATACGAATGGAAATTGCGGTAACCTACTGGATTTGGATTTTTAACTAGATAACTGCCACAAGGTAGCAACCAATTAGGAAACTTCATGTCTACATTTTAAGAAACGCCCTTTAGGGTATCTAACAAGGAAAAAGCCATTAACATGCAAATGTGTGCCAATGTAAACTGCAATTAACCAAGTGACGTGTGTTTAGCTAAAGAGATAAATACAATCAAATAATACAGTTCTGTGTAAACATAATTAAATGACCATTTTTTAATGTGTCCCTTTAAATATGCAAATCAAATGTTGCCTACCTTGGCCCTTTACGATCAAATCCTCCATGTAGGATCTACCATCATCAATCTCCATTACAGCTTGTTTAAAGCAGTTAGTCTGATTTACTAAACTGAAATCACTTAGAAGGCGACAGCGTTTCCCTTTCGCCTCTCAAACCCCGTTTGTCTTTATTTCACTCAGCTAAAGCTGGAAATACAGTTTTTAGTAAGATTGAGTTGGCAACATCATCAAGACTACAGAAGCAAGCGTGTTTCTTGCCCATTTCAAAAGGAGAGAGAGGGGAAAAAATGAATGGAAGTTAATTGGTCTCAGATCTCCTACTTATTCTGTGTCGTTTATCTGCCTGGGAAAGGAAACTCCTGGAGCAAAAGATGAATGGTTTGTTTTAAAACAGTACACCGCCCCTGACTGTAAATACATCTGGCCCCATGATAATTTATGAATTAAAGGTTTGCCTTAACTTTAAATAAAACATTTTTTTTTGTAGATATATATGAACAGGAGGTGGCAGTATAGAGTTAAACAGCTGTTATACTGTGAGAGGGGCGTAGGCTGCATCCTGTGCCACGACCTATAACCTCTTTGTGCTGTTTAAAACTGAACTGAGATGCCAGGAAAGACTTTTACTGTTCTTTAGAAAACTTTTGCCTTTAAAGTTCTTAAAAACACTGCAAAGACAAGCCCATTTAAAAGAAACTGAGGTCTGAATTACAGGCATTGCAAGGTATAGAGTTCAATTAAGGATTGATTTACTATTTGTCCTCTTAAAGGTAAAAGTTTCCCTGACACCACTTCTTCTTTAGACTTCAGGGAGCCCATAGCACTTATCACTCTCAGATTGCTCTGTGGGCGGCTGTCCTTCTGGCCTCATAAATAGTCTGTCTCTGAGTGTCATGAAGATTCCAGCAGCCATTTTGGCTCAATTGTGGTGTTACTGATTCACCACAGGCATTTTTATGTTTTCAAAAATGCAACAAAGCAGCTTCTGTCTTTGACTCTTAAATAATAATTTACTAATAGCCCATAAACAGCACAAAAACAGAAATTCCAGCTTTATGCTTAAACACTTTATGAGAAGGTTGTTCTTTTTGCAATTTCTGAGTCATTATGACATCAACAAAGTGTATAAAGAAAGGAAAGAAAGACTGAAAAAGCACGATAAGCACCTCCACATGGGGGTCTTTGCTCTAAATAGGGCATCTCTGAACCCTTTTCTCCAGAGCTCAGAAGGTCAGACGACAGCATTTCTGAGGTACTCTTTCACTGCAGACATTCCTGTGGAACAAAATCCTGACCCTTTCCATATTAGGCTCATCTGATTTGTTCTAATGATTACTGTAAATAATGTCTGGGATGGGATTTTCAAGGTATTACTGAAATCTCAAAACATTAGTCTCATGTATTTGAGTTTCTGCCATAATTAGTTAACACAGAGATGTTTTGTATGCCTTTTATATTACACATAACTTTGCAAACTGGTTACACATCATTCAGTTCTTCAGGATCGTAAAGCCTGAGGCATATATAGTAAAAGCATGAATGAAAGGGAAGGATCTTCACCTTACCTGCGGTACTAGTGCAACTGAACCCGTTTATCATATCATTCCTTAAACATCAACAAGAAACTACGTGTAGTAGTACACGTGGCACACGTTCACTTTATCACTTGAATCTAAAAAACTAGATGTGCTTCAGGCCCCATAGCATTATAGTCTCTAACTAAAATAAAATAATATAAAATAAAAATGTTCTGATTCTTTCCATCTCTTGAATTTAGACATTAAAAGGGTAGTTCACTCAAAATTGAAAATTACCTAATGAATTACACATCCTCAAGCCATCCTAGGTGTATTGCTGTTCTGGCTTTTCCAAGCTTCATAATGGCAGTGAATGGCTGTTAAGATTTTGAAGCCAAATAAAATGCATCCATACATAATGAAAAGTACTCCACACGGCTCTGGGGCGTTAATAAAGGCCTTCTGAAGTGAATTGATGTGTTTGTGTTAGAAAAATATTCATATTTAAAACTTGATAAACCATAATCTCTAGTTTCTGCTGACTGTCATATGTGACCCTGGACCATAAAACCAGTCTTAAGAAGCACAGATATATTTGTATCAATTACAAAATTATCGATTTTTCGCTTTATGCCAAAAATCATTAGTATATTAAGTAAAGATCATGTTTCATGAAGATATTCCAGATTCCAGATATTGTATCTCAGCCAAACATTGTCCTATCCTAACAAACCATACATCAATTTAAGGCTTATTTATTCAGCTTTTATATGATGTATGAATCTTTTGAAAAATTGATACTTATGACTGGGTTTGTGGTCCAGGGTCACATATGTACATTATAGTGTAAGCTCTGGTGAGAACCAGGACATTTTTTAATATAACTCCAATCATATCCATCTGAAAGAAGAAAGTCAGACACAGCTAGGATGGCTTGAGGGTGATTAAATTATGGGGTAATTTTCATTTTTAGGTGAACTATCCTTTTAAGCTGCCTGCAAAATCTGGCAGGTTGAGTTTGGTGAAATGGTGAATCACTATGACTGGAAAGTTTCAACAGGGGTTTTTCCACTAGCATTCCAGAAACAAACAATCAACACTACTGGACAGCATGTTTAGGCCTAAGGGGTTTTATAGTTAATAAAGGAGGAGACAAGAGAGAGCTGGTTTGTACACGGTCAAGCACAAATCCTCATAAGGATTTAAAATGTATTGTGTCCTAACTACATGTGACACGATGGCACGCGACAAAAGGTATCTTTCCCATCAGAGATTTTGTCCTAACTTGCCACGACGACCACACGCGAAATTTCTATTTTAGAAACGGTTTCTATTTACGCGACGTCGCAACAACATACAAACTATCACAGTGATAATCTCAGGTGCTTATCATGTGCTTTATTTAATGTTAAAAATGTCTAATAAGAGTTTGAATATCATATTGTGTGACATTTTAGCCATACTGGAAGCAACAGCAGATAGCTTACCTCAGAATCAGATCTTGAAAATACATTGAAGCAAACAAGTATGTTAAAACTGCGTACTCAGTGCGAACCAACAAGCATATTCCATAACAAAGATGTTATCAGTCACGCAGTATGTAATTTTAATTATGTTAAAAAGGGTTTCATATTTATGAATTAAATTATAAACTTGTCCATTTCAGTGCAGTGCACATCTGCAGTTCTGAATGACTGTGATATCTGTCAAAGTCCCTTTGTATCTGTCGTGTCGCATCTGTTGTGGACAGGCAAATTGCTTTTCACTGGAATCTTGTTCAAAATAGTTAGGCTTTTTGGTAGAAGAGTCCCATAAAACAACACTTAAATAATTGTAGTTGACAAAAAGAAATTTCAAGTGTGTGCTGGAGCATTTAAAATGATCTAAAGTAGCTGTTTTACATTGTGTGGAATATTCTACGCGTTTCATCCATTTCTGAGGTGCCAAATCATGTTTAACAGACAGGAAAATGTATTTATGAACGCCACAATCTTTTCTTATCATGTTACCAGAAACAGCTTTGCACCAGCAACATCACCTTGTCTAGCCAAAGCATAGGTCGAGGCATAAACATATTAGACTAAAGCAGCTAATTTCAACTTTCTGCTTGAAAATGTTTACTTTGTTCATTAAAAAAACTATAAATATATAATATAATAATTAAATAATAAAATAATATAAATTAAAACATGCATAAAGCATTTATTTTAGTGAGATAAATTTATTGGGATAAATTCAGTGAAAACATGAATGCTTAGTTCATAAACTCTTTAAAAAAAAGTGTAAAACAGCTGTTTCAAAGGACACCCTATGCACCTCCAATTCATGAACCATTGGTTTAGAATGTGCTGTTTCAAAGGCAAAATTCATAAATCAACATCAAATGGTTTATTTACAGTAATAGGTCACTTAAATACAAGCATGCACCAGAAATAGAGGACGTTAATTACGACTCCTTGTTTTTCATTATGGATAATTAAACTTAATGAAAAGTAAATGGTGTTAGTGCTGAAAGGACTATTTTTTGCCTCATCTCCCTTTAGCCATTGCTATGACGCCGACATACACAATCATATGTGCTAATGGATGCTGATGGAAAATGCAGCTACAGTAGTAGTCTCTCAAAGGAAGATACAGACAATGGTGCCTATGTTTGCAGTGTCTGGTGATATATATGAGGCCTGACTCCAAATGTGTGGAAAGAAACATGGCTTACACATCGACCATGAAAAAAAAAGTTCATGGAAAAATTACATCAAGCTCTCTTGGACTGAGTTGGTTGGTAATTCATCTGTGTAAGTACAATATTTATATGTGACCCTGGACCTAAAACCAGCCATAAGGGTCTTTTTTTTTTAAAAAAACTTGAGATGTATAGATCATACGAAAGCTAAATAATACGCTTTCCATTGGTCTATGGTTTGTTAGGATAGGACAATATTTGGTCGAGATACAACTATTTGAAATCTGGAATCTGAGGGTGCAAAAAAAAAAAAAACATTAAGAAAATCGCATTTAAAGTTGTTCAAATGTGGTCCAGGGTCACTTATAGGAAACTGTATATTTGACATTAAGGGGTAATAAAAGCTGACTTATAGCACTTTAACTACACACTGCCCTCTGGAGTTTAATGCCGGTTATATTTGCAATATTTCAAAGTGAAGAATGAAATAAAGGAATCACATCCATAACCAGACCATCTATCACCACATTATGACAGTAATAAATTCAAGAGACACTCTTTCATGATTTCAAACACAATTTCGAAATTTGTCTGAGACACATCTTGTGCCTCATCTGCATCTCATAAAGAGATGATCTGTACTCCAGTTGCTCCAAACATCCCTATTTATTCATTGCAGCTTCATTGACAGAATAAATTATCACTCACCCCTGAAATTGTACTCAAGGTTCATATATGCAATCTGTCTCCCATTTAAATCAGTGTTTCAAGAATTCAAGTTTCACAATTGTTCACATTTCAGATATTTGGCTAGAAAGTAGTGCACACCCTGCTGAAAATACCGGCATATGTTGTGTTTTGGATGTTAGTGTGCTGGTATGTCTCTACCAGTTAAACTTCTAAACTATCAAGACCTTAAGTGGCAATAACTTGCTGCTTCAATCACTAAAAAAAGCAAGACTTATTTTGTCAACTTCAAATCAGTACTATATACAGTCAAACCAAAATGTATACAGACATCTTCAACATTTCACGTTATCACAGCTTATTCGGTATAGTTTAGAAAATGGTAATAAAATATGACAAGAACTAAAGAGTACAGAGGACAAAGAGAACAAATTAATCTTGATAATGGCAGATAATGGCAAAACTTTGATAGAAAGATGTCAAATTAATTTTTTTTTGGTTCCAAATTGTTTTCAATTTTACTGGTAGTCCACTAAATATGTCACAGTTTAATTTATTTTGCTATCCTCACTTACATAAATGAACTATAGTGTCCTGCACCCACTAGTAAAAAAAATATCTAAAATTATATCTGGTGTCTGAATAATTTTTGGTTTCACTGTATAGCTTGATGCTAATAACAAAAGTACTGATGACCATGGGAATACCATGTTTTTGGACATATACCATAACAATCATGTAGCTTTCTTTAAAGGAACACTCCACTTTTTTAAAAAATAGGCTCATTTTCCAACTCCCCTAGAGTTAAATAAATGAGTTTTACCATTTTTGAATCCATTCAGTCAATGTCCGGGTCTGTCGTTAGCACTTTTAGCATAGCTTAGCATAATCACTGAATCAGATTAGACCATTAGCATTTCGTTCAAAAATTACCAAAGATTTTCGATATTTTTTTTCTATTTAAACCTGGAAAATCTCAACTTTTCATTTTCTGTCGGTGTTTGTACACAATGTAACTACAGAAGAGTCAAGTTTTAAATAGGAAAAATATCGTAAATATTTGGTAATGTTTGAACAAGATGCTAATGGTCTAATCAGATTCATTTATTTATGCTAAGCTATGCTAAAAGTGCTTAACGGCAGACCCATGGATCGGCTGAATGGATTCAAAAACGGTAAAACTCATCTGTTTAACTCTAGGGGAGTTGGAAAATGAGCCTATTTTCAAAAAAATTGAGTGTTCCTTTAAAGCAAAGCACGCATGATGGTATATGAATATGGTAATCATTCAGCATAAGTCTATATGAAAATACCATGGTTTTAGAATCAGACAGCGTCACCATGGTACCATTACAGTATTAGCGAAACCATCATGAAAATTCATGCTGGATAGACAATGTGAGGTATTTGTTGAAACTTGTGATTTCAAAAATGCTATTTCTCTGGTTAAAATGAATGGTTAAGAATCGATTCCCCTTGAGAAAGAGGAACAATTCACATTTACCAAGTAAAAACAGCCAAAGTTTCTGCAGAAGCCAAGCCGCAAGTAGTGTGCAAGTCCATCTGTAAGTCATTGCCTGTCACTGAAACTGATTTAGGGTGAAGTTGGGTAAACAAAAACCTTGTGTAGTCTGAACCCCCAAAGAGAAGTAGCTTAAATCAAGCTGATCTGCAAAGCCTCAACAATGCACATCTCATCCATCAATGACAGTATAAAACAATTAGAAGCTCTTCATACAAATAAGCCAAAAAATAAATAAATAAATAAATAAATCACCAATGAGTGACAGTGTGCTGCCATGCACACTTATACACTTATATTCACTAAAAGATACTGTCTGTCATTTTAAACCTGAGCATATCAGACAGCAGCTTTGCCATGGAGTTGCTATCACTTAGAAGAAGAATTGAAGAGGGCAGTTCATAAAACAAACTGTATGAAAGGAGCTCATTGAAAGCCTCTGGCAGATAAAGTGCTCCTAAAACTCCAGTTTCCCTGCACAACTGGCGCTTCTCACGCATTCCAGCGCTTGGTTTATGGGGTGGAATTTATTGCACATGGTTGTTCCCCAAACCATTCAACACACCCCTGCACTCTGACATTATGGGGCAGTGGGAAAGAGCTCAAAGGACAATGAGCATGTGAACACACAGAAACACACATTCACATACACTTTTGATGGAATATACTGCAAACAAAAACTCAGACTCAATGTCTCACTTTCACCTATTGCACAATTGTGCAAAGAAGCACATACAGTATATCAACACACGCCATAAGCATGAAGTTAGTAAAGATTGTACAACAAGACCCACAGGCGAATACCAGCCAGACAGAAACTCATTCTTTAAAATGAAGCATATTTGTCACATAAAACACTGAACATATTGAGTAATCTGAAAACAAAATGATTTATGTTTTTGGGAATTTGCAGATGCAGTCTAACATTTTTCAACTAACACTTATGCAACACAAACCAATTTCATTAATTATATGCTACTTTATACACCCCAATTATCTAGCAATGATCCAACGATAGATTAAAAACAGGTGTTCCTGTTCCCAATGTGTTTTTTGTTCCAGTGTTTTATTTAACTAACAGTGTTACAGTCATATTATATCCAATATACACTGCCATGTTAACAGTAACAGTTAATGTTTTTAGTCTCTTCTGCTCACAAAGCATGCATTTATTTGATCCAAAATACAGCAAAAGCAGTAATATTGTGAAATATATTTACTATTTTAAAAACTGTTTTTTTTTTAATTTAATTTAATAATTTATTTTAAAATGTAATTTATTTTTGTGATCAAAGTTCAATTTTCAGCATCATTACTCCATTCTTCAGTGTCCTTCAGAAATTATTCTAATATGCTGATTTGCTGTTCAATAAACTTTATTATTATTATTATCATCATCATCATTATACACTATACCATTTAAAAGCTTGGAGTTTTTTATTTTTATTTAGCAAGGATGCTTTAAACTGATGATAATGACATTTATAATGTTACAAAAAAAAAATCCTATTTCAGATAAATGCTGCTCTTCTGAACTTTTATTCATCAAAGAAACCAGAAAAAAAATCGACGTATTCAACATAATAATATTCATATGTTTTTTGGAGCAGCAAATCAGAATATTAGAATGATTTCTGAAGGATCATGTGACTAGAGTAATGATGCTAAAAATTCAGCTTTGAAATCACAGGAATAAATTACATTTTAAAATATATTCAATTTTGTTTTTAAATAGTGAAAATAATTCAAAATTGTACTGTTTTTGCTGCAAATAAATGCAGGCTTGGTGAGGAGAAGAGACTTCTTTAAAAAACATTAAAAATGTATATGACAACAAAAGGCCTTGAACGTGGTAGTTGCATTGCTGTCTATGGAGGGCCAGAAAACGGGTTTGGAACAACATGAGTGGGTCATGTGGGTGAGTGATTAATGACAGAATTTTAATTTTTGGGTGAACTAACCCTTTAACTTCATATTAAAATTGCAAATCTGCATTATATTTGCTACCTAATTTAAATTCAAGAACTAAATTGGACTTTAAAAGGCATTTCCTATTAAATTCTAAATGGCTCACAACCTTTGTGCCTAGAAACACATTTTAGCACTAATTTCACAATATAGCAAAGCCTCTTATACCATACTGATTAGTTAAAGTAGAATTTCACTTACAGAACAAAAATGGCACAGATACATACAGATAATTTACTCACCCCCTTGTCATCCAAGATGTTCATGTCTTTCTTTCCTCAGTTGTAAGGAAATTACGTTTTTTGAGGAAAACCTTTCAGGATTTCTCTCCATATAGTAGACTTCTATGGTGCCCCCAAGTTTGAATGCAGCTTCAAAAGGCCCCAGCCGAGGAAGAAGGGTCTTTTCCAGCGAAATGATTGGTTATTAAAAAAATAAAAATAACAACTGATATACTATTTAACCTCCAATGCTCATCTTGTCGAGCTCTGTGTGAACTCTGTGTCTTCCGGTTCATGACAAGTTAGGGAAGGTCGAGAAACTCCCATCTCATTTTCTTCTCCAACTTCAAATTTGTTAAAACATTGCTGTTTTACGGAAGTTTGATCTTCTTTCCATGTTCAATTTGTAAACACTGGGTACATACTTCTGCAGCGATGTAGGATGATTTTGAAGTTGAAGAAAAAAATTAGATGGGAGTTTTTCAACCTACCCTAACTGTCATGAACATGGGGGCACCATAGAAGTCCACTATACAGAGAGAAATTCTGAAATGTTTTCCTCAAAAAAACAATTTCTTTACAACAGAATAAAGAAAGACATGAACATTTTGGATGACAAGGGGGGTGAGTAAATTATCTGTCAATTTTTGTTCTGGAAGTGAATTTCTCCTTTAAAATTAGACTATTTGACTAAAATTGACTACAATTTGTTTCAGTCTGAACTTATAAGACTTCCTGCTGAACTGACCCTATTAGTTTAAAATGAACATATCCAGAAGAGTGTGATGTGATTGCAACCTAATACAATCCAAGCAGGAACAGGAACAGACCCATGGCAACAGAAGAGGATGCAGGAAGGTCTAGTGAATGACTAATCAGCCCAACATCCTCATAAGATGGACGTGAGCAAGTGAGTCAGCACACCGAGCGCCTGCTGGGTGTGGTCAGTAACCATCGACTGTTGCCACAGAAACCGAAAATGACTCATACAGACAATGAGTAATGACTGAAGGTGTCCATAACAGCAGGCATAGCCAAAAGTGGCATGGTCACTAGCAACACTGAAAAACAAAACGGCACATCAAGCTAAACTTTTTCCTGGAACAGGCACTTTACAGTCTCAAGAAGTAATGTAATACTTTTTTCTGAGTTAAAAATAAAATCTAATAAATATCTGTCCAGATTTCCTAGTAATCTAATTTAAATATTATAGAACTTATAGTGACATTGCTAAATCATATCATTTAATACATCATTTATCTAACACTGGATAAGTATTTTCATTTAAAACTGGTAGTGCATAAATTGTGATCTGATTCTTTTACTTGAACAAACCCGTAAACTAAAAGTATTCTGCAGTGTAATTCTTCCTGAACTATTTGTGCCATGGATATGAATCATATAGCATATTAAGAAGATATTAAAAGTGCTTTAACTTTTCTAAGAAATCAGACTTGTGATTTTTGCCTAGCAAACCATAAAAATAAACCTACATTAGAGAACAAGGGCTCTATTGGCCAATATGAAACCACCAAGCAACCTAACAACCACACATAACATCCTACCAATTTAGCAACATCTTCAAAACCAACTATCCATGTCCTAGCAACCACCAACAACATCCTGTAAATTTTGCAAACTAAATTTGTGACTATGCCAAGTTCAGTCATGAAACTCTAGATGGCGCAGACTGATGGGTCGTTAACAGAAACTGATGATTAAACTACTCGGCTCAAGCTGATTGGTTCATGTTGAATGTGCCAATGAGCTTGCTGCTTTACATCTAAATGGCTGGTTAGCACTAACTAGAGCATTTTGCAACATGCTTTCAGAGTTCCTCTGAAACACTCCACCTCCCCAGCTCCACCTGTATTGATTTTCTATGGGTTATTATATAAGCTACTGCTACTTGTGCAGCAGCAGTATGTAAGTTCAGGTACTTGCTTTGCAGCAGCAGCAATAATCTACAACAACAGAAATAATTATCAGCAACAGCAATTCAGCAAAGTAGTCAATTCCGCCAAGACAAATACATTAACTTTGTTATACCCATTACCATGCTAAAGTGTTCAGAGAGTTGTCATGATAGAAATTAATATGTTGCTTCCTAAACCACCTAGTTTGCACCCTATATTTAGGATAGCAGTTTCTTTGTGGCATTTAAACAGCTTGTGGTACATAGAAACTTAATCCGTGATATGAATGAGGGGAAAGTTCAGTCAACAGCACATTACAGGTGCCAGTATGAACAACTGTATTACATTACCACATTACTAATGCTGGAGCCTTGCAGATATCTTTAAGAAAACTTGATACCCCGACACAGACCTAAGTACACCAGGAATTTCAAGCAGCTATGAATGCAATGACCACTGATACAAAATCCATAAAAGCACAATATGTGCCCTCTGGTGGTAATAGGACTCAAGAAAGATTAATAAACCTCCACTCCAGTAACCATTTGGTAACTTGGGTGTGGTTTCTGGGAAAGTGCATCACCAAAAGGCCAATTTACTAACCTAAACTTTACCACCATCACACCCTGGCAAACAGGAAGCTTAGAGGTGTGTGGTCAATTTCCGTTAGCAGCATGTAAAACCATGTGCAGAAGTGCAAATTTGCTGTTATTCTAATTAGAAATACAATACATATGACATTTGTGTCTCCACTTCACACTCATAACACACTAAACCATTTGCAATCATCAAGACTTAACATGCCAAAGATTGTCTATGCAAGTGCTCAAATTAGGTACAGGGGTAATAGTTAAAATCATGCCTGTTGGTTTACAAAGAGGATCCTGCCTGAGTCAGATCCTGGACTCCGCCAACGTGGCGAGGTCCTCAGCCGCCCAGTCTCATGAGGGCTTCTCTGAACTATTATGTGGTACCACACCACCTTGGCACTGCCACAGAGCCCTCGGCTTAGTAATTTAACTGCCAATTGAGCTGAATGTCAGTTATATAACAAAACGACGAGGAATTAAAAGCATATGTCCAGGAGAAGTTTAACATTTCCAGATGAAGTGTGCTTAGTTTGCAAAGACGCGACAGGAGACATTTCTGAAGGGGATGTTTTCTTATGTTCATTTTCTTTTTATGAAAACCAGGCTTCAGACAGACCAACTAATTTGCTTGGTTGTCTCATAAACGTAATTTCTTTTATTGTCATATCCTGTCTTATGTACAAAGTTCTTCTAATACAACAAGATAGGGAAAAGGAACTTTTATTCAGGATTCATTAAACTGATCGAAAGTGACAGTAAAGCCATGTTGCAGAAGATTTCTATTTCAAATAAATGGTATTCTTTTGAAGATCATAGTAATAAAAATACCTTTCTAAATATATTGAAATAGATTTATAGAGTTATTTTAAATTGTAATAATACATCACAATAATGTGCATTTGATTTTTTTTTTTTATCAAATGTAGCCTTTGCGAATAGAGGTCGACTGATATGTGTTTTAGGGCCGATACCGACTATTACAGATCAAGAAGACCGAAAACTGATATTTTAAACTGATACATATGTCTGGTGTAAAAATAATAATTAACGTCAAAGTTAAGAATAACAAAGGCTCTGACAAAAACTTTCTTTAAATGCTTTTAAATTATTTTATCTGCAATTGGGTTTTGAAAATGACCGATAACCATAAAAATGCTTAAAATCGGCGCCAATAAATGATCAACCTCTATTTGTAAGTGTTAACATTAAAAAATATGATAGTATATAATTTTACATTTTTATTTTAGAATAAATATTCATCTTTTGGCCTTTAAAAAAACAGTACTATTATAGTAATACTTTATGACCCTGGACCACAAAACAAGTGAGTTTCCTACCATAAATATATAAGAACTTAAATTTTGATTAGTAATATGCATTGCTAAGAACTTCATTTGGACAATTTTAAAGGCAATTTTAATATTTTGATTTTTTATCCTCAGATTTAAGATTTTCAAATAGTTGTATCTCAGGCAAATATTGTCCTATCCCAACAAACCACACATAAATGGAAAGATTATTTATTCAGCTTATATGATGTATAAATATCAGTTTCAAAAAATTGACCCTTGTGAGTGGTTTTGTGGTCTAGGGTCACATATATGTGTAGCACTGTGGTACTAGGTTACCAGGTTTATGTAGCAAAGCATCTACATCCAAGGTACTTCAAAGAATACCATGGTACTTTATAACCAGTGCTTTTTAAGTCAAAGTTACCCATGTTTTTTCTCATAACACTCCCTCTGAGAGGGCTAAGCCAACGTCATTCCAGATGAGCAGATGTTTGACGTTTGATGCCAAACGTCTTGTTGTCAAATGTCTTGGCTAGTGTTAAACATTCTCTTCCTTACCAGAGACAGACAAGCTTTCCACACCTACAGCTCTGAGAGAAACAGCAACTTACCTGAAAAACAAGAGAAAGGAGAAAACATTAGCGTTAACATTCATGGTTTACACACTTACAGCCTTACAGGCTAAATTCTCCCTCCACCCTCAAAATAGTTCTTAGGTGTTAGCTTGAGTGCTGACGTATAAACTGACGTCTTTTTTTATGGGAAAAGTTGTTAAAGACATCAGACAGGACCTGGCTTTTCAATGTGCTAGCTATTAAAAACAGGCAGGGAAAAGAACGTAGCTGAAACAAAAGAAAATAAAGCTCAGGAAACTGCAGCCGTGGCACGGAAGGATCCCTTGCAGGATGGTAGTTAACTTTACAACATTAACCCTCGATTATACACAATAAACCCCCTACTGGGCCACAGCTGCACCCTAGTAATGTTCAATAGGATCAGGAGCTCTATGTTATTATCTTTGTGAGAGCACCACCTACTGGACACTGCAGGCATGAGATGACAACGATTTTATAATTACAGTTAACCATAACTAGAAACTGTTTGAAGCAAGCTGACAATATACTGTCAGACGATATGGGCCAGGATAAGCAAAATCATCTTTTACAGCTCTTGACAGCCTACAAAACACTTTGAATACTGAGGAAAATGCTGACAGAGGCCTCCTTCACAAGGATGCCACTCCAAATGCTCCTTTCCATCAATAACAGTGCTTGTAATGTCTGAACTTCATTCAGATCTTTAAACAGATCTGACTTACTAGAATTATTTATTCATTGCTACTTTTCTCCTAAACTAAACGTTTTTCAGTGCACAATCATCAAAAAGTTATCGTATGACTACACAAAACTTAACTTAACTTTTGTGTTCCACAAAACCAGTCATAAGGGACAATTTTTTTAAAATTGAGATTTATACATCATCTGAAAGCGGAAATAAATAAAAATTTGTTGGGATAGGACAATATTTGGCCGAGATACAATTATTTGAAAATCTGGAATCTGAGGCTGCAAAAAATCAAAATATTGAGAAAATCGCCTTTAAAGTTGTCCAAATTAAGTTCTTAGCAATGTATATTACTAATGAAAAATTAAGTTTTGATATATTTACGGTAAGAAATGTACAAAATATCTTCATGGAACATGATCTTTACCTAAAAATATATATTTTTGACCCATACAATGTATTTTTGGCTATTGCTATAAATATACCTGTGCTACTTAAGACTGGTTTTGTGGTCCAGGGTCACATTTGGGTCATAAAAAATAAACTCAAACTTCCATCACGATATGATTGATTTGAGCTGTGATTGGTCCATGCGATAAATTCCACCTCATGTTTGTATGTGTTCCGTGTTCATAAATCGTAAGTCTGACTGAACAATATAATGCCATTAATGAAAAGACTAATTTAAAAAAAGTAAGTAAACAACTTTTCTGAAATTAAGCAGGCGAATCACTGGAAATACAGGAACGCCTGAATATATAAAATAGACTACCAGTCAAAAGTTTTTTCAATTTTTATGCTTTTTAAAGAAGTCTCTTCTGCTCTCCAAGCCTGCATTTATTTGATCCAAATGTTGAAATATTTGTACTCTTTTAAATAACTGTTTTCTATTTGAATATATGTTAAAATGTAATTTATTTCTGTGATTTCAAAGCAGAATTTTTAGCATCATTACTCCAGACACAAGATCCTTCAGAAATTATTTGAATACTCAGATTTTCTGCTCAAAACCATTTACTATTACTATTATTATTATTATGCTGAAAACAGCTGAGTAAAAGTTTCTTGATGAACAGAAAGTTCAGAAGAACAGCATTTATCTGAAATATTTTGTAACATTATAAATGTCTTTTGATCAATTTAAAGCATCCTTGCTACATAAAAGTATTTATTTTCAAAATAAATTAAATTACACTGACTCCAAGCTCTTGAATGTTATAGTGTATAATGTTACAAAAGTGTTTTATTTTAAGATAAATGATGATTTTTGGATCTTTCTATTCATCCTGAAAAAATGTATTCAACTGTTTTAAATATTGATAATAATAATAATAATAATCATAATAATCATACTAATAATAATAATAAATGTTTTTTGAACAGCAAATCAGCATATTAAAAGGATTTCTGAGGGATTGTGTGACACTGAAGATCGGAGTAATGATGCTGAAAATTTAGCTTTGATCACAGGAATAAATTATTTTAAATCGTAAAAATTTGCTGTACTTTGAATCAAATAATTTCAGGCTCGGTGAGCAGAAGATACTGCTTTAAAAACATTAAAAATCTTACTGTTCAAAAACTTTTCACTGTAAGTGCATGTTTGATGAGAAAAAAAAAAAAAAACTTGACAGGGCAAAATCAAATAATATGAACACTTGGACATTAATGAGACTCATAACTTTGTGAGCTTATTAAATCAAATTACCTTTCACATATAAAGCTCAAAGCTAAAAACCCTTCATCAAAATAAATGTAAAAACGTGAATTGAGGTCATTAAATACTAATTACACTTATCTGATGCCATAATCTACTATATACCAGCTAAACATCAGATGTTTCATAGCATCTGAAATTTGGCACAGCAGGGTGAGGTCTTAGAAAACAGAAAAGACCGGAATGACTGATGACATCATTATTGATTCCATCAACACAATGATGTGACTCCTTTACCTCAGCCTCCACATTTTTGTGTGTTCCATAAGCAGATGGCATTTCCCTAGCTAATGCAGAACAAACAACAGACTTAGACCAGCTGCAGAACAAATCAATACATGCATCACCTGATCAGGATCAGAGCTTTCCACAATAAATTACACGCCCATTAACCACAAAATTATCAGTATCAATAGCATTTAGCTCCTCATCTGAGGTTTGTGATCTTAGACAGACACAAAGGCCTAGATAATATCCATTTACACCGTTTCAGTAGAGTAGGTTATGCAGAATTCAGATTATGGTTCAGTTATTGTTCAGCAATATGCACTGAAGGTCTTGGCAGTGAAACTGTTTATTATTTAGAATGTTCATAAGCAAATTTTGCAAGATACGATGTTATAAAATGTATACATTTAGTAAGAAGTATTATGTAAAAGTAAAACAAAGGAAAAAAAACGGAAGAGCTGCATCTAAAACACTGCAGCTTGCATTGTTCAGTAAAAATAGTAGGAAAAATGGATAGAATTCCTGAATGCCTGGCCTGTACACACACACACACACACACACACACACACTTACTCACTCACTCAGACAACATCCTCAAACTATTAACTTCACATACAGGCAGCTAGAAAAATGCATCTATTTCCAGAAAGGAAAGCATTATTGTGACTGACAGATTAAAGTAAAAGTGCTTGGGTGAAGACATATGTTTCCATGCATGTAAAAAGGTGAAAGTGAGCAGACAGCCAAAATGCAATTAATAAATGCCATCTCCTCACAGCTTTTCTCTTAAGAGGCTGCGATGAAGCCAGAATTTACCATGCAAACTCTTTCCCTTAAGCACATCAATTCAACCTGTTAACTCTTTGTATAACTGACAATACATCATTTGATCTCCAGGTTCAACAAGATTCCTGCACCAGACATGCTGTCTCTATGGTGCCATTTAGTAGACATAAAAAGGTTTCTGAAACAAAAGAGAAGGCAGTAAGGCCAAAAGCTCATTAAGAGGGAATCTGGGTCTGGATCCAGTGCAGCATTAATCTGAGGCAAATCAGGGGGAAACAGCAGCATTTGGCTGGTCACTGGACACTGTGAAAACAGCAAGAACTGCTATAAATATGAATAAAAATCTTGTTGGTCTAAAATCCTGCTCCACATGTATATTAAACATAAATCATTTTACAATTCGCTGTGATCGTGACACACCAGTCTATTACTATTTTAAATGCATAATTTTAACTGTACAATTTTAACATATATTAATATACCAGTTAATATTAATATATACACTACTGTACTGTGTTTTAAATGTTTATGAAAAAGGTCTTTTTTGCTCACCAGAATTGCATTTATTTGCTCAAAAATACAGTAAAGACAGAGAAAATGTGATAAATTATTACAACTGAATGTTTTTTTTATGTAGTTTATTCCTGTGATCAAAGATTAATTTTTCAAAGCTGAGCTTTTCTAAAAAACTGTAATTTTTTTTGACTTCTTAGATGAATAGTAAGTTCAAAAGAACTTGCTTGAAATAGACATCTTTTGTAACATTAAAAAATGTCTTTACTGTCACTTCTGAACAATTCTATGTATCTGTGTTGAATAAAAGTATTCAATTCTACAAAATAATATACTTTTTAAACTGCAGTGTGAAACGTAAAAGTACAAGCAGTTCTTGAAGCAGCTTTTGCTGCCATTGATATTCCTGACAGGTAGATCACACCCAGCTCTCGCTTCAGGTCTGCCAAGAGTGTGTCCAGCAGAAAGTGACCCCTCAATGAAGTGGGCAAGCACAGGGGTAGGGGCTGTCAGGCATATTAACCAAGACTCTCTGGAGTGTTTGATGGGGTGAGAAGCCTTTGTGTGCTCTGACAATTGAGAAAACATTCACTCTGGTCACAACAGCTTGAAGAAGGCTTTCTGGATACTTAGCAGCTTCATTGAAACACACTCGAGCTACATCTGAATAGACACAGTTAGATCACAAATCATTTTGTTTTGGACTGAATACTTCTTTCAGACCATAGGAGAGGGAGAGAAATGACATAATGAAAAGGAATGTGAACCATACAGCCACTAATATAGAGTAATAATGGCGTAGAGTAATAATCTTTGCAGCTTAAAATGATTAGAGTAGTTGGATGTTTTTCATAGTCCATAATGTAACATTCAGATCTCAAAACTTTCTACACAGTCCACTTTTTAAGTAAGCTCCAAAAAAGTGTGTTATGCATTTCCTAAACATTCTGACATCAGCTAGATGAATAAATGTGGTCCCCATTCTTATTTAATATATGTAGAAAGCCATGAGCATCATAGTTCGGTTTATAAAGTTTTAAATATGGATATTTTTCTTACACAAATGCATCGCTTCGCTTCAGAAGGCCTTTATTAACCCCCTAGAGCTGTGTGGAGAACTTTTTTATGATGGATGGATTTACTTTTTTGGCCTTTAAAATCTCAACAGTCATTTGCTGCCATTATACAGCTTGGAAGAGCCAGGACATATTTTAATATAACTCTGATTGTATTTGTCTGAAAAAAAATAAAAAAAAAACAAACAAAAAAAAACAGGGTGGCTTGAGGGTGAGTAAATCATGGGGTTATTTTCATTTCTGGTGAACTATCCTTTCAAGGCCTATAGTTATAATGATAACTATAGCTATAATGTTTTAATAATCATTATTAAATCACTAAATTTAACAAGGAATGATAAAAAAAACTGCGACCAACGACCAAACTGCAGCTTGTGCTTTAAATAAATAATCGTGCATTTGGTGTGGACGCTAATATAGTTACAGTTGAGGTCAAAAAGTTCCTTGTACAATCTGCAAAATGTTAATTATTTTACCAAAATCAGAGGGATCATACAAAATGCATGTTATTTTTTATTTAGTACTGACCTGAATAAGATATTTTACATAAAAGACGTTTACATATAGCCCACAAGAGAAAATAATAGTTGAAATTATAAAAATGACCCTGTTTAAAATTTACATACAATTTTTTTTAATAGTGATAGTTGTTCATGAGTCCCTGGTTTGTCCTGAACAGTTAAACTGCCTGCTGTTCTTCATAAAAATCCTTCAGTTCCCAAAAATTGTTTTTTTTCCAACAACGACTGTATGATTTTGAGATCTATCTTTTCACATTGAGGACAACTGAGGGATTCATATGCAACTATTAGGTTCAAACGCTCACTGATGCTCCAGATAATAAAAAATTGCATTAAGAGCCAGGGTGTATACTTTTGAACGGATTGTACATTTTTCTTATTTAGCCTAATTATCATATATTTTTTTTTATTTAGTACTGCCGTTTAGAAGCTACAGAAGATACTTACATGTTTCCCAGAAGACCAAAAAAAAGTTACATTTACCCTGATCTTCAAATGAAAAAGTTTTCACCCCATACCAAAAAACATTTTTGGTAAAATAATTAACATTTTGCAGATTCTGCAGGGTGTATGTAAACTTTTGGCCCTTTACTGGTTCAGTTCCATTTTGCAAAATAAGATCAAATATAAATAAATGACCTAAAAAACATCTCTTTACAATCTGTAACTTACAAATAAAAAGTGCACATTATTATGTGGACGACATAATTGGCCTGATAATCAAACCAAACATAACACATAATACTCTATTCAAGTTTTTAGCATCTAGTTGACAGGTTTAGCATGGTTCTGGTATTGAGTTATGACTCAGCGCATTTACATTGTGAGCCAATATCTCCCCTAATCCATCAACTGCACTTTTACAAAGCAAATGACAAACCACACAAGGTTACGCTAACGTTTTGACTCGAGTAGAATCCAAATTTGGTTTTGACAGCCCATCAGAACCATATAACCTAGCGACAGATCAACAAAACATTTAGTTCCTTATAGCACACCAAGACACAAAAACAGTCATTAAAATTTGATTCATGCTCAAAACCACCTTTCCCAGTAACCAAACACCACAAGAGGCCTAATCCCAAGGTATTTTGTGCCAGTCCACTTTCATGCTCCAATGGACAGACCCTTGAATATCAACACTCAGCAGATTTTTAACCCAAACCTAACATGAGGAAGACCATATAAAACTTGCAGCTAACGTGTCTAGTGTCATGTACAAAATATACATGTGAATGTCTACATATGTAAGTATTTGACACTTCAAATATACTCTGCATCAGTTAATATTGAATTACACACAACTATCCAATGAAAAAACACTGTGTTATGACATCAAACTTCCTGGTTCGCTTGCCATTACACACCATGCTCCACAGGCAGCTCTATAATGGGAACAGGGGATCCCAGGCCATTGCTCTGCCTGTTACCGTGGTGATGCGGCAGTCAGCGCACTGAACATGCCGCATGGCTGACGCAGAATCCTACCACTTCCCAGCACAGATAAAAGGATGCAGCTGAGCTCCCAAACACAGCCGGAGTTCAAGCACGAGAGCCCCCGCACAAAAGACCTGGCCCTTCCTTTCATAAATAACACAGGAAAGTTGAGCAAAGAGGACACAGTGGAACACACAACTTTGCATGCCATTCACATCCTCCTTAAAATCCATTCCCATTCCATTAAACATCTCAATTTGCAGCGCTTTCCTCTAAGAATCGATCCGCATTGATAAGTACCTTTGAGAGAGGTGATCTCTTGTTGGATGGACCGGGCTGTGTCCATGTCACTGGATTCTGTCAGGCAGGTTTCCTGGGAGCGTGTGTGTGTGTGTGTGTGTGTGCGTGTGTGTGTGCGCTGCGCAAGGTCAGTCCAGTAAGATTTCACCAGCCACGCCGCTGCAAGACTTCAGGATTCAGTTCTGCCCTCCTCTCGGCTAAGTCTGCAGTGCTGCTTGCTGACCGTGTGGTTTCTCTGTTTTGATCCTCTCTCTCTCTCACTCATTTGCTCCCTCCCTCTCTCACACTTGCTCATTCCCTGTTTGCAGGGAAACTGCGATGTGAAAAGTACCCCTCCCTCACTTCTTCCTCCTTCTCCCTCTTTCCTACAGCCCATCCCATCCCCCGTGGGTCCCACGGGGTGCCTGAGCCAATCGGAATGCAGGGTGGGTACAAATTGTATCCATTGATGGGACGTTTGAAGGTGGGAGACAAATGGAGATTGTATTAACTAAAACCGAGAAAGATGTAAAAGTAAAATGCACAAGAAAGAGGACGAGGACAGAATCTATAAAAGAAAGCAAAATTGAGAGAAATGCACTCTGGGACCTTGGTCTTCTCTGTCTTTCCCTGTAATTTATCTAACCACTGATTTTTTTTTTAGCTTGGTGTCTTAACATGATGCTTCCAAATGCTTTCCATTAAAACTATTTACAACCTGTCAGTTTTTAGCTAAATGCACCCACAGATTCTCTTTTAGTCTCCATATTTTCTATTTGATTTTCTATCTATAATTCAGTATGACAGCAGCAGTGTCCAATAAAAACATGCTAAAACTGCACAAAATGCACATAGAAAAGAGTAATTCCCACAAACTCGCTCTTATGGTCTGGACTTAGCCTTCATATTTTTAGCATTTTCAAGCGCAAAATAATAACTACTCATTTAATCTAGAAATACATCCCTTAGATTTATATAAAAAGGGAAGTGTTAAAAAACAAAAAAACACGACAAAACTAAACATTAAACACACAAAACATAAAAAAAAAAAACATTGTTGCATTGCATTCCTTAGACAGATTTATATAAGAATATAAATTGTTAAAAACAAACAACAACAACAACAACAAAAAAAACTGAACTAAACATAAAGCACACAAAAACAAACAAACAACAATACTAAACACAAAACAAAACTAAAATGTATACCTTAGACAGATTTATATACAAAGTTAAATGTTAACACACACACAAACATAAAATACACAAAACAAAAATACATCCCTTAGACAGATTTATATTGTGTTAAAAAACTAAAAACACAACAAAACCAAACATAAAAAAGGACAAAACACAAAACAAAAATACATCCTTTTAAAGTGTTAAGAAACTAAAAAACAACAATACTAAACATAAAACAAAAACAAAACTAAAATGAAGCCTTAGTAAATAAAAAAAACAACAAACTAAAACTAAAATACATTCTGTAAACAGATTTAAATAAAAAAGCAAAAAACACAAGACTAAATAAAACATAAAACACAACACAAAACAAAAAAAATACATCCCTTAGACAGATTTATATAAAAAGCAAAGTGTTAAAAAACAAAATACACAACAAAACTAAACATAAAACAAAACAAAAATACATTCCTTAGACATTTATATAAGAATCTAAAGTGTTAAAAAACAACAAAACAAAAAAACTAAACTAAACATAAAACACACACACACACACACACACACACACACACACACACACACACAAAAACAATAAAATACATCCATTAGATATGTAATATATATCTAAGTGTTCAAAAACAAAAAACACAACAAAACTAAACAAAACAAAAATAGATTTATATAAAAAAGTATTAAAAACAACAATACTAAACACAAAACAAAAAAAACAACAAAAACAAAACTAAAACGTATCCCTTAGACAAATTTATGTAAAAAGTTAAGTGTTAAAAAAAAAAACATTAACAAAACATAAAATACACAAAACAAAAATACATACTGTATGACAGTTTTATATAAAAATCTAGTGTTAAAAAACAAAGCACACAAAGAAAAAATACATCCCTTACATTTATATAAAAATCTAATTGTTAAAAAACAACACAGCAAAACAAAAATACATACCTTTGACATCCCTTTGAAGTGTTAAAAAACTAAAAAACAACAATACTAAACATAAAACAAAAACAAAACTAAAATGAAGTCTTAGTAAATAAAAAAACACAACAAAACTAAAAATAAAACAAAACTAAAATACATTCTTTAAACAGATTTAAATAGAAAAGGCAAAAAACACAACAAGACTAAATAAAACAAAACACAACACTAAACAAAAAATACATCCCTTAGACAGATTTATATAAAAAGCAAAGTGTTAAAAAACTAAATACACAACAAAACTAAACATAAAACAAAACCAAAATACATTCCTTAGACATTTATATAAGAATCTAAAGTGTTAAAAACAACAAAACAAAAACTAAACTAAACATAACACACACACACACACACACACACACACACACACACACACACACACAAAAACAATAAAATACATCCATTAGATATGTAATATATATCTAAGTGTTCAAAAACAAAAAACACAACAAAACTAAACAAAACAAAAATAGATTTATATAAAAAAGTATTAAAAACAACAATACTAAACACAAAACAAAAAAAACAACAAAAACAAAACTAAAACGTATCCCTTAGACAAATTTATGTAAAAAGTTAAGTGTTAAAAAAAAAAAAACTTAAAACATAAAATACACAAAACAAAAATACATACTGTATGACAGTTTTATATAAAAATCTAGTGTTAAAAAACAAAGCACACAAAGAAAAAATACATCCCTTACATTTATATAAAAATCTAATTGTTAAAAAACAACACAGCAAAACAAAAATACATACCTTTGACATCCCTTTGAAGTGTTAAAAAACTAAAAAACAACAATACTAAACATAAAACAAAAACAAAACTAAAATGAAGTCTTAGTAAATAAAAAAACACAACAAAACTAAAAATAAAACAAAACTAAAATACATTCTTTAAACAGATTTAAATAGAAAAGGCAAAAAACACAACAAGACTAAATAAAACAAAACACAACACTAAACAAAAAATACATCCCTTAGACAGATTTATATAAAAAGCAAAGTGTTAAAAAACTAAATACACAACAAAACTAAACATAAAACAAAACCAAAATACATTCCTTAGACATTTATATAAGAATCTAAAGTGTTAAAAACAACAAAACAAAAAACTAAACTAAACATAAAACACACACACAAAAAAAACTATAAAAATACATCCATTAGATATATATAAATATATATATATGTTCAAAAACAAAAAACACAACAAAACTAAACAAAACAAAAATAGATTTATATAAAAAGTGTTAAAAACAACAATACTAAACACAAAACAAAAAACAAAACTAAAATGTGTCCCTTAGACAAATTAAAAAAAAAAAAAACTTAAAACATAAAATACACAAAATAAAAATACATACTGTATGACAGTTTTATATACAAATCTAGTGTGCAAAGCACACAAAGAAAAAATGCATCCCTTAGATTTATATAAAAATCTAAGTGCTAAAAAACACAACAAAACAAAAATACATCCCTTTGACACATTTATATTAAAAAAATATAGTGTTAAAAAAACACAACAATACTAAACATAAAACAAAACAAACAAACAAAACTAAAATGTATCCCTTAGATTTTTATAAAAAAAAAAAAAAAAAAAAAAAAAACCAAGAATACGAAGTGCAGTAATGTACTGAATTCAGAAAAAGCTTGTGTATTGTTATAGGCCTCTGAAAGCCTGTGAAAACAAGATTATGTGAATGATCAAATCATTGATTATCTGATCAATCACTGTCTATTACTTATTTATATAATGCGTGAAGGTCTTGTAAAGCTATTTAGAAGTGAGAACGACAGCTCATTAACATATTAACATTAACATATTAGATGTGAATAGGATCTTGTGTTTGTGTATGTGTCAGCTCAAAATGAAGGTGTGATAATAAAATTATAATGTTGACATGTAAACACATGCACACAAACAGATGAGCTAAGATATAAAGTTGAAAGTAAGCTTTCCAAACAGTACACAACATGCCAATGATAATCAACAATTTTTTTATAATGAATGAATAGAGCCTCAACCATAATCCAGCACATCTACAGTGACTCAGCAAAGAATGCTATACTCTACTTCCTGCAATTAATGCCTCTGCAAGGAAAATTCTACTCGATAGTTATGCAGCAAAACCAGACAGACTCACACTAGACACGCCTATGACATCATTAGATCACCTAATCTTCTTTGCTAAAGCATTATTTGATTTTGTCATCAGACTGTGTTGTTGTAATAACTGATGTGTGTGCACAATCAAAGCCAGGACACATGCTCGTGGCTAAAACACACACAAACAGAGAAAAGCCCCATACAGACTAGATGACACAGCATTTAGGGAGCAGCCAGGCTGGCCTACTGCTGGAGCTCCTGAGATTACCGGTGCTCTTTCTCTCCCTCCCTTTCTGACACACTCCGTTATTCTATCTCTGCCTGTTTTTTTTTCAGTGCCCCTTTTTTGTTCTACCTATAGCCACAAGGCAGAGCACAAAGTAATATTCAAGGAGGTCAAGCTGGAAATTGCAACTATTTTTTGGAGGATATACCTGCCTAAAATGTTTCAAACATGCGTTAAATATAAATATGTTTATATATATATATATATATATATATATATATATATATATATGCACAGTGGGTACGGAAAAGTATTCAGACCCCCTTACATTTTTCACTCTTTGTTATATTGCAGCCATTTGCTAAAATCATTTAAGTTTATTTATTTTTTTCCTCATATACTGACAGAAAAACAATTGTTGTCAATTGTCAATTGTTGACATTTTTGCAGATTTATTAAAAAAGAAAAACTGAAATATCACATGGTATTCAGACCCTTTGCTCAGTATTTAGTAGAAGCACCCTTTTGATCTAATACAGCCACGAGTCTTCTTGAAAAAGATGCAACAAGTTTTTCACAGCTGGATTTGGGGATCCTCTGCCATTCCTCCTTGCAGATCCTCTCCAGTTCTGTCAGGTTGGATGGTAAACGTTGGTGGACAGCCATTTTCAGGTCTCTCCAGAGATGCTCAATTGGGTTTAAGTCAGGGTTCTGGCTGGGCCATTCAAGAACAGTCACGGAGTTGTTGTGAAGCCACTCCTTCGTTATTTTAGCTGTGTACTTAGAGTCATTGTCTTGTTGGAAGGTGAACCTTCGGCCCAGTCTGAGGTCCTGAGCACTCTGGAGAAGGTTTTCGTCCAGGATATCCCTGTACTTGGCCGCATTTATCTTTCCCTCGAATGCAACTAGTCGTCCTGTCCCTGCAGCTGAAAAACACCCCCACAACATGATGCTACCACCATGCTTCACTGTTGGGACTGTATTGGACAGGTGATGAGCAGTGCCTGGTTTTCTCCACACATACCGCTTAGAATTAAGGCCAAAAAGTTCTATCTTGGTCTCATCAGACCAGAGAATCTTATTTCTCACCATCTTGGAGTCCTTCAGGTGTTTTTTAGCAAACTCCATGCGGGCTTTCATGTGTCTTGCACTGAGGAGAGGCTTCCGTCGGGCCACTCTGCTATAAAGCCCCGACTGGTGGAGGGCTGCAGTGATGGTTGACTTTCTACAACTTTCTACAACCCATCTCCCGACTGCATCTCTGGAGCTCAGCCACAGCGATCTTTGGGTTCTTCTTTACCTCTCTCACCAAGGCTCTTCTCCCCTGATAGCTCATTTTGGCCGGACGGCCAGCTCTAGGAAGGGTTCTGGTCGTCCCAAACGTCTTCTATTTAAGGATTATGGAGGCCACTGTGCTCTTAGGAACCTTAAGTGCAGCAGAAATTTTTTTGTAACCTTGGCCAGATCTGTGCCTTGCCACAATTCTGTCTCTGAGCTCTTCAGGCAGTTCCGTTGACCTCATGATTCTCATTTGAATTACATGAATCACGTAAATGCCAGACAAATTTTACAAAAAAAAAAAATCAGCGTGCCTTGCATTAAGCTAATACAAGAAAAATGACGCAATTTTCTGGTGTTATTTTATTATTGTTGGGGCAGTCTCCAACTACATCTTAAACTTCTAAAAATACAGTCCACTTCAGATTGGTATGAATCATTGCACGAAAAATTAATGCAATCTTTATCTAATTCTGATTAGGTGGGCAAGACAGTCGTTTTGCTGGGCTCAGCCCACCCCTGCCCATGCCTGGAGCCGGCCCCGATTTGAATGTTTCTGAAGAACAGCAGGCAGTTTAACTATTTAGGACAAACAAGGGACTGATCAACAGCTATCACTTCAAAAAACTACACAGTAATCAAGTGTATGTAAACTTTTGAACAGGGTCATTTTTATAAATTCAACAATTTTTTTCTCTTGTGGACTTTAAGTAAATGTTTTTATGTGAAATATGAGGTCAGTACTAAATAAAAAAACATCATGCATTTTGTATGATGCCTCTTATTTTGGTACAATAATTAACATTTTGCAGATTCTGCAAGGTGTATGCAAACGTTTGTAAATTGCTATTCACTGAAATTCTTGAATATATGAAACAAAATCTATAAAAATATTTTTTTCATATTTTGCTTTAAATATATTTGTACATTTAATACAATTAATACATTTTCATACTGCATGGCAACACCCCACCAAATTGTTGAACACTGAAATGTGTTTAATATGTATATATTTTCTGACTTCAACATTAATGACAGTATCTGAACAACTCATTTTTACAGCTTAGGTGAATAGTCCAGACATATTTTATTAAAGCATATCTAAGAACTACTAATGTATTCAGGAAATTTATAATGGCTTCTTATAAGTATAAATGACACTTCAGCTAAGTTATGCCAAAAAAATAATAAAAAAATAGCATAAAATAGAGTCCTGGCCAGCTGCACTGCATTTGATCTGCTCCAATAGTTTGCAAAAAAAAAAAAAAAGGATTTGCCAAATCTGTGCTGTACTGCTGGGACAGAAGCCATTGTTTTGTTCTGATCAATACTGCAATACGGCATGTGGAGAATAAATATTGAACAGGTCTTTGAAATATAGGTTCTGATTGGTCATTCACAACATTGAGCAGTCATATATTATTGTGTAAAAATTGAACAGTACTTGAATAGGTAGTTTTTTTTAAAGAAGATTTCATTTTATAATACTTATTTTATAACATTGTGAAATATTAATACAATTTAAAATAAGTGTTTCTATATTAATATATTTAAAAAAAATTTAATTAATTCCTGTGATGGCAAAGCTGAACTGTCAGCAGCCATTACTTCAGTCTTCAGTGTCACACGATCCTTCAGAAATCATTCAAATGTGCTGAGAATATATTGTGTGATACTGTATTACCAAATACTGGACAGGGAGTTGATGACATATTTTTTCCCCCACTGACTGTGTTGATTTTGATCCCACAACACCCTGACCTGGGTCTTATTCTTGGTCACCTCACAAAAGCTTGTAGAATTCAGCAACTTTCACAGACCTGTTTACTCTTTCACATGTAGATCACTCATCTAGTCTCTCTATTTGACCTATCAGCCCACTTCACACAGTGCAGTGGCGTCGCAGGGGACTGTTTGGACCGTCCCCATAGATACATGTCAGACAGCAAACTGTCAACAAACACAAGTTTGGCCTCTTTTCAACCTGCTCATCTCTCCTCATCTATCCATCTATATTTAAGGTCAAAATTTTACACCTTGCAGAATCTGAAATATGTTATTATTTTACCAAAATAAGAGGGATCATACAAAATGCATGCTATTTTTTATTTAGTACTGACCTGAATAAGTTATTTCACATAAAAAATGGTTACATATAGTCCACAAGAGAAAATAATAGTTGAATTTATAAAAATTCCTAAGATTCCTAGATTCCTAATACTGTGCTGTTACCTGAATGATCCACAGCTGTGTTTTTTTGTTTGTTTTTAGTGACGATTTTGAGATTCATCTTTTCACACGGAGGACAACTGAGGGACTCATATACAAGTATTACAGAAGGTTCAAACACTCACTGATACTCCAGAAGGAACACCAATGCATTAAGAGCCAGGGTGTAAACTTTTGAACAGAATGAAGATTTTTCTTATTTTGCTTAAATATCATATTTTTAGGCTCTAAAATATATCGGTCTATCCATCTATTAGAGAGCAAAGCTATAAATAAATGGACACTTGAGAGACCTTGATTTTAAGTATTTCTTCTAACACTCAGAATCAAGGTTTACACTGTTTACTAAGGACCTTGGCCAATCTGATAACTAGCAGGCAAATACTTTCTGTTATATGTTTGAAGAAATTTCTCAACGTCTTTCAACAGTTTACTCGAAAAAAATAATACAGCTCCAAGTACCGAAAAGATGCACTCTGTGCTCACCGTGTAACATTTATGTCCCAATACGTTATTGAGCCATCAGTCAAGACGAATAAACAACAGCCAAACACTCAATTAAACCTCATCAGTCAACTTTCTGGTTAATTATGTGCTGACAGTTGACAAATGTCAGCACAACGCCTTTTGAGAATGCTTTCAAACTTCTGTTCAATCTTTTACAAAACTCACCACGAAAATTTCATCTTATTTGGGAGTTTATGTCAAGACAACATTGTGAGGATCTAGTGTGATTATCACAAGAAAACAGGCTTTTTACCAGGCAATCGCACCATAGTCTATCAAGAATAATGTATTAGTTTGTAACTTTTACCTGTCGCACAAAGAACGAGCAATGTTTTTAACAATTCATTTTTATATTTGCTAGAAATATTTAAAGTATACACACAACAATTCCTTCTGGTCCTTAAATCTTGTATCAAAGCTTGTATCAGTACCAGTATTTCTCACAGTGAGTGTCATGGTGGTCGCCCAAATCCACTATAATATTATAAATACTACTGTTTTTGTGTCACAGAATGTAGTTTTAATAGTTTCGTAGGTGAGAACGTATTTGTTTAGACTTCAACTAAGCGGTTTGTTAATAAAGATAACATCTGTTTTCTATCAACAAAATTTGCATCAATGTTTTCAGAAATGTGAGCTCCAGGACATCAGTGGGTGTTCAGCAGTCATGAATGCAATATTACACTTATACAGCCATATTGCACAAATACAAGTGTAATATTGCTCACATACATACAGTCATGGACAAAAATATTGGCACCCTTGCAATTCTGTCAGAAAATGCAACATAAAATTGTTGCAGTTGTTTAATTTTTCGTGGAAAAAAGTCTAATCTGATACAATTCCACACAGAACCAAACCACTTAATATTTGGTAGCACCCCCTTTGGAAAAAAATAACTGAAATCAATCACTTCGTGTAACCATGAATGAGTTTCTTACACCTCTCTACTGGAATTTTGGACCACTCTTCTTTTGCAGACTGCTCCAGGTAATTCAGATTTGAAGGATGCCTTCTCCCAACTGCTGTTTTGAGATTTACAGTGGGTAAATGTGTGAAATGTATGTTATGCGTGTACTATGCCTGACCCCAGTATGTTTTATTTCTGTATACTATAGTGATGTTTATATGTAGATCTTTATAGATGTTTATATGTTATAGTTAAATGTTCACACGTTCTATTTTGACACACTAAGTTTAATTTATTTTTTTTCCCCCATTCTATTTTGATCTTCTCATTGTTATTATTATTTCACATTTTTTGAAGGCTTTGGCAATATTGTATTTTTACAGTCATGCCAATAAAGCAGTTTTGAATTGAATTGAATTGATCTCTCCACAGGTGTATGGAATTCAGACCTGGACTCATTGCTGGCCATTTCAGAACCCTCCATTTCTGAGTGCTTTTTAAAGTATGTTTCGGGTCACTGTCCTGCTGGAAGACCCATGACGCAGCTTTTTGACACTGGCTACTACGTTGTGCCCCAAAATTCTTTGATAATCATCAGATTTCATGATACCGTTCACACAGTCAAGGCCATCCAGTGCTAGAAGCAGCAAAGCAACCCCAAAACATCTTTGAACCTCCACCATGTTTGACTGTAGGGACTGTGTTCTTTTTATTGAAGGCCTCATTTCTTTTTCTGTAAACAGTGCCATGATGTTCTTTACCAAAAAGCTCTACTTTTGTCTAATCTGTCCACAGTACATTCTCCCCGAAGGACTGTGGTTTTGACACATACGTTTTGGCAAACTCCAGTCTTGCTTTTATATGCCTTTTTGTCAGCAGTGGTGTCTTACCATAGCATCCCTTTTCCTTCAGATGGAGACGGATAGTGCGAGCTGACACTGTTGTACCCTGTGTCTGCAGATCAGCTTAAATTTGTTTGGAAGTTAATCTGGGTTCTCTATTCACCATTCAAACAATCCTTTGTCGTCATTTTTCATTATTTTTGCTCTTCCGTCCGTGTCCAGGGAGGTTAGCTACAGTGCCATGGGCTGTAAACCTCTTGATGATATTGCGCACAGTGAACACAGGAACATTAAGATCTCTGGAGATGGACTTGTAGCCTTGAGATTGTCCATGTTTTTCAAATTTTTTTCTCTGAAATCAACAGACAACTCTTTACACTTCTTTCTTTTCTCCATGCTCAGTGTGACACACAACACAAAGGTTGAGACAACTTTTCTCCATTTTAACTGGTTGCAAGTGTGAATACAATATTGCTCACACCTGTTACTTGCCACAGGTGTGTCTATATACAAAGTACAGGAGCATCACATGCTTAAAAAGCAATTATTTCTTACAATTTTGACAAGGTGCCAATAATTTTGTCCAGTCCAGAGTTCTGTGGGAGTTTGACAGTGCAAACAAAAACAATAAGCACAAAAGTGTTGGATTTTCTGACAGAATTGCAAGGGTGGCAATATTTTTGGCCATGACTGTACATATATATGTATGGTTTAGGATTTCTTTTAAATAAAAACAAACAAAACTTATACATTTGGCCTAGTTATCTATCTCTTTTTCACTTTTCTAAAAGTTATGTGTCAATAGTGGATTTGCGTGCAGTCTCGGAAAATCCTGAACAATAGCCCTCACCCAGTATCCTGCCAACAGGCCTTATGAACACACATGGCATTCATGGCAATCTGTTACAGCACTCCTGGCATCAGACAGACCTAGCATGCCACTGATCAAAGCTAAAACCGCTGCTCCATATGTTGGTGCCTTAGACAATACATTAGTCACAATACACATTGTTTCAAAGCAGCTTCACAAAAATGTACAAAGGTAATGTTTGTAATACTTAAAGACCTAATTATCCACACATTGCAGTTTAGAGATGAGTGATAGGATAAACTGATGTTTTATTGAGAGGGTCGGTAAATACCATCTGGCACACTCATGTATTAGCATTAGCTCTTGAATAGGCATCATCTTAGTCATCTTCCTCTGGTTTGCCTGAACAACACAAGCAGGAAAACTACTATCTACTATACAATGACTAAACATTCCATGACTCAACACAATGAAGTGACTCAGATATTTCTACAGCTCCCAGGTTCCACGGTTCAAGTTTATGTGCAGCATTAGCAGGCGGATGGTGAGTTTGTTGCAGACATCCCTGGTATCCCAGTGACAGAAATTCCACACCAACCGAGCAAATTTTTAACCTACAGACAACAAGTCACAGACAGATAGCACATTCATTCTTCCTTAAGTGTGAGTGATCAATCATAATCATCAATCATTAGCTGAAATGATCAAAAACTGGGTTTCCTGTGCAGGCTGCAAAAAGTGGGGAAAAGAGCAGAACAAACAAGCTCAAGTTTCCAAAACAAGCAGATTAGATCAAGGCCGTAAGCACCACAGAATTTAAGGGGGACAATTAACATATATACATAAGACACATTGGAAATGTAGACAGTATCATAAGGATACCAAAGCTCAAAAACAGTCCAAAAACATTCAAAGCTACAAATCTAAAACATAAGGTGCTGCCTGCAGACATGTGGGAAATCCTGAAGAGGTGATGAAAAGAACAGTAAACATTCTCCAGTTACCAATACTGACTACAAAGTGTGAAAATGTTGAACATTTGCACAGCCATTTTCTTACTAGAAAACCAAAGAAGCATCCAAGAAACAAATGTGTTGGTAAATGTGTGTAAACCCTATAAAGCCTACTATATCATGTTAAAATGCATCAAAAATATGATACATCAGGCTTATGCATATCGCTCAGTCATCACTGTATTGTATTGCATTATGTTTTGCCAACACTGTAAAAACTATAGAGCTTTGATCATAAAAATAGAGAAGCATTTTTAAATATCATCTTAATAAAACATTACTTGGAGAATTAGTCCATTATGATTTCCGCGATATGGAAGGATACTGAATTGTGGAATTCAGTCATTAAAACTTAATTTACTATAACCCAGAATGTCATGGAATTTGCCCTATTTAGGATGAATAATTCAAAAGTAGTTCAGTACACTTATATCAAAATGTGATATAGACTAGAGTCTTCGAATATTATCCCTCTGCCACTTCAAAGTATGAGGAAATGAACACAGGTTCAATCTAGAACTGCTCTGAGAGTCACTTCATGAGCATTTTACCATTTCTTTTAAAGGAACACTCCACTTCTTTTTAAAAAAAATGTTCATTTTCCAACACCCCTAGAGTTAAACACTGTTTTTGAATCCATTCAGCCAATCTCTGGGTCTGCTGTTAGCACTTTTAACATAGCTTAGCATAAATCACTGAATCAGATTAGACCATTAGCACCTCATTCAAAAAGACCAAAGATTTTAGATATTTTTAGATATTTAAAACTTGACTCTTCTGTAGTTACATCGTGTACAAAGATAGACAGAAAATGAAAAGTTGCGATTTTCCAGCTGGGGACTATTTTCAGGCGCTGTGTAATATCACAGTTTTCTGATTATTATGTCAGAATAAGAGTATAGTTCCTATCCATATCAGCCTGGAAAATCGCTAGTTTTTATTTTCTGTTGGTCTTAGTACACAATGTAACTACAGAAGAGTCAAGTTTAAAATAGGAAAAATATAGAAAATATTTGGTCATTTTTTAAACAAGATGCTAATGGTCTAATCAGATTCAATTATTTATGCTAAGCTATGCTAAAAGTGCAACCGGCAGACCCGGAGATCGGCTGAATGGATTCAAAAACGGTAAAACTCATCTGTTTAACTCTAGGGGCATTTAAAAATGAGCCTATTTTCAAAAAAAGTGAAGTGTTCCTTTAAGAAAAACTACTATCATATCCTATACCAACATAAACTTAAAGGTTTTCACAGCAACTCATCAAAATAAAAGTTTGGTTTAACTTGAAGAAACTGTGACAGAAATATAGATAATGTAATGATGGTACTAACACTAATAATAAAATTATTATTACCAGAACAATGATTTGCCAGAATTTATTTACCAGAAAAACACAGTATTTCTAAAATAAATAAATAAATAAATAAATAAATGTATTCTTAATAAAATCAATTAATTAGACATGGTTTTGAGTATTAAAATGTAATGCAATTTTAATGCTTTTGAAATTGTATGGAAAACAATGTTTAATTAATTTTTAATTAAACATTTTTGCTGTTAAATTGTATGTTTCATGATTTGAATTAATAAGACAGGCTATTTGATTAAAATGTTAAAATGTAAACATTAAAATAGAGTCTAGAAAAAAATGTAATGGGAAAAAACAAAATCCACAACAATTAACTGAAAAAACAGAATTTGGAAAAAAAATAATTCAGAAGTTGGGGAAAAAATAAAACACATTTCATAGGGCCCTAATAGAGTGACAAGTGAGAACTGATATCTATATGCATTTTATGTAAGTAGTCTACTAAGCTGTTATATGTTTTACTGATTTACATTACAAGCTATCAGAATGGCTTCTTTATCTTACTTTTAGGCCATATATCATATTTTTGCTGAGTTTGGGCCTCTGAATAAAATGGATGTTTTTCTCCTTGAGCTCCATATTCTCCCATATCATAATATATTACATTAGATTTTTTTTTGACTACTATTTCACCAAGGAATTCACCAAGAATGAACTGAATTTGCTGTTTATTTGTGCATTGTTGTCTTAATTGTTTTAGCACCTCATTTAGTAAAGGAATTTTGTGTAACATTACCAATAATGCATTTTAAACAGCACAACTCTCCATAATGCGCCTACTAAACAACAATTCACTATGTAAAACATTTCTCTCAACCTACTTCTTTTTTCATCATCTCTCTGCAAAAAAACACATTTTTCACAGTGTAATAATAATATTCCCTTTCTATTCCAGTTCGGAACACCATAACTTCCATTACCCAAACTTTCCCTCTTTAAGACGTGCATGCAGGCCTCGGACAGGAAAAACTTTAATAGCACTCCCACATACTTCTTTTCATTTTCCACTTCCAGTTACTAGCTGCTCTGATACTCAATGTTATTCTAATGTCTTGATGCAAACAAAAACTCATTTGTTTCTGTTTTTATCTATAAAATAAAAATTAATGGGGCCCAAATCAACACTGGACCCTCTCAACATTCATAGACATTTTCAACTCTTTTTACAGTGTTCTGTAATGGTTTTAGATTTGTAATGACATTTTAGTTGAACTATCCCTGTTGCAAAACTAAAGATTCAAGAAACCATAATAAAACTAGTTAATGATGCATTAGGAAATTTCAATAAAGAATGCATAACATGCTGCTATTCTCTGTAAACAGAAGGTACTATAATCATTAACATTCAAAGAGGGTGACTCTGTACCCCAGCCAGGGTTTTCTAAATATAAAGAGCTGACTTTCCCAAGATGATCCACGTATTTCACACGGGAATGCTTAATGACATGAATCATTATCACATTACAAAAAGTAATGCCTCAATACTCATTGGCTGTGCCATCATTAGGAGTTTCATTTGAGTCATGAGCTTTACTCATGGGTGTATTTATGTGCAAGTAGGTGTGTCTCAGGACATACTTCCAGGAAACCGCATGTAACAAATACTGTACGGATACTCATCAAATGCTTTAAACCATGTGACCAGCATCAGTTCAAATCCAAATCTGTGTTATGAATAAGTGAACATACACTCGCCTAATGCAAACTCACGAATGCCTGTATGTTCATGACTATGTGTAGGCTTTTCAGAGATACTATTTTAGAATGTAAGATCGTGTTGCATAAACCTGATCCTGGCTGAGGGAGTAGAAGGGATAGAGCTGCTCCCATATGTGGACGACCTAAAGGTAGCTCAATTAAAGCAAGGAAGTTATTCAGATCAAAAACATGTGTTTGGCCAGTTGTGAACACAGACAGACTGGATATGCCAGTTGCTGTTTACCTTATTTTACATGATTACCCAATGTGATCCTCTGTAATACACTGAAATCTCACATTATAAACTGACATGATGAGGTTTGGCTATGTTCGTTCTCATTAAAATAAATACTTAAAACTACAGTGGCCCCAAAAAGTATTTGGACTCTAACTGATTTCCACTTCATTAGCAATAAAATATAAAATCAAGTGACATCTAGCAATAAATGATCCTAGCCTCTTTTTTTTTTCCAAATCTTCTTACTTTTGCATTTTTTTTTTTTAATCAGTTGATCCCAAAGTGATTTTCTGCCACTGAATAAAAAAAAAATGTAAAAAAAATCTCACAATTCATCTCACTTTCTTTCCTTGCAGTTGCAAATTTAAATCTCAAAATTATTTTTTTCCTCAGAATTACATAATACAAACTCACAACTCTGACCTTTTCTCTCAGAATTGAGAGAGATAAATTCACAATTGTGAGTTATAAAGTTAGAATAGCTGGATAAAAACAATTGTGAGAAATAAAGTCAGAATCGCAAGATAACTCACAATTCTGACTTTTTTCTTGTAATTGCAAGTTTACATCTTGTAACTCTGACTTTTTCCACCAGAATTATGATATAAACTCGTAATTGCAAATTATAAAGTCAGAATCGCAAGATAAATCACAATTCTGACTTTTTCTTGCAATTGCGAGTTTATATTACAATTCTGGGGGGAAAAGGTCAGAGCTGTAAGATGTAAACTTACAATTGCAAGAAAAAGTCAGAATTGTGAGTTATTTTGCGATTCTGACTTTTTCTTGCAATTGTAAGTTTACATCTTACAGCTCTGACTTTTTACCCCCAGAATTGTAATATTAACTCGCAATTGCAAGTTATAAAGTCAGAATCGCAAGATAACTCATAATTCTGACTTTTTCTTGCAATTGTAAGTTTACATCTTACAGCTCTGACTTTTTACCCCCAGAATTGTAATATTAACTCGCAATTGCAAGTTATAAAGTCAGAACTGTTAGATAACTCACAATTTTGACCTTTTTCTTGCAATTGCGAGTTTACATCTTGCAACTCTGACTTCCCCCCCCCAGAATTGTAATATAAACTCGCAATTGCAAGTTATGAAGTCAGAATCGCAAGATAACTTGCAATTCTGACGATTAAGAATTGCCAGTTCTTACATTTTTTCTCGCAATTTAGATTTTTTTCTCAAAATTGCAAGATGTAAACTCGCAATTGCAAGAAAAAAGTCAGAATTGTGAGTTATCTAGCAATTCTGACTTATTTTCTCAGAATTAAGATATAAACTCACAATTGCAAGTTTTAAAAAGTCAGAATAGCGAGATATAAACTAGCAATTGCGAGAAATAAAGTTAAAATTGTAAGATAACTCAATTCTCGTAACTGCAAGTTCAAATTTAGCTTTTTTCTCAAAAAAATTGTTTTTAGAATTGAGTTTACATTTCACAATTCTGACTTGGTAACTCGTAATTACGTGTTAGAAAGTCAGAAATCCACAATTCTGATAAAAAAATACCAAATTGTGAGATTAATAAATAAAATAAAGTAAATAAATAAATAAATAAAATTTGCAATAACCCATTTCACATTTTTCATTCAGTCAAGTCACATTTGATTATATAGCGCTTTTTAAAATACAGATTGTGTCAGTGTCGGAAACAGACTTCCATACAAACGTCTATTTCATCTTTATCTTTATTTTAAAATATACTTATCTTAATTTTAATACTAATTTTGAACAGTAACCATGTAAGAAATGGAAACAGTAGAGGTAAGAACATGTATCTATTTTACTAATGTACTTTCATATAAATTTCTTAATTATATTTAAAAAAAAAAATAAAAATTATATATATTACAGTTCTTAGTGCATTGTTAACAAATATGCAGCCTTTCCCACATTCTGAGCATAAGAGACTTCTTTCGAAAAATGTATATGTATATATATATATATATATATATATATATATATATATATATACACTCCCTAATTGAAATGATTTGCTTAAAAAAAATGCCACTTGGTTTGATATTGTCCAAATATTTTTTGCACCACTGCATTTAATTACATAAAAATATACAAAGCAAGTATTTGGGTTAATAAGTCACTTCCTCTTTCCTTACTTCCTTACGCTAATGTACTTCAGGAATTCCAAGAAGGCTTTAGAGGGGGCCTTGCCATGGTGATATCAGGTAAATCAACCAAGGGTCAAAGGTTAAATCATTCAGTGTGAGCGTGCATACCAACTCAAGATGTGGCCAACCTAAAGTTTAACAGCACTTTGCATCTTTAAAAGCTACTCCTCCCTGAACACAAGGTCACCCCGGGTCAACAGCAGCCGTAAGACAGTCATCTATGGGACCTTATGTTTGGTTAAGGTTAGAGGATGCACTCTGCTGATCAAACACAGGTTCCCTTACCTGGTTACCATGCAGCCTCACAATCATGCAGCTCAACAAGAATTCCCTAGGGTCAAAGGTCAGTTTCTAGTTTGGAGACAGATGTGGTGAAAGGCGGAGGAAGGTGTGGACTGAATGTGATGTCATACCAGCCACGAAACCCGATCCTGCATCTGAAGAGAGCTGTGAATGTTTCATTTAAAAGAAATCTAAACATAGGACAGGTTTCAGTCTGGTTATAATTAGTTCATCCGTCTTATTTAAGACATATGTTAAGTGTATCATGTTCAGATGTTAAAAACAGAAATGATACCAAAATATCCGCTGTGCTGCATTTCTATCCATCAGTACTGAAGTGGTTCCACAGTGGAACACACATTTAAAATAATCCTCAAATGGATAAAGTAATAATGTTACAGATTTGGCTTGGTATATTTTGATAAATTGTCCACTCTAATTCAATCTTTGTAGTCCTTAGTCTTCTCTAAATCTGTTCCTTATCAGCAGGTGTCGCAAAAATCAAAGGCAACACAAAAGGGAAAACTGGTCAGTCTCAGTGGGGCATGGAATTTGCCACCATGTGACACACTTCAAAAGAGAAGAAGTCCATAAGAAGACACAAAACATTTTACACACTCAGATCATAAAGAGTGTTTAAATAGGTTTGGTATTATTAGATAGGCCTTGTGCAATCCATCTAACATTCAGGATTCAAAGAAAGGTTGCAATCTGACCTTATTTTAGTAAATGGAAATAAATCAAACTCTAATTTACTAGAATACATTCTCTCTCTCTCTTTTTTTTAGGAAATATGTTTTTTTGTGTAGAATAAAATCTCCAACATAAGGTTTTGCATGAAACCCCTCTAGAAGAACCATTCAGACTCAGTATTTCCTCATATTCAGACTTATGCTGGCCGTCTGGGTCCAGTTCGTCTCTACAATAATAAACTGGGGCGATATTTATAGATCTATCCTCAGGACCCAGTCCTGCAGACATGGGGCAGAAGTGGGATTATGGGAGAGGATGGTTACACACTTAAGAACATGAGCCATGCAAGACATTCAATCTGTTTTGTAACACTATGTATTGTAAAAAGGGCTTCACAAATAAATTAAATCAAGGGGAAAAACATGAATTTAATAGTAAAATTGTGAAATATTACTTAAATGTAAAATAACCATTAATATTTTAAAATGTAATTTGTGACCCAGGACCACAAAACCAGTCATAAGGGTCAATTTTTTTTTACATTGAGATTTATACATCATCTGAAAGCTGAATTTCCACTGAGGTATGGTTTGTTGGGATAGGAGAATATTTGGCCAAGATACAACTATGTGAATATCAAGAATCTGAGAGTGCAAAAAAATCAAAATATTGAGAAGATCGCCTTTAAATTATTTGTGGTAGGTAATTTACAAAATTTCTTCATGGAACATGATCTTTACTTAACATCCTAAAGAATCTTGGCATAAAAGAAAAATGCAGAATTCTTAAATTTATTACTTAATTTAATACATTTATATTATAAATGTATTATAAATTTATTATAACAACAATTATAAATGTTTTACTTTTACTTTTATAAATGTTGTCACTTTTGGGTCAATCTAATGCATCCTTGCTTAATAAAAGTATTACTTTCTTTAAAATACTTATGGCCCAAAAGTTTTAAACAAATTAAATACTAATCCTTTCAGAGTCTCATAAGTAAATAAAAGTGAATATTCAAAGATAAACACTATGAAACTGCATTAAAATAGTTATATCTGCACAAATGGGGTGATGCATTCTTCAAGAGTAATGATTAACATTTAGTAAACTTTTCTCATAAGGCATGTTGTTTATAGACAGTCCCTTATTACATGATTGAAGACCATGACACACTGGGTGGGTTGACGTCTGAATTAAATCTGAATTAAATGGACCCGTCAGCATGTGTTTTCACAGAAACAGCTGTAGAACTCTTGCCAATCTAAAGTTTCAGAGCTACTAGTGCCTCTAGGTTTAGTCTTTTGCAACTCCGATGCATCTGTGGCAATCAATATGGAACTACTTATAACTCAACGCCAAACCCGGAGCTACATCCCCCTCTTCTCCAGACGTGAACGTACGCACACAATCACAGTCGCACATATGGTGCATTCACACACGGACGGTGACAGCCGCGGCTCGGGTACCTTTATACTTCTCCCTGACGTTCTCGTAGGCTTGCACAAACTCCTGCTCGTCTACTTGAGCAGTCACGCTGGCTGGATCGTACATGGACATGGCCCTGGAGTGAGGTCAGGTCAATCTCTCGTCTGTTTTTCCTTCTTCAGTCCCTCTTCGGACGTGCCTTCCTGACGACTGGTCTGTCAGAACAGACTGGTGTGTTTGTACAGTCTCACTCTCTCCAGGCTGTGTGTGTGTATGTGAGTAAGTGTGTGTGTATGAGTAAGTGTGTGAGTGAGTATTCCCCCACAGTTCTGGCTCTCGTTCCAGACCACCAGTACCACTCCCCTCCTCAAGCTTGAGAAATACCAACACACACACAGCATGGTCCCACCTCTTAAAGGCATACATGCAACACACATACATGCACACATGAGCAACAAGCTGCTTTCTAAGGACATCAGCTCTAGTACAATGAAGCATTATGAAGCTGGCCAAAAATATAGGTCAGCATGAACGGAAAGACAGTTAGGAAGAATGTAGTGTGGGCTAATATTGTGACATGACGGCTAAATCTCAGCAAGGCTTTGACACTCGCCCATGCATTCAGACTCAATAACAACAATGTGTGAACAAACATACACAAAGTCCTGGCATCTACATGAGAATGACATTACACCTAAAGGAGCACTCAACTCAACCTCAAGTTGATATACTTTCTTCAGTGGAACATATAGAACAACGTTTGTACATGAAAAATACTTCACATAATGTGGCTTGATGAGGAAAAATAAATTTTGCAAGATGATAAAACAATTGGGAAAAAGCTCTTTATACACTGGACCAGTAAGAAACCACTAACAACTCCATAAAACCAAACAACAATCCTAGTAAACATTTGGTAAAAACCCAGAATGCCCTTGAAATCACTTTGCAATCTCTAAAACACTCTAGACACCAACTATTGGTCACCCAGCATACCTACTACCCAGCATAGTCTTACTATTGTCACAATACCAACATTTTAGTACATACAGTAAAACAGCAAGCAGCTTTTAAATATTTATAAGTAAGCCTTACATAAGCCTTTACAAAGATGAAAGATAAAAGAAAGACCAAAGAAACACATGATATTGCATGGAACACATGGCAGGCCTGTTAGCTTAAATTTATACTCCAAGACTGAATACATTTATACTCAGAATTAAGATATAAACTCACAATTGCAAGTTTTAAAAAGTCAGAATAGCGAGATATAAACTAGCAATTGCGAGAAATAAAGTTTTCAGAATTGAGTTTACATTTCACAATTCTGACCTGGTAACTCGTAATTACGTGTTAGAAAGTCAGAATTGTGAGACAGAAATCCACAATTCTGATAAAAAAAAAAAAAAATTGTGAGATTAAAATAAATAAATAAAATTTGCAATAACCCATTTTACATTTTTTATTCAGTCAAGTCACATTTAATTATATAGCGCTTTTTAAAATACAGATTGTGTCAGTGTCAGAAACAGACTTCCATACAAACGTCTATTTCATCTTTATCTATATTTTAAAACATACTTATCATCTTAATTTTAATACTAATTTTGAACAGTAAGGCATGTAAGAAATGTACTTTCATATAAATGTCTTATTTATATTTATATATATATATATATGGAAATATAAACAGTTTGTACAATATTACATTTATTTTGACACAGAGAGTCAGATTTGTTTGTCTTGTCTGTTGCTATCTTTATCACTACAGTATGTCAATCATCACGGTTTCCAGAAACCTTGCAGTGTCTACTAAGCAGCAGAGTAAAACTTTATTCAGATTGTGAATAGCTTTGTTTCATCACCCTGTTTTTATGCATTTTAAAGTACTGCATCATAAACGAGTGATGGGAATGCCACATTTCGAATAAAAATCTCTTAATTCTGAAAAAAGTTTTTACACTTGCTTGAGGTGGTTTTTGACTTGTGCGAAAAAGGGTTAATGCAAATTAATGGGAGATGGAAATGCATTTGCCGAATAAATTCCTCCGTTAAACTTCTGCTGTTCTTTAGAAAAATTCTTCAGTTCCCACAAATTCTTTGGTTTTTCAGCATTTTTTTTTTTTTGTGTATTTAAACCCTTTCCTACAATAACTGTTTTTGAGATCCATCCATCCATTGGTATTTGAGCATAAGAAGCTTTATGAGAATGCTGTCAAATTTTATTGGTGTTTTTAAATATTAAATTTAATGGTAAGCTTACTAAACAGTTTGAGAATTTGATGTTTCATAGGAACTGCACTTACATGCCCAAGAGGCGTTTTAAAGATGGCCGCCGAGTGCAATTGCTTGTCTAAAATGGACTTTGACTGAGGACAACTGAGGGACTCATATGCAACTATTACAGAACTATTACAGAAGCTCACTGATGCCTCAGAAGGAAACACGTTAAATTAAAGAAATAGTTCACCCAAAAATGAAAATTACCCCATGATTTACTCACCCTCAACCCATCCTAGGTGTATATGACTTTCTTCTCCCAGACAAACAAAATTGGAGTTGTATTAAAATGTATCCTGGCTCTTCCATGCTTTATAATGGTGGTGGATAGTGGCTGTTTGAAGCTCCAAAAAGTGCATACATCCGTTGTTAAACTAACCCATACACCTCCGGGGGTTAACATATGTCTTCTAAAGCAGATTCATGGGTTTTTGTAACAAAAATACACTGAACAAAATTATAAAAATGCAACACTTTTTTTTCTTTTTGCCCCCATTTTTCATGAGCTGAACTTTTTCTATGTACACAAAAGGCGTATTTCTCTCAAATATTCTCTTCTCTACCATAAGCCATCTCCAAAGGAGTTTCAGAGAATTTGGCCTTACATCCACAGACCACGTGTAACCACACCAGCCCAGGACCTCCACATCCAGCATCTTCACCTCCAAGATCGTCTGAGACCAGCTGCTGCAACAATCGGTTTGCATAACCAAATAATTTCTTCACTAACTGTCAGAAACCATCTCAGGGAAGCTCATCTGCATGCTCGTTGTCCTAACTGGGGTCTCGACCTGACTGCAGTTCGTTGTCGTAGCCGTTTTAAATTTTAAAACTACTCCGGCTGTCAATCATGAAGTAATTTTCATTTTTTGGTGAACTGTTCCTTTAAGAGCCAGGGGTGTAATCTTTCGAACAGAATGAAGTTGCGTACATTTTTCTTGTTTTGTCTAAATATAATATTTTTTTTCATTTAGCATTGCCCTTCAAAAGCTATAGAAGACACTTACATGTTTCCCAGAAGAAGAATCAAGTTAAATTTATCCTGATCTGCAATTCAAAAAGTTTTCACCCCCCAGCTCTTACTGCATTGTGATTTCTTTTGACACAACTGTGGATCATTCAGTTAACAATACAGTATTAAGAATCAAGTGTATGTAAACTTTTGAACAGAGTGATTTTTATAAATTGAACTATTATTTTTTATCTTTTATGTGAAAAATCTTATTCTGTTCAGTACTAAATAAAAAAAAAAGAAGAAGAAAAAAATATAAAATCTAGATCAAATTGTTAAAGACCTAATTGTGGCAGCCGTGTGACAAAGCAATAACACCTAATAATTAATAGCAATAACCCTCAGTTCAATATTTACAGACTTCCTGATAGGAAACAGAAGGGAAACCAAGCCACTTATGTATGTGTGTGTGTGTGTTCTGAGAGAGTGACAGTGATTAAATAAGTAGAGAGACTGAGTAGGAAGGGGAGAGAGAAATAAAGCCATTTTGTAAGAAGTATGTCCTGCAGCCTATCTCAGGAGGAAATGGAAAAGCTTCCTGAGATGAAAATGGGGTTAGAGGAAGTGAACTTTTATCACTTTAAAAAGCAATTAGCTTTTAAAGAATGAAGTGGGTGCGAGGCGCAATTCTGCTGCTCCTTGGCCCCTTTCTAAAAACTAAGTCAAGCTGGTAGCAGCTATGTTTGATGCTTCACAGCCTCTAATAAAACCCCCAACGGTCTCAAGAGGGCAAACCCCACCCTTTACCATAAGAAATCCCCTACACCAGATGTGCCCTCATTACGAGCATTCCCGAGGTGGCCACAATCCATCAACCCGTCAACTCTTTTCCAATACCCTGGATAATGCTTGTCAGTATTTGACATTTTTAATGTCACTGAGAAACTCTTTCTCAAACTACTGCAAATATTTGGGCTTCAGGAGCCATAAAATGTCAAAATAAATACTGCTGACTATGCACATGCTTATATAAGAGAAGGGAGTATATTTCTGGAAAAATACATAAATCCTGATCAAATCTCCCTTGCTCTTTGGAGATGCTATGTAATAAAATATTGTGAAATAAGTTTATCATGCCTGGTATATGTGCTCTGAACACCTTTGCCAAATGTGGAATGAAAACTAAGTGCACGATTAAACTGTCAAAAATAAGAGAACTGGATATGCACTAAAATATGTAACATGGATTATGCTCAAATCATATTTAAACATCTAGTTAATCAAAACTAGATTTTTACATGTGCTGAAGAAAACACCTATACCGCAAAACTCACTGAGCACTGCAATGCAAGTGTGTTGTGGGTTTGGCAGGATGTTGCCATGTGGCTAAAAAGTATTACATTGTTTTAGCTTGTTGTTTTAAGGTATTTAGGTTGTTGCTCAGTGGAGTGAGTTAAAAAGAACCAACACATGTCTATGTGCATCACGGAAACCAAAGTATAGCAGCATTTCAACGCATTTACATTGACAGTTAGCTTTTCATCTCCATTTCATAATCAAATAATCAATAATGGCTTGACACTAATGTCTCAGGTTTCTACATTACAGCAGCAGGACAGATGTCTTTTTGGCCTAAGGAGCTTTTAATCTTGGTCTACATGAACAGCATCACTCAAACTCAGTCTATAAAAAAAATATGTTTGCTGTAAACCCTGTAGGAGAAGGGTGTATTTTTTCAGGTATTTTTGTCTGAACTACTGACACCATGTGGTGGCAACAGGACTAACATTTGGGGAATATATAATATCTTGAAAATATCTGCATTTGAACAAATTAACTGTCACCTTATGAGTTACTGTCATTGTCCAACATGAGAAAAAAAGCAACATTTTACTTGTACCAAGACACTTGAATAGAACATAAGACAACATCAATATATTGATCAGAATTTAAACAGATAATTTCCACTGATTTACCTCAGATCTGTTTCTGAGCTATGGCAGAATGTCAGTATGTGAAATGTAACAATAACATTAAGAAATGGGAAGTCAAACAGATGCTTAACTATGTGAACTATCAGTAAATAATTCACTGGATTTTTTGAGGTCTTGAGGTATGTGGAATCAACTTCTGCACGCTATTTATAGTTAATCGTGAATAATTGATTCATCCTGGTGTGCGCTCTAAAGGTTACAGACTTTCCCAAGAATTTTCTGGAACCAACAAGCTTAAAGTTTTCAGGACTAAACTAAACAAAATCTGCACTAGCAGGCTGTCACATTCTAATATATTTGTATGTGTTGATTAAATTATTAATTAGTGAGAAAAATGCCAAATGCTATCCTCTGGAGATCTTCTACATGCCAGAAGTTTCTGTGAGGAGTAACTGATAATCAGTTTGTGCTGTGCAGTGATGGCACGGAGGAAAGATGGGATGTGTTAAAGTTCAGATGCTGAATTCTTTCACTCAACACCTCATAAGCATTACTAAAACAGAAGAGAAAACAGGTTTGAATGCATTTTTAAAGTATGACTGTATTTAAAAAATAAACAAACTGTATACAAAATGAATTAATATATATTATTTTATATAAAGCGGGGTCTTGGGTTGGAAATATCTTATGTCTGGAAACTATAACTCACTGTCACCCTGTCTGTTTAGTTCAGAGTATGTTTTGCTTGAAAGCCCTCTCACCTTTCTCTGATGTCTACACAAGTAAAATTCCAGACATTTTAGAGCATTCTGCAGAGCTCAGATTAGCCGGAGGCACCAGGGCATGAAACCTGGCCTCTGCAACAGGACAGCAAGCCAGAAACTTGCATTTTAATTTTAGGCATTATTACAGTTAAGGTCAAAAGTTTACATACACCTTGCAGAATCTGCAAAATGTTCATTATTTTATCCAAATATGAGGGATCATACAAAATGCATGATTTTTTCATTTAGTACTGACCTGAATAAGATTTCACATAAAACACATTTACATATAGCGCACAAGAGAAAATAATAGTTGAATTTATGAAAATGACCCCGTTCAAAAGTTTACATATGCTTGATTCTTAATACTCTGTTGTTACCTCAATGATCCACAGATGTATGTTTTTTGTTTGTTTTTTTAGTGATAGTTGTTCACGAGTCCCCTGTTTGTCCTGAACAGTTAAACTGCCCACTGTTCTAAAGAAAACCCCTTCAGGTCCCACAAATTCTTTGGTTTTTCAGCATTTTTGTGCATTTTGAACCCTTTTCAACAATGACTGTATGATTTTGAGATCCATCTTTTCACACTGAAGACAACTGAGGGACTCATATGAAACTTTTACAGAAGGTTCAAACACTCAGTGCTTCAGAAGGAAACACAGTGCATTAAGAGCCAGTGGGTGAAAACTTTTTGAATTTGAAGATCAGGGTAAATTTGACTTATTTTGTCTTCTGGGAAACATGTAAGTATCTTCTGTGGCTTCTGATAGGCAGTACTAAATGAAAAAAAAAAGATATTTATGCAAAATAAGAAAAATCGTATTAAAATTTGTATTGTTTTCAAAAGTTTACACCCCCAGCTTTGTTCTTCCTTCTGGAGCATCAGTGAGCGTTTGAACCTTCTGTAATAGTTGCATGAGTCCTTCAGTTGTCCTCAGAGTGAAAAGATCTCAAAATCATACAGTCATTGTTGGAAAGGGTTCAAATACACTAAACAAGTGTATTTGAAGAACAGCGGGCGGTTTAACTGTTCAGGACAAACAAGGGACTCATGAACAACCATAAAAAAAAGAAAAAAGCATGGCTGAGGATCATTCAGGTAACAGCACAGTATTAAAAATGTGCAGATTCTGCAAGGTGTATGTAAACATTTGAGATTCTGCAAGGTGTATGTAAACATTTGAGATTCTGCAAGGTGTATGTAAACATTTGAGATTCTGCAAGGTGTATGTAAACATTTGACCTCAACTATTTTGTTTTAATGCAAGTCTTATAAGTTAAGCATACTTGAAAAAATAACTGAAAACCATGACAATAATTTAGCAAAAATTAATATAAAAAAATTAATTAGCAAAAATATATGAAAAATAATTTAAAAGTAATTGCAATATACAGTTTCAAGGGAGAACTACAATGAATTTAAATGAAGCATTCAGCAAAGTGAGCAAGCAGAGATGCTGACTAACTAATTTTCACAGTGCCAATTTACTGCCACAGGATGGCAGCCAAGTACAGTCCAAACCTGAATTATCAAAACATCCTGTGGTAATCCAGTTTGTGGACAAATGTATTTATTACCAGAAACATGGTCAACTCAGCAAAATAAGGAAAAAAAATATGCTTTAAAGTTTCCTGAAACTTTAAAGCATACTGAAACTCTCAAAAGACTACATATGAAACAATGGATGTGGTTCATCCAGCTTTCCACTGTGAGATAAAGATGTCAATGTACCACAGGAAACTCTGCCCTAATATAAAAAATTTATGGCACAGAGAAACATAATAATCTGCTTAATAGTGGCAGAATCCTCCCAAAGCATGCATAATGCAGATCTGAGGAACTATATAAGATAAGAGCACTGCGGTCCTCTGACCACACCCTTGCCTAATATTGTGCGAGAGTGTTTGGTCTGTTATGCACTCACACATACACACACACACACACACACACACACACACAACTGCTGTGTCAGTCCTATTGCAGCATGGCAGGGTCACACAGGGAACAGGCTTACTGCAGGTTACAAGATATAAATATCCACTCAAGCATCTTTTTAACTAAATAACAAAAAAGCAGCCTGTGACATGTTTCTGGATGTGCTTTTCTGCAATAAATGTTCAACCTAGATTTAAAACCTACGAGTGAGTATAAGAAAACCAAGAAAGCCAGGGGCTGTTTTTCCTTCGTCCTAAGCCAAAAGACAACAATATCCTAAAACAGTCTGGTACTTTCTAACATCATACTGACAAAAAAAGCTATATTAAACAAACATAAAAAAGTAATACTCTTTATGCACAGTGGACTCTAAAGCCTGTATGTATGATAATACAACACATTATTTGTCTATGCTAACACATTTAAGCTCACAGGTGAATACAGTTAGCAAAGCCTCTACTCCATCTGTAAATATTTTTGAGTGACTATAGATGTTTTAAAAGCAGCTGGCAGACATATAGACAAGCTCAAGCAGTTTTGCTGGATAATGAAATGTTTGGTTCCCCAAAGAACCTTTCAAAAAACAGTTCATAAAAGAAGTATTTTTTGTGCGTGTAAAGAACATTTTATCGACTATAAAGAACCTTTTGAGGAACGAAAAGGTTCCATGGGTGTTAAAGGATCTTTTTTTAATTTGAATATTGTGTGTGAGCACAGCAATATTTCTTTATGATTCCTCTAACCTGCAATGCGAATGACTGCTCTCTCCGCAGGGTCCAAGACGTCTCCAGATGCAGATTTGGAACGTTTGACGCGCTGGTGTTTGGCGAGGTTCCATGGTAAGGTGTCTCCAGGAAAAGGTGAAGAGCTCAGGTCACTTGCACTCTCCTCCGATGCAGACCGCTCAAGTACCCGTCGGCGACCCCCTGACATGACCTAGGAATGGCGACACAGAAAACGTGAGAGATGATAAAACATTAGTACACAATGCTGAACATTTCTGCTCAGGGTGATGTGGAGGTTTCAGTTCCACTAGGTCACTTTGGATAACCACTTTGGACAGCAGATAAGGCTGTTTAAGGTCACTAAGGGCACTACAAAATCTACATACATTTTTGAATGAAAACTGCAGCTTTAATCAAATTGGAAATAGATTAAAAAAAAAAAGCTTCCATATCAAAACTGAGAAATGCACTGTGGTTATTGGAATAAGAAAATCACTGCACCAAAACAGTGCAATCAAAATATGTAAATAAATATGCGTAGGTAAATATATGTATATATGTAAATATGTATATTGCCATTCAAAGCATGGAACAGCATTTTAACCTGTGGAAGTAGCTTGTCTTTTGCACATACAATCTGTGTTAATTAGCAAATCCATAATGTTCCTTCTTAATAGTATGCTTCCTTTCCAGAAGAGGGCGGAAAACCTTGTCAGAGATTGATTTGAAGGTAATTGATAACCTACAAGTTACTGAGGCAACATGATGGTGTTGTAAAGAGCATGTTTCGGTGGCCCCAAAGGAAGAAAATGAACGTCATTATTGTTAGTGGATCTAAAGAGGCTTCAGACAGGAGTAAAATGCAGGGCGGTGATTTAGAGAGGTTAAAAAAAGTCAGCCGGCACATCTTCTGTGACCTCTGCTGTCCTGTAATGCATGTGAAAAGACTGGACCTACATTTTTTCTCTGTTGCTAAATATTTTGCAGTAACACTTTTAATCACTCTTCATTTGCCCGCATTGAGTAATGCTACCTTTACTTTAATATTCTACTAGTCAAAGTTTGGACACACATTAGATGTATTTATGTTCTTCATGATATTAAAATACTTTGCTTAAATGCTTAAAACACATCTCTTTAAATTTTAATTATATATGCTACCATTTAAAAATTCTAGATCAGTACTTATATATGACCCTGGACGACAAAACGAGTCATAAGAATTTTTTTTATTTATTTATTTTTTTTAATTGAGCTTTCCATTGATGTATGGTTTGTTATGATAGGACAATATTTGGACGAGAAATCTGGAATCTGAGGGTGCAAAAAAATCGAAATATTGAGAAAATTACCTTTAAAGTTGTCGAAATTAAGTTTTTTGTATTACTAAAATTATATTAAGTTTTAAAAAATGTACGGTAGGAAATTTACAAAATATCTTTACTTAATAATTTAATGATTTTTGGCATAAAAGAAAAATCAATCATTTTGATTGATACAGTGTATTTTTGACTATTGCTAAAAATACACCCATGCTACTTAAGACTGGTTTTGTGGTCCAGGGTCACAAATAGCATTTATAAAGTTACAAAAGATTTAAACTTCAAATAAATGCTTTTCTTTTGAACTTTCATTCTTCAAAGAATCCTGAAAAAAGTAGCATAGCAGCACAACTGCTTTCAACACAATAATAAGAAATGTTTCTTGAGCACAAAATATTAGCATATTAGAATGTTTTTGAAAGATTATGTGGCACTGAAGAGTAATGGCTGCTGAAAATACACAGGAATAGATGACATTTTAAAGCACATATTAAAATAGAAAACAGTTCTTGTAATATCATTTCACAAAATCACTGTTTTTCTGCATTCTTGATCAAATAAGTGCAGCCTTTGTGAGCATAAGAGACTTCTTTGAAAAACATTCAAACAAATTTTGCCGACTTCAATTTTTTGAACGGTATACGAATAAAATATATAAAATATTTTCTTCCATTTGTGTTATGTCATAGATATGACGAATTTATTATTAGGCTATTCGAAAATTAGTGGGTGTGTTTACCGTAGTACTGAATGAATATCTTATTTGCATGATATTACATAATACTTCAAAGAACACTGTCATATACCATGGTAACACTGTAGTGTTGTGTTAGCCAGGAAATGTCTATAGCGGAACAAACGCAATACTAACGACTTCAAACCACCTCAGCAGACTGACAGCAAACTCCTGCTGTTGTTTGTTGCTCCTGTGCTGTAAATTCAACCATTTTAAGAGAAATCTCAGCTTGTCGCAGCGGCGCACATAAACGCGCTCAGAAATATTCTCGTCATCATTGCTCAGCAGATTCACCGATGCGGCAAACACACCAAGCATCCTTTAAACAACTACTGCTTATCGGTAACGCGACTCTATTTACAGACCCTATATACAGCATCCAGCTGTTCACCCTCCCTTCTGATCTGTCAACACGCCAATGTCAGTGTCGCCACCCCGCATGTAACGTTCGGGTGAAACGATGCCAAAAACTTACAGCGTCCCGCCTGCGAATAATGCATATACAAGTGAGGCAGCCCGACTGCAAGATGCAGCGATATGGAGAAATGTACCTGCAGTGGAACTTACCGGGGAGGAATCCAGCAACGAACGCGCCCTAGTTATGAATGTCAAGTGATTATACCGCTGGATGCTCTGGTGCTGTTTGCCCGTGGAGATGACTGTGCAAAATGCTGTGGATGATCACTGCTGGACGGGGGGAAAGGTGATCTGATCTGATCTAAGTCTGTGTTGCCCCTGCAGTGCTTCAGTTCCACACAATGGTGGAATGTCACTGGGTGTTTTGCACAATGCAACGATAGATTTGATCTATTATGTGGGGGAGAGTTTATTGCCTCCCATGAACAAATGCTTCTCTGTTAGATAAACTATACAGTTGTGACCCAAAGTAATGCACCCCCCAACTATACCCTCAATAGTGACTGAAACATTTCAATCAAAAAACAGTAATAAAATTCTAACTAATAGATACTGCTTATAAGACAATAAGTAAAATAAAAAGTTTGTGAACAAAATGAGTTCCAAAAAAAAAAATAAATAAATAAAGCATTAAGTTCCTGTAATTGGTAAAGCATTCCACTAGCAACGCCAAGGTCAAGGTCAAAATGTTAAAAGTTGTCAAGTGCGTGTAAAGCTTAGTGTATTTAACATTTATAATTAACAATTAAAAAAACATTTAAAAACAGTTTTTAATGAAAAAAAAAAGAACACAAAAGCTGTTATTACAAAAGCATTATCAATTACACAACCAGTCAAAAGATTTTTAAGGGTTTTTAAAGAAAACTGCAAAAACAGTATAATAAAATATTCTATTTGAATATTTCCAATAAGACATGTTATTTCTGTGATCAAAGCTCAATTTTCAGCATCATTACTCCAGTCTTCAGTGTCACATGATCTTTCAGAAATCATTCTAATATGATGATTTGATGTTCAAAAACATTTATTGTTATTATTGTTATCAGTATTTAAAACAGTTGAGTACATTTTTCAGGATTCTTTGATGAATAGAAAGATCTAAAGATTAGCATTTATCTAAAACAAAAAGCTTAAAACTAAGAAATTATAGAAATTAATACTTTTTTTTTTTTTTTTAGCAAGGAAGCTTTAATTTAATCAAAAGTGATAATAAAGTCATTTGTAATGTTAATAAAGTTTTCTATTTCAGATAAATGCTGTTCTTCTGAATTTTCTAGTCATCAGAGAAACTTGAAACTTGAAAATTTTACTCAGCTGTTTTTAACATCATCATCATCATCATCATCATCATAATAAAATGTTTTTTGAGCGGCAAATCAGAATATTACAATGATTTCTCAAGGATCATGTGACTGGAGTAATGGTGCTAAAAATTAAACTTTTAAATCACAGGAATAAATTACTTCTTAAAATATATTCAAATAGAAAACAGTATTTCAATATTTATGTTACTGTTTTTGTTGTACTTTGGATCAAATAAATGCAGGCTTGGTGAGCAGAAGAGACTTCTTTAAAAACACTAAAAATCTTACTGTTCAAAACTTTTGATTAGTAGTGTACTTTTTATTGTTTTATTATTATTTATTTAATATGTTACAGAAGTGTGTGCGCTAGTTAATTAACATTTTCTTACAATGAGCAAGACATTTACAGTATTTATTGTTTTTTGTTAACAAGTTTTTTTACTTTAGTTTAGTTTTACTTTTTAGGTAATTTGTGTTGCTCAGGTTATTAATTATTATTAACGGAAACATAAATGTAATCAAACCCTGAATCCCTTCTTCAAATACATGTATAGGCAGCATCATTAAAGGCACTGAATTTACAGTTGCTAGCATAGTTGTCGCATTTTGCAAGCAAATGTAGTTAACATGGCTGAGGGCTTGACAGCATCTTACATAACAGAAGCTTTTATACCGCTCAATGGCTGGTAAGAAAAAGGGATAGTTGTTGCCACTGGCATGGGCCGGGTTGAGGGAGGGGCTGCTATTTAACACAGCACCAGTCTCAGTGCCAGCTTCAGCCTATTGTGCACAGTGCCCACTAAACATTAACCCTCTAGTGCACTTCATTAAGGGTACAAGCTGGGTATTTTATGATGTTTGAAGCTCTTGGGTGGTCCTGATGAAACAAAACTTGATTCAGTGCACTTTCTTGTGTCTTTAAGTCCAAGTTTACTAGCACTGAAACCCACCAGTATGTGTAGCTACTGTAAAATAAACCTTTAGCAAATGTACAGGCTTGTTGTTCACTCCAAGGATAATTATAATGATAAACAGTTTTAATAATAATTCTATTAATAATATTTTTTTTCTTCAGGGTGACCATTGATGAAAACATTCATAGCCAATCATAATTTATCCTGCTTTAAAGAGCTTGAGCATTTAAAGCAGCAGATTATAACTGGAGCATGATTATAATTAACAATGTTATTTTGCATAGTGTGGATTCTAATGTAGTTACTGTTATAGTCATCTGATTGTATATCATTTTTGGTGTGAACAGGCTTTTACAAATGGGCCAAAAATAATGATGATTCAGGTTGGACATGGTGCCATGTTCAGATTTTTGTCCAATTAAACACTGTAAAGAATGAAAATGTCCCTCCCCCTAATGCCAATTCCCACCAATTAGTAATAGCAAAAAAACAAATCATGGTTCATAGTAAAATAAAATAAAATAAAATGTTGTTTTAGTAATGAAATTTACATTTAATATTTTTATTTTAATATCTCCATTACCATAAAACACAAAAAGCACCTACATTAAAATATTTACAGTATGTTTTGAACAGAAATCTAAATAAAAGTCAAAAGCAATAATAAATTATATTAAAACTGATTTGTGTGAAAGATTAATGAGCTTTAAAACCTAAATTTAGAACACATTTCTATATAACAACAGGATAAATTCAGATCTGCCATTTCATATATAAACTGCCATTCAAAAGTTTGGGATCAGTAAGATTTTTAATGTTTTTAATGGAGTCTCTTATGCTCACCAAGGATGTATTTGATCAAAAATACAAAAAAAAAAAAAAAAAGGCAATTATTGCAATTTCTAATATTGGTTTCCTATTTTGGATGACACAGTCCTTTCTTCAGTGTCACATGATCCTTCAGAAATCATTCTAATATGCTGATTTATTATCAGTGTTGAAACTGTTGTGCTGCTGAATATTTTTTGGGAACCTGTGATACTTTTTGATTCTTTGATGAATAAAACGTTAAAAAGAACAGCATTTATTTAAAATAGAAGTCTTTACTATCACTTTTGATCTATTTAACACATCCATGTTGAATAAAAGTATTAATTTCTTTTAAAAAAAAAAAAAAAAAAAAAGAAAAAACTAACTGACCCAAACTATTGAATAGTAATGTATATTGTAACACAGTATTTATATTAAAAGTTTGGACACACAGTTTCTTATGCTTATCAAGACTGTTTTCACTTGATCAAAAATACAGAAAAAAAAATTATTATTGCGATATTATTGCGATGTAAATCAATGTTATTCTATATTAATATACATTAAAATGTAATTTATATCTGTAGTCAAAGTTGAATTTCCAGAATCATTACTCCAGTCTTCAGTGTCACATGATCCTTCAAAAATCATTCTAATATTATTTATTATCAGTGCTGGAAACTATTTTTTTTTGGAACCTGTGATACTTTTTTTCAGGATTTTTTGATCAAAAAAAAAAGGTTAAAAAAGGTTAAGAAAAAAAAACAGCATTTATTTAAAATAGAAAGGTTTTCTAACAATATACACTACTGTTCAAAAGTTTGGGGTCAGTCAATTTTTATTCTATTTTTTTGAAAGAAATTAATAGTTTTATTCACCAAGGATGTGTTAAATTAATAAAAAGTGATAGCATAGATTTACATTGTTAGAAAATTTATATTTTGAATAAATGCTGTTCTTTTTAACTTGTTATTCATCAAAAAATCCTGAAAAAAAAGAATCACAGGTTGCAAAAAAATATTTGGCAGCACAACTGTTTCCAACATTGATAATTCTAATAATAAATCAGCATATTAGAATGATTTCTGAAGGATCACATGACACATAAAACTGGAGTAAAGTATATTAAAATAAAAACCATTATTTTAAATTGTAACATTTTGCAATTTTACATTTTTTTTTTCATCAAATAAAGAAGAGGCTTCTTTAAAAAAACATTAAATGAGACATTAACATTAAACATGAAACTTTTGACTGGTAGTGGTATATATATAATTTATTTTTTGTATCAATTGCATTAAAAAAAAAAATAAAATCTTACTTATCCCAAACTTTTGAATGTCACTGCATATATAAACTACTCTACACATTGGATGGACTGGCTGAGAGTGAGTACATTTCCAGCAAATTAGCTATTTGGATGAGTGAATGATTCCTTAAGAAACACTTAACCATTCAGGCTAGAGGAGGATAATGGAAATTTGTTTGCCTTGACATCATGGAGACAAATGAAAATGTAACAACTAAAACTGCTGTTACATTATAGGACAATTTTTTCCCCTATCCAGAACACATGTACAGCCCCAAAAAGTATTTGGAAATTTAATTCATTGCCATTCTTACCTGCTCAGCAGATGTTGAAGTCACAGTACCAGGTGCGATGGTGACTTTCAGGTGCCGTTTGTTTCTTTTCCTCACTGTTGTAGAGGACTTCTCTTCTTTCTCTTCCTCCTTTTTTTCATCCTTTCCCTCTTTCTTTTCTTCCTCGACCTCTGTCTTTTGCCCATGTTTTTCCTTTTCTTTCTTCTTCTGTTTTTCTTGAGACAGAGGGGCTGCCAGTTTGATCACCCCGAGGATCCCCTCATTTAGCAGAGCCGCTGAGACACTCCTGTCCTTCGGCTTCTTCTTCCTCTGAAAAAGCAGTGAAATCAGTGTATTCATTTGAGCAGTGTAATAAAACCTGCAACAATAACCACCTTTTAGATGTATACAGGTTTAAACAATTTCAGCTGGATTCAAGACAATTCAAAAGGGTTATCGGTGAGTTTAGAGAATGTTCGGCTATTTCTGACGCCCACTGCCTGGATCGCACAAAAGAGTCCTTATTCGACAGCCTGTGAGTGAGATTGAATCTGTCAGGTGCACAATTAAGAGGCCATTTCTATCAGACAAATACGTTTTTAAATAGAAAGCAGGTAGAAGAACATCATTCATGCTGGTTTTATTTTCAAGGCCTGAGCTTTTTAATTACCTAATGTCCACTACCAAATGAGATTGTAGTGTTTTTACATAGTACTTAAATCCAGAAGTGATCTGACATTCATCCTCACTACGAAAATCGACAAAGATCAATTTGAGTAGAGCAATAAAGCAATATTTGAGCCAAAAATAAAATTTCAGGTTGAGAAATCACTTGCTCACTAGTGAATGGGTGCCATCAGAATGAAAGTCCAAACAGCTAATAAATACATCACAATAATCCACATGATTCCAGTCTATCAATTAATGTCTTGTGAAGTGAAAAAGAAACAAACTCCTCTATACATCTTGGATGGCCCGAGAGTGAGTAAATTTCCAGCAAATTATAATTTTTGCGTAAACTATTTCTTTAAATAAACATGTTACTGTTTAAAGACCAAAAAGAGGAGAATGGAAATGTGTTTACTTTTTTGACATCATGGAGACAAATGCAAATCCTAAAGCTGCTGTTATATTATGCTGGCATTTTTTCTTCCTCCAGAATACAGCCCCAAAACGTATTTGGAAACTTATTGCATAATTAAATGTCATACAAAAAAAAAAAAAAAACATAGTAAAATCTATACATTCATCATATAAATTATGCAAGTTTTCACCTAACTAACTTTACTTTTCTGAGCCACTTACAAGCCATTTATTGCATTTTTAAAAATCTATTTGAAGAAAATCCATACTTTTAAAACAATTTCAATTGTTCTTTTTGGCACCACAGCAAGGTATTGCATTTGAAAATGAACAAAAAAATGAGCCATTTTTTGCCATTTACAAGCCACTAATTGCAATTTTTAAAATCTATTTGAATAAAATCCATACTTTTTAAAACAATTTCAGTTGTTCTTTTTGGTGCCACTGCAAGGTATTGCATTTCAGAATTAACACAAAAATGAAATTTTTTTCACCAAACTAAAATCACTTTTCTAAGCCATTTTTGCCATTTACAAGCCACTTAATGCAATTTTAAAAATCTATTTTAATAAAATCCATACTTTTTAAAACAATTTCAATTGTTCTTTTTGTGCCACTGCAAGGTATTGCATTTCAGAATTAACAAAAAAATAAAAAATAAATTCACAGAACTAAAATCACTTTTCTGAGCCATTTTTGCCATTTACAAGCCACTTATTGCAATTTTTAAAATCTATTTTAATAAAATCCATACTTTTTTAAAACTGTTTTAACTGCTCTTTTTGGTGCCACTGCAAGGTATTGCATTTCAGAATTAACACAAATTTTTATTTTTTTTTTCACAGAACTAAAATCACTTTTCTGAGCCATTTTGCCATTTACAAGCCACTTATTGCAATTTTTAAAATCTATTTTAATAAAATCCATACTTTTTAAAACTGTTTTAACTGCTCTTTTTGGTGCCACTGCAGGGTATTGCATGTCAGAATTAACACAATTTTTTATTTTTTTTTCACAGAACTAAAATCACTTTTCTGAGCCATTTTTGCCATTTACAAGCCACTAATTGCAATTTTTAAAATCTATTTTAATAAAATCCATACTTTTTAAAACAATTGCAATTGTTCTTTTTGGTGTCACTGCAAGGTATTGCATTTTACAATTAACACAAAAATGCATTTTTTTTTTCACAGAACTAAAATCACTTTTCTGAGTCATTTTTGCCATTTACAAGCCACTTATTGCAACTTAGAAAATCTATTTTAATAAAATCCATACTTTTTAAAACAATTGCAATTGTTCTTTTTGGTGTCACTGCAAAGTATTGCATTTCAGAATTAAAACCAAAAAAAATAATTTGTTCACTGAACTAACTTCATTTTTGAACTGCATTTCAGAAGTACTGCATTTCAGAATTAACAAAAAAATGCAATTTTTTCACCAAACTAACTGAACATTTCTGAGCCATTTTGCAACTTACAAGCCACTTACTACAATTTATAAAATCCATTTTAATAAAATCCATTCTTTTTTAAAAAAATTTGTAAATTGTTCTTTTTGGTGCCACTGCAAGGTATTGCATTTAAGAATCAACACAACAAATGTAAACCACTGAATTGAAAACTGATGTTTCCATTTTTAAAACTTTAAGAAGAACCTTTGCAGAACCCATAATAAATTATTACATCCATCATAATATTGACCATCTGCTCTGTAAATTGCACAAACAAATCTAATTCCTAAACTTTATCTGCCATTTCTCTCAGGCTGCGAGATAATGTCATTTGGCTCCGTTTTTCTCTCTGTTCACTTGGAGGACAGGGGAGGAAACAGCCTTTTGTTGTCCTATAACAGTGTGCAGAGACAAAGTGTCTCCATTCATGCAGAAAGAGCTATCACAGGCCATCTCTGTCCGGCAGTCTATCAAACCAGCATGAACACAACAAGCCTGCACTGACAACTGACCCTTAGACTCAATAATCCATGCCTTATAAAGCAATTATTTGTGTTCATCATTTAATAATCATAAGGAATAGTGCATGTACACAGCTGTTTTACTGTGTGCCCTCACATACTGAGTAAACCGTGAGATTCTAAGATATTTTTACCTGCATATAAAATCATTTAGTTGCATATTTAATAATAGCAAAGTACCACAATTGATCATGGCAAATGATTTTTCCACAAAAAAGGACGTTTTTCCAGCAAAAAGCTGCTGCAAATCTGTATAAAGTTTCATTAAATAGCTTCTTTTACAATACTGGCCTCTAGAGGCTGCTAGGTTCAAAGTACATATTCAGAATGACATACTAGCATGCTAATATTACTGTTTTTGCAGTTTGTTCAAAGTGTTGTTATGTGCTTGCCCTAACTGATTAAAAATACTGTAAAACAGTAATTTAGTGAAATATTATGCCAATTTAAAATAACAGTTTTCTATTTCACTTTTAAAATGTAGTTTACTTTTGTCATTACTACAGTCTTGGGTCACGCTCCCTCAGAAATCATCTAATATGGTAATTTGGTGCTGAAGAAACATTTTGAGACATCAGTGTTGAACAGTTGTGTTGCATAATATTATTTTGGAAGAAATCTTTTTCAGTTATCAAGGGTGTCAGATATCAATTGTAAACATGGTAAAATTGTAGTATGCAGTGTGTACTATGCAGCATGGAGCATGCTAGTATTCCATTCTGAACGTATTTATGTTCAATCCACACTACACTGCCATTCAAAAGTTTGGGATCAGTAAGATTTTGCATATATATATATATATATATATATATATATGCTTATCAAGACTGCATTTAGTTGATTAAAAAAAAATCCAGAAATATTATTTATTATCTAAAATAACATTTTTTACGAATATATTTTAAAATGTAATTTATTCCTGTAATGCTAAGCTGAATTTTCAGCATTATTACTCCAGTCTTCAGTGTCACATGATCCATCAGAAATCATTGTAATATGCCGATTTATTATTAATGTTGAAAACACTTGTGCTGCTTAATGCATTGTTGGAACGTGATTTTCTTTCGGGATTCTTTAATAAATAAAGTTCAAAAGAACTCCATTTTTTTTATAAATATATAATTTTTTAAGTAGTAATATTCTACTTAAAAAGTTTGTGGTCAGTAAATTTGTATTCCTTTTCTTTTTTATACTTTTATTCACCAAGGATGTGTTAAATTGATAAAAAAATAAATTGACAGCAAAGACTTGTTAGAAAAGATTTGAATTCTTTTTATTCATCAAAGAATCCTGAAGAAAAAAACAACAGGTTGCAAAAAAATATTAAGCAGCACAACTGTTTCCAACATTGATAATAAGGTAATAAATCAGCATATTAGAAAGATTTCTGAAAGGATAATGTAACACTGATGACTTGAGTATTGGCTGATGAAAATTCAGCTTTGCATCACAGGAATAAATTATATTTTAAAATGTAAATAAATACAAAAAAAACATTATTTTAAACCGTAATAATATTACACAATATTGTTTTTTCTGTATATCTGTATTAGAATTCTTTAAAAAACAATAAAAATCATACTGATCCCAAACTTTTGAACGGTAGCGTATTTATGCAATTTTAATTGGGAAACTGACAAAATTTGGGTTATATGAGTGTCTTGAATACTAACGCAATTAGGCAAACATCATATCAGCATCATTAACTTAATAATTGAGCGATGACGTACCTGGCTCTGGTGTTTTGTCTTTGACTGTTTCTCCATGGCTGAAACAGAAACAGAGTATTAAATTAGGTAAAGGAAGCTCATGTGGAGAATATTAAACTATGAGGTCTGTCCAGCTGAAATTCTGAATATAAATTAATAATGACGAAAGCTGCTCAGCTGTGCGTCACCATATTATTGGAAAGATTTCACAAGGAGGATTGTGCATTTGAATTTTTTGGAGGCAAATCCACGTATATGTAAACACGCCGGAAAGCATGTAGATTCACATTGTATGCAACTGTCAAAACCCCTGCTTGTTACTGTCAGAGTAATCATTGGAACAGCAAGTTAGAGCCTGCTTTGAACCTTGACCCCACATCTCAAAAGGAACTAGTCTTGTTATGTGAAGCGTTTCTTCACTCTTTGAGACCCTCAAATGTTTTAGTTTTTTTTAAACACATAGTTGCTACGTTTGTGAAAACCTATGGGAATGTGTTTCATTTACTCAAACATTACACAGATTTTGTTAAATGCTACAAATAGTACGTTTAATTTAACAACCATCGTTTTGCGGTCTCAAAATAACTTTCTCAAGTGGGTCTTTTTAAAGCAATTTAGAACTTGGTTTGGAAAAGCCAAAATCTCAAACGCTTGCCATTGCATAACATCCCAGGGAACATTTAATTTAGGGATACTGCTTGACAAATAGTAAACTGTGATTTGAGGATTCAGAACACCCCTTCTGATGACGTCAAAAAAAAAAAAGAGTACATGACAGTGAAAACACAACTCAAGCAACTTTTCCATCCTGTTCCCACTAAAATCAGCCAGTCATGAAAAACCAGTCTTTTGTTTCCACTGTAAAAACTTTTTTTTTCTTCTTCCTTTAAACTCTAAAACAACTACTGATCTGGAAAGAGCTTAAGAGCTGATTCCAGGTCAGCTAAGTGAGAATAAAAGCAGTTATATTACCTGCGAGGTATCTCTCTAGAGGGGAGGTGGAGCTTTGGTTTCCCCAGCAGCAGAAGAACAAGCTCCAAACCAGGACGGTGGCCAATACCAGGACAATCACCCAGAGTAGCCGAGCCAGAGCTGGGTACGCCAGGGCCCAATCTTGCAGCGTGTCCATACTTAGCCACTTTTCCTTTCCCCTTCTCTGTGTACTCCCTCTTTCCTCTCGTCTAGCTCCTGTGGCTGCTTCGCAGTGGCAGATGGGCAGCAGCTGTGCAAGGCCACAGCCCACGTCAGCTCTGGAGGAGTGCGTATGCGAGCGTGTGCGTTTTCTTCACTGAGCCGAGCGGCACTCGCAACCCTGCCTGGAATATCCAGCAGCCACTCCCAGGGCAAAACATCTCTCACTCACACACACACCCTCATTTCACTCCGGCTCCGAGACCTGTTGGTAAATAGTAGGTAGGAGCAGAGAAATGCACCCGAGGCACTTTGAAGTGACAGCGTAGTTTACTTAGGTGTGCATATATAAAACACACAGAACATAGATACAATGAATACAAACAGTGGCCTTAAAATGTGTTTGGACACTTGAGTCACACTTATAAAAAAAAGATCTTGATAGGAACCAATTACATACATCTGCTAAAAAAAGACAGTGAGATTAGTCATTGCTAAAATGCCTGAAAAAAGTGAACCAAGTTCTGAGAAGGTCTATAAAGTCATTTTCACATTAAGTGTGACTTCCGTGGCTAAACAATTTTTAGGCTAGCTATAACAACAAAAATTGTTTGTCTCATTCAAAACTGTATTTCATACTTTTTTAGAGGTGCATTACTGGTCAAAAGTTTGGAATAATTTGTGAATAATATTTTTAAAGAAATACTTCTATATAGTAAGAATTACATTGATAAAAATGACAGTAAAGACATTTATAATGCCACAAAAGATTTCATTTTCAAATTCAATTTCTTTGAAATATCTATTTGAACTTCAGATCAAAGAATCCTCAAAAAAAAAAATATAATAAAAATATAATGCAGCAAAAATAGAGTAACTATTGAGAAGCAAATCAGCATATTTTAATGACTGCTGAAGGATCATGGCTACAAAAAATTATTATGAATTAATTAAATAATTAAAATTTACATTAATATACAACTCTTCTTTTAAATTGTTGTAATATTTCACAATAAAAAAGCTTTTCCTGTATTTTTGATCAAATAAAGCCTGTCTTTGTGACCATAAGAAAAATCAATGAATTGAAAAATCTTAATTATTCCTTTTTTAAATCTTAATTATAACTTTTGAACTGTGGTATGGATGCATTACAGTCTCTATTTTGATGAATAGACTAAACTGATCAGCTTCCAGGAAACATGCAAACAGTACGTTCTAAACAGCACTTTTTCTACAAGCATTTAAGTCTGGATTTTGGATGAAATATAAAAATAGCCAAAGGAAATCTGTCATTCAGAGGAAGCTGGTTATTCATGAGTCACAAGAGGATCTTTCCATCTCGGTTTGCTTCTCTGACAACACACACCCTGTGTTTTCAACCTCTGGCCCAAAATTACCTGGTCCCCACTAAATCAAACACAGATGCCCAACATTCCTAGGTTTTGGTTTGTAAACACACTGGAAAATCAAGAAGGCTTTAAAAGAAATGATGGCCAGTCAGGAAGCTGGTAATGACTGGTTTGTTGCTGTCCCTGGGCAACTAGCCAGACAACGATGGAAAAGTTAGTCACTGCTGCCACCTAGTGGATGAAACATGAGACATTGCTTTTGCATATTCTTGCCATTACTGAAAGATCATCACCACAGACATGATACAGAACTTCCACACCTGATCCAATGAATTTGAGTGATTTTCAAAGACCTTTTGGTTAGACAAAGCGATAAGCGAAGCAAATAATTTGAACTTTTTGTCAGTACGCCATAAATAGAACGAGGCATCAGTTTACTGTCTATGGCAGGCTGTTAGGGCCAAAATGTGCCACACATTTCGGCCCTAACGGCTTTCCATAACTGTCAGGTATTTGTTGTATAGACAGCATCACTGATTATAATAGGTTCAATGGTATTTTGCTCGAGTCCGGTGTAGACATGGTGTAACCAATGAAATGCTTTTGAATGGTTTTCTAGTTTAAAGTTTGTAGTCAGTATGGTATGTTGTTGTTTTTGTTTGTTTGCTTGTTTGTTGGAAATAATTTTTTTATATACAGCAAGAGTAAGAGGGAAAAAAAATGTTTACATTGTTCCAAAAACGTATTTTTAATGAATTCTGAGAATCTTTCAAGGTTTTGAAAAATATTAAGCAGCTCAACGGTTTTCAACACTGGTAATAAAAAGAAATGTTTCTTGAGACAAAATCAGCATATTAGAATGATTATTAATTAGTAATGATGCTGAAAATTTAGCTTTGTCTTCACAGGTAAATTCCATTTTAAAATATATTAAATAGTGCTGTCAAATTAATTAATCACAATTAATCACATCTAAAATAAAATTTACTTATATGTATAAATAAATATGCACACCTAGATGTATACATTTCAGAAATAAATGTAGTATATATTTATAAATAATATACATCATATACAAATATGAATACATACACTAGCAGTCAAAAGTTTGAACACACCCTCTCGTTTAATTTTTAAAAAAAAAAGTTTCTTATGCATATCAAGGCTGTTTTCACTTGATCAAAAACACAGGAAAAAAAATGTAATATTGTGAAATATTATTACGATGTAAATCAATGTTTTTATATATTAATATACATTAAAATTTTATTTATGTCTGTAATTAAAGCTGAATTTCCAGAATCATTACTCCAGTCTTCATTGTCACATGATCCTTCAAAAATCATTCTAATATGCTGATTTATTATCAGTGCTGGAAACAGTTGTGCTGCTTAATATTTTTTTGGAACCTGTGATACATTTTTCAGGATTTTTTGATCAATAAAAGGTTAAAAAAGAACAGCATTTATTTAAAATAGAAAGGTTTTCTAACAATATACACTACTGTTCAAAAGTTTGGGGTCAGTAAATTTTTATTCATTTTTTTTTTTTAAATAAATTAATACTTTTATTCACCAAGGATGTGTTAAATGAATACAAATTGATAGCATAGATTTACATTGTAATAAAAGATTTATATTTTGAATAAATGCTGTTCTTTTTAACTTGTTATTCATCAAAACATCCTGAAAAAAGAATCACAGGTTGCAAAAAAATATTTGGCAGCACAACTGTTTCCAACACTGCTAATTCTAATAATAAATCAGCATATTAGAATGATTTCTGAAGGATTACATGACACTTAAGACTGGAGTAAGAGCTGATGAAAATTCAGCTTTGCATCACAGGAATAAATTATATTGCAAATTATATTAAAATAAAAAAAAACAATTTTATATTGTAATAACATTTTGCAATATTAGTTTTTTTTTTTTGTATTTTTGATCAAATAAATGCAGCCTTGATGAGCATAAGAGACTTCTTAAAAAAACATAAAATGAGAAGGTGTGTCCAAACTTTTGACTGGTAGTGTATATATCTGTAAATATTTAGTATATTTACATGTATATTGATACATGTACATACACACACACACACATATACACAGCACACGTACATATATTATGTAATCAAACTTTTTTTGATGTGATTAATCGCAATTAATTGATTTGACAGCACTAATAAAATAGAAAACAGCCGTTTTAAATTGTAATATTTAACAATATTCTTAATTTCACTTAGTGAGCATAAGTGTTTTTTTTTTTTGCAAATGTTACTGACCCTAAACTTTCACAGCCTGAAACTAACTTGTAAAAGTCTCTAATATTTCCAGGACTCCAAGAACCCTGTTGATAGAGTGACAAATAAAAAGGATTAAGTGTTAAAAGTGAAGTGTGAACAGCGAATGAATAAAATAGACTTAAAATACTTACTTTTTCCAATTTGAAACTATGAGTTATCTATTAAACATGTTTCTGCATTTAAGTGGTCTCACGTGACAAACACTGTCTTAAATAAACAAGTTGAAACAGTAGTAGAACCTTTTTGGACACAATCCTTATTATTTGCTAACAACAACAAAATTACACACTTCACCTTTAACCATAAAAGATTCCAGAAGTATGTTGCAGGATCTTTGAAAATGTGTTCAGAAACACACTTTTGCTGTTTATTGTTGTGTTATGATGTTCAAAACAATGACTTGCATAAGGAAAAAGAAAAAATGTCCTTTGAGATTACACAGAACTGGAATAATAAAATCTTGCCTGGTAAATCCTTCCTTCATACAGAATACATAAAATTCACGGCAACATCCCAGAACTTCGTAGCTCTTGTCATGCTGGAAATGTCTGCAACAGTCTCTTGTAAAATGATCCTAATATAAAACATGACTAAATAAAAGATAGTTAGTTAAATACTAAAATGAGGTTGAGGAGTAGGTTGATCCACGGTATGCCTTTTGTTTCCAGTCTAATAGAAGCCAGTGTCTTGAGCTGCCCAGTTCGGCGTCTAGAAAGGAAATGGAGGATCATTAGTGACATAGCTGCAGCATATACAGCAGAAACTATTTCTTCTATTAAGTGTTTGACAAATATTTTAAATGGCCAAAATGTTCTGACTTAACCAAAGTCCCTAAAGTGAAATGCAAGACAAGATATATGACGTTAATTACTTCACTGACATAAAATCCGATTATTCAGACATAATGCTGAGTCAAGGCTTTGATTTGGGAGTGTGCAAGATATTTTGGGGAATTGTGCACCAACTAATGCTGGCTAATGTTCAGTTAAGGGAAAAAAAAGCTTCAACGCTTAAAAGCAAAAGTTTCCCAGCACACTCATTTCAAGACTGTAATGATTCCAATGAGGCTCGGCTAAAGTAAAAACTCATTAGTTCGGTCCGCATCCCTAAACACCCTGCGTGTGTTGTTTGCTTTAAGTCGGGTACCTCGTTTCTGCTGCTGTGGCTGAGCTTCTTCTCGATGTTCATGGCCAGCATCTGACTGCGGAACGACAGGCTCTTGGTCTTCTCAATCACTTGCTGATATGGCGACACAGCGTTGTTGCCCATCACCACGTGACCCTGAGTACAAAACACTCATCAGGGAGGAGCACAGAACCAGTTATGACTTTAAAAGAACAGCAGTATAAATTATAAAGAACACTTCCAAGTATTAACAATGAAAAATTAAAGGCTTTAGAGAATTTAGGGGTTCGGCATCACTTTGGATTTAGAATGACTTGCAAAACTAGTGCAAGACGAGCATTTGTGGTTAAAAAGTAATGACCAAACATTTTGCTAGATAAGACTCTTATTCCTAAGCTGGGTTCATGTAGAGCCCTTTGAAGCTGCATTGAAACTGCAGTTTGTAAATTATCAGAAATTTTAATTCTGGAGTGAACCAAATCTTCAATACGGAACCCCCTGAAGAGACATGTTTTTTGTGCTTCCCCAAGAAACTTTTGCATTCCCCTTGAGAAACTTTTGCATTCTCTCACAAAGATATTTGCGTTCCCTCGCAAGGATAGAAAATATATATATATATATATATATACACACACTACCGTTCAAAAGTTTAGGGTCAGTAAATGTTTATTCATGCTTTTTTTTTTGAAAGAAATTAATAAATTGTTACATTAATAAAAAGTGACATAATAGATTTACATTGCTAGAAAAGATTTATAGTTTGAATAAATGTTGTTTGTTCTTGAAAAAAAAAAAAACAGGTTAAAAAAAAAAAAAAAAAATTATGAAAATACGTTGTTTAGCATGGAATGCGTCGACGCATTGTTTTTCTGTCATGTTTAACACAAAACAAGACCCTAGAGCAGAGGGTAAAGGCTAGTATGGCAACATCGCTTCATAGAGTTGCGTTCATAGAGCATTTTATTATTATACGCCGTCAGCAGTTTTGGGGGTAATGCATTACAAGTAATGCAAGCTATGTAATATTACTTTTTTCAAGTAACTAGTAAAGTAATGCATTACTTTTTCATTTCCAAGAAAATATCTGAGTTACTTTCTCAAAAAAGTAACAGCAGTTATTTTTTGTTTCCTTTATGTATTTAATCACATTTTATTAACTAATGACTTTGCTGCTGACCTTTGTTGATCCAATTCAACCGTACACTGCAAAAATACTTTTCTTACTTACATTTTTTGTCTCATTTCCAGACAAAATATAAAAAAAATCTAAATCAAGAAGGATTTTCTAGACAAGTAAATAATTGTTTTCTTGTTTTCAGAAAAAACATGTCAAAATTAAGTGAGTTTTTGCTTAGAACAAGCTAAATAATCTGCCAATGGGGTAAGCCAAAAAAATCTTATTTCAAACAAAACAAGATTATTTTGCTTACCCCTTTGGGAGATTATTTTGCTTGTTTCAAGCAAAAACACACTTAATTTTTACAATTTTTTAGATATTTAGGCTGGAAACAAGACAAAAAATCTAAGTAAGAAAAGCATTTTTTGCAGTGTACTAATAAGCAAAACTTACTTTATATTAACTAACATTTGTGCTTTTTTTCTCATTGCTGAAGAGTGTTGAACTTTCTTTTCCTACAGTTCTACTGTACAGGCGTGAATTTAATTTTCCTTTACCCTTAGGCATATTCACTTAATTTCATTTTGGTGAATTACATTACATTTGCTAAGAATAGAATGTTATTAAAAACAAACAAGCAAACCCTGCCCAGATTTAAAAAGTAACGCAAAAGTAATGTAATGCATTACTTTCCATAAAAAGTAACTAACATTTTACTTTTTAGGGAGTAACGCAATATTGCAATGCATTACTTTTTAAATGTAACTTTCCCCAACACTGACCGTCAGAACCGCATACAACGTTATATAGCCGAACTGACGCCTTTCCATTGTCAGGATTCGTAACCGAATTCTCGGATTCAAAGCTGCTGAATGAAAGGAACAGCACGGGACATCGAGTTGACTATATAATCCTGACAGGTTTAACTGACCCACAGAGACGGAGAAATGATTTGTGTTCTTCTTAAGACCCACTGGAACTGCGGTCAGTGCCGTGGACAGACCGCACAAGCTCTGAAGTGCATGCTCCGAACAAGGCATTTAAAGTCATTGTTCGTTATTTAACTGTGTGATTGACTGGAAAAGCCTTGACTGGACTCATTTATTTATGGGCTGTCAACTGTGTTAAACTTCCCGGTGTTATGACACCATTTTTTGATTCTCTCTAGTTTCCTGAATGCTTTTGTGACTCATCGCGTAGCATACACGCCAAAGTTACAGATATGTATTCAAGCAGATGTTTTCATCTACTGAAAAAAACTACTTTAATCTACTTTCTCACCTGTGAGCAACTGCCGTCAGTCCCAAACAATAACTGTGAATGCACCCATAATGTGCATTTCTATTAACTGTATTGTATCACTGCCCATTCTTTCTTTCTTTCTTTCTTTCTTTCTTTCTTTCTTTCTTTCTTTCTCTTTCTTTCTTTCTTTCTTTCTTTCTTTCTTTCTTTTTCTTTCTTTCTTTCTTTCTTTCTTTCTTTCTTTCTTTCTTTCTTTCTTTCTTTTTAATTATTTCTTTCCTGCTTCATTGCTTTCCTTTCCTTCTTTTTTTATTATTTATTTATTGTTATTATTCTTTTTTCTCTCTTGGTATTATTTTTCTTTATTGTATTATGTTCTTTCTTTGTTGTTATTGTTTTTTTTTGTAAAGTATTAATTATGAGAAAACGTTTGAATAAAATATTAAAAGATTTATAGCAGAAGTTACTGTTATTTTTTGATAGTTTAACTAAAGAAGTTATCAACTGACAAGAAGATAATAAATAGAATAAATCGAAAAATAATTGTTAGATTAGTCGACTAATAGAAAAATAATCATTAGATTAGTTGACCAATCGATAAAAATAATCATTAGCTGCAGCTCTGATTCTGAGCTCATCTGCTTTCCTGTGCATAATATATTTTATTAATCTTTTTATGTTACTGTCTTTGTCCATTAATCTACCTTGAACATTTTCTATAACTGTTTTCTATGGGGGAGAAAAAGCTTAATGTGCGTTAGCGTGTTGTGTTCATGGCTATCTTAATAGTATTGTTATTATTATTATTGTTATTATCTTATTACTTAACAGTAATGTTATTAATAAGGTTATTAATATTAAAATTGTCATTAGTATTAATAGCATTTATTAATACACAAACTTTCTCGACTGAATGCAACAATTTTGCAAGAGAACGCAAAAAACAAGAAAAATACTTTTTCCTCCCACCCCAAATCTTTTTCACCATCATGTCCCTTTAGGGGCTCCATACTTTTAATAACTTTTAATTTTAAAAAATATTAGTAAATATGCAGATGAATCTCAATCAATACATGCTGTAGAGGTATTGTTTATTGTTAGTTAATGTTAAATAATCTAGTTATCTAATATTATCAATCCAAACCCTAATGAAAGTGTTACCAAGAAAATCACAGGTTTGAAACAACATGAGCGTAAATATTTTTGGGTGAACTATCACTTTATATTTAGCTTGTGAATCTGAAAGAGAAATTACAAAAGCATTTCAAAAGAAAAACGTATAACTTCATAAAATAACAAAATTGCTGTAGGCTGTGTGAACCTTAGTTAAACAGTGTACAAACAAACAGCCCTTTTTCACTGTCGGAGGGAGTCTAGAGCGTCTCAATCTAATGGGCTTTGTGTTTGGACATGTGTTCTGCACCCCAGAGTTCGCTCACCAGTTTTGAGTCGATTTTGGCATCCAGTCTGGCATTGCGGATCAGGTTCACGATCCATCTCTCTGCCTCCTCGGGGGTCATATTCAGCTTATCTGCCAACATGCTGCCCAGAGACAGGAAGAGCAATGGGTGAGAGGGAGAAAATGAGAAAAGCAGAGATTGCCTGAGGTCAACAACAAATTGTAGCTCTAGTCTTCAAACAAGAGATCAAACAGTCTCAATAAAAATCAATCCGTGTGATAAACACAAGCTTGCATAAAGGTTTAGACTAGTCTTAAAAAGTTAGTCACCTAATTTTTTCTTTAAGACTGGTCATAATTTTTTTTTTATTTAGTTAAAGAAAAATGTAGATAAGCTGAAGTCGCAGTACCTTCTCTATAATTAAATGTAAAAACAACACGGCTCCTGGCACAAATAGTGGTGTTCAAAGGAAAACAAAAAAATAAACATTTGTTACTTGAAATAACTGAAATTTAAAAAAATATATATGTAAAAAACTGAAAACTTACTTTATTTCAGCTAGTTGCAGAGGATTTCTTAATTTAGTTAAACTTAATATACTTAAGTAACTAAAACAAATAAAAATTAAACAAAATCAAAATGTACATTATTGTGACGTTGTTAAGCTTTGATTTAGTGTCAGTTTTGGCTAGAGTCCATTGATCCTGGCAGTGTGTTGAATCTTCACCGCATGCTACGGTCTTATTACAGCGCTAAGAGGATTAATGCACACTAGTCTATCAGGATTCCACATGGGAGGCGGCACTACCTGATGCTGATGCACTGATGGATCCGGCAGAACGTCTCGAAGATGAACAGCCGTGCGTTTTCAATGAAATCCTCCAAGCAGGCCACCAAGAAGAAATCGTTCACCAGCACCTTAAAAAAAGAATAAAATCCATTTGAAATGATCTGCTTTGAAAATTGTGCAAGTATTGTTGATGGTCCACTAAAAAGCTTTGACAAGGAATTATATACTTTTAATCAGTCTGTTAAAAATGAATTTATTTTCTCTTTTAAGTAAGTTGAGACTTTTCTCCTCCAATAAACTTTAACAGTGTGTAATTTCTGTACACAGGCACATTTAAAACTGAAAAAGGAAAATCCATTTGCAACTGTTTTTCAGCACTTTCAGAACTGCTGAAAAAGAAAGAAAGAAAGAAAGAAAGAAAGAAAGTCTCTCTCTCCTTATGCCCCCACTGCTTGAATTATTATTGAACATATCAGCACTTAATTTTAAATAACTGACAGTAGCTTAGATTGATTATTAAAGATAAAAAACACCTCTGGGAAAGCAAATAAAACACTTATATAACCACTATATGTACTACAATAGTTTGGAGTCGGTACATTTTTTTTAATAACAGATGTCTCTTATGCTCATTAAGGCTGCATTTATTGAAATCAAAAATACTGTGAAACATTAATATTGTGAAATATTATTACAATTAAAAAAACGTTTCTATTTTCGGATATTGCAAAATGATGAATTTTCAGCATCATTACTCACATACTCACATATAATTTTCACATATGATACTTCAGAAATCATTCTAATATGCCAATGCTCACATTTATTAAACTGTGATACATTTTTAAAAGATTCTAATAGAAAGTAAAAACAAACTGAAATGTTTATTTTGAAATGGAAGAATGTAAAAGTAATGTCACTTTTGAAGAATTTAAAGTAAAAAAATCTTTTTTACTTTTTAGTAATTAATCATTAATAATTGTTGTCATTTTTAATAATTTAGTAATTCATCTTACTGGCCCTAAAATGTACTATTATATATATATATATATATATATATATATACACACACACGACTACACACAATGATGAGTTTTTTTTTTTTTTGCTCACACTGCACACAGTTTATATAACTATAAAAAAAAAATATTAATAACAGTAATAACAGTATTTCTTTATTTATGTTCTAATACAATAATAAAATAAAGTGTGACATACTTATTTTATAATAAAAAATGAGTATTAAATAAAATACAAAAAAAAAATTATAGTAAACCTAACCTAAACCTAAAAAAATGCTAATACAGTGTTCATATTTACATTTTTTGTTTTATTATTTTATATGAATTTTCATCATTTTCAAAAATAAAATCAGCAAGCTTTTATTTTTGGCAGGTTGCTGAGTAAAGCACGTCAGTGAATGAAATGAAATGTTTTTTTGTTTTGCTCTGAACCGGCAGCGCATAGGCTAGATTTATGCTTTCAGATTGAATGGGAATCTTATTCAGTATTACAATTAGTCGATCTAAAAATGTGAATTGTACATTAACAGCTGTCAGCCATGTCAGTACACAAATGATCTTTTTTCGATCTTTTGACAAAAACATTTTCAACATTGAAAAGAAATTTTAAAGTTTCTTAAGCAGCAAATTAACATATTAGAATGATTTCTAAAGGATTATGTGACACTGGAGTAATACTTGCTGAAAATTCAGCTGCCATCACTGAAATATATTTTACAATATATTAAAATAGAAAAGAGTTATTTTAAATTGTTATAATATTTCACAACATTACTGTTGATACTGTATTTTTTATTAAATAAATGCAGAGTTGGTAAGCACAAGAGATATCTTTCTGACCCCAAACTTATGAACTGTAGTGTACTTTAGTATATATACTATATACTATTAGTATATATATATCTTTGAACTTTTGCCATCTGGTCGGCGCTACAGAGCCCCTAACACCAGAACAACCCGGCACAAGAACAGTTTCTTCCCCCAGGCAATCCACCTTATGAACAGCTAAATGTTCACCCTATTGTGCAATAAAAATATGTGCAATAACCTTCATCAATCATCAATAGCATAACTGCATATGCCACTTATTTCTTAATGTATTTCTATATATTTTTTGTCTATTTATATTTACATATGTGTATTTTCTATTCTCATATTATCCTTATTTATTTTTTATTGTCTGTGTTGTTGTTGTCTATGTACACTGGAAGCTAATGTCACAAAAACAAATTCCTTGTATGCGCAAGCATACTTTGCAATAAAGCTCTTTCTGATATACACACACATATATATAATTCTTTTTTATTTGGGCTAGTTAAATAAATTTTCAGGCTACCAAAATCTGAAGAGTACCTGCCCAAAGGGTTACCAGAGACTTTGAAAATTGGCGAGCACTGGAACCATATCGATTTAGGAAACCAGTATTGATATCTTGCCCTAATAATGTATCAAAATTCAACTTAACAGCAAATTAACCACAAGTGAAAAAAATCCGTGGACAGTTGGCATTTCATGTGAATATACAATAATTTACCCCCACTAGAGTTTTTTCTTGAATTAAAAAAAAACTTTCACTACAGCTGAACATAGATCAGCTTGTATAGACAAATCCCTGAGGCGTAAACTGAAACTGTGGTGAAAAGACAGGGGAGATTATGTTTTCACAGGTCTGAATGCTGAATGCTCCCACTGGCCCAACTAGGCCACGTCTAAGAGAGGAGCAGCCTCATAGCTGTAGGTCTGAAAACTGACAGCAGAAATGCCTTGAAAAGCCTAGTGAGAAACAGCAGTAAATTACAGTAGACAGGGATTTTCAGTGGATGAATGGACCTATGGCTCCAAGCAAAAGGATGAGAGCTCCTATCAATGCATGTCTCCAACTGATTCAAACAGAGGGAAGCAGTGTACTAAGGGGGAATCACAGGGATGACAGCCCCGGTAGCTGCGTTATACACACAGCGGGTGGTGAAACCTTACCGACTCACACTCCCTTAGTTTTTTCTGAGCGCTGTCGAAATCAAAGTTAACATAGAGGCACTCCACAAACTCTGTGATGGGATCCTTGTACGTGTACGACTCCTGTTGAGAGAGCAAAAGCAGAGCAGAACATTAATCTCGTGCTAATTTGACAGCAGAAATGTGGCAGCGCCCCAAGAAGCACTCCTACGACTACATTTAAAAGAGACGCTAATTCACAAGCTCTGAATCAATACTTAAAAAGAAGCACATCTAGTATGAATGTAATGGAATGCAACAAGCTAGAAACCTCAAAGGAGAATCTGTAAGCTCATTCATCAGAAACAACAAAGAGAACAATCTTCACAACATCCCAAACTGAAAGGAACTCTCACGTCAGATGCTCCTGAATTGGTTTATTTTGTGTAAAAACAATGTGTTAATGCTGATATTGATATAGATTTAATTTAGTTACAGATAGTATAAGTTATTATTAGTATGATTTTACTGCTCCAGCTCAGGTTTTAAAAAGATTTTTGATTGAATCCGAGCGCTTTCGGACCCCGCATAGAAGCCAACGCAACTACCACTTTTAAGGCCCAGAAAGCTAGTAAGGACATCATTAAAATAGTCCTCTAAGGTCAATATTTTTGTTTTCTTTGCACACAAAAAAAAATTTCAAAGCTCGTAGCTTCATAAATGTATGGTTGAACCACTGATGTCATGGTCTATTTTAACAATGTCCTTTCTACCTTTCAGAGCCTTGAACATGTCAGCAAGCTCTTGCATTTCATCAAAAATATCTTAATTTGTGTTTTGAAGTTGAACAAAGGTCTTGCGGGTTTGGAAAGACATGAAGGTGAGTAATTAGTGACAATTTTCATTTTTGGAAAGAAAAAAAAAACTAACATAAAAAATCTGAAAGCATCATACACTGTTGTGATATTTTCTAGGCAAATTAGAATATAATAATAATAAAAACTATTTTATATTATTGTCATTTCAAAGACAGTAATAGCCATATACTGTTAAACAACTGAACTGTAAAATAAATGAAAATGAATATTTCATAGGTTATTATAGATTATTTTTGCTTTACATTACAGTATGGAAAATTACAATACTTTTTTTCCTAATTGCTACACTTGAAAGAGATATTTTGAATTTGTACTGCAGTAACGTCACCCATTTAAACCACTAGTTGCCAGCAATTCATACTGCACTTTTAAGCTTTTATTTTGATGGAAAACTCCAGCTTCAGTGAATACAGGCAGAGCTGGGTAGAGTACTTACAAATTGTAATCAGTTACTGATTCCAGATTACATGACAAAAATTGTAGTCAGTAATGTAATCAGTTACACTGCATATTTTAGGTAATCTAATTAGATTACTTTTAGATTACTTTAGATTTTTTTATTTAACTCGTTTATCACATTGATTTAAATAGGATTATCTTGTAACATAATGATGTAAAAAAACGCAGAGTAAAATATGAAAATATGTTCCATTCATTGTAATTTACAACATGAAGTGCATTAAATATTTTATTACATCAAGGTCTCCCAAACTAGGGTTTGAACAGGAACTGCAGAGGGTTTGTGGGCTTAATGAAAAGATAACAATTAATTAAATCATATTTTTCTGTAATTAAAATAAATCATTTTAAAACATATGTCCTTTTCAAAGAATGTCTCTTTACTTGGTGGCCATATTTGCAATCCCTTCAGGCAGCTCATACAAGACAAGAATAATGAATGGGGGAATCCTGAAATCTCAAAAACTGCTTGCTGAACTCACAATTAAATTACATATATCAAATCAGCAACAAAACTCTTTAAAAATGAATTGCCCCATTAATGTTGTTTCTTACACTCAAACAGAGTTTAAAAGGCTTATTTTTCAGGTTAGACCAGCCAATGCGCATGCGCAGTCAAACGCACTTATGACTGCGCATGGGCTGGTCTAGCCTCAGGTTTCTATGGAAAATTTGTCTCTTTCATTTAGAAGGTAGAACTATTCCTCTATATTGCGTGTTGCAGTTTCTCCCATTCATAAGTATAGGAGTGAACCGTAATTGTGTTTTATTAGTCTTTGTTTTAAAATAACAATTAAAATAAAACACTTACTAAAAAAGATGAAATATTTTTATTTACCCGCATGCCATGTGACCATTAATCAACATCAAAGAAACCGTGAACATGCAGATGTGATACTTAATTATTGAAATATTTCATTTAAAATCTCAGGGGTACTTAAAGTAAATATATTTGTTGAATAAGGTTTAGATGACAAAAAGTTTGGGAATGCCTGCATCTAAATAAGAAATAACACTGCATTTTAAAGACAAAAGCCTTCTAAAGACACAATAATGCATGGTTAAAAAACCTACAGAGTGATAATTCAAATAAAAATGAATGTGTCCATCAGTAGCTGATGCAATGTTGAAAATCCAGTGATCAAATGCTGTGTCGCCTTCTAACTAATGACTGGTCTATGTGTGAATGTCCACAAAACTGGACTTTCTGAGTGTATATAATCGGTAGGCTATTTTAGAAAGGAAAATTTAAAAATGCAAAAGAGAAATTAATCAATGAATTATGAATCATTTATTGCTATTGTGTGAATAATATGTAATCATGTAATCCATAAAAAAGTAACTGTAGTCTGATTACAAGTACTTTAAAATGTAACTTACTCTAATTACAAGAACTTCATTTTTGGAATCTAATTACGTAATCCAGATTACATGTAATCAGTTACTACTCAGCTCTGAATACAGGCTTATAAAAATGCATCTCACTACAAAACTAGTGAAATGCTGTAATCATCTGCTGCAAAAGTAAAGCATAACTGGTGCAGAGGCATACAAAACACCGGATCACGAGCTGATCGCCTGAACGAAGTGCACACTTTGCTTTGGAACACGTAGTAAAAACAGACTTCGGATTAAGCAATATTGTGTTTTCAGTTTTAGTTTGTTTGAAAGATACTGTGCCACAGCATAATGGCCCAAAGCACAACTTAAAAGACCTTTTATGTTAGAATAAGAAATTTAAATATATTTTAAAAACTACGCTTTTTGCCCAGAAGACCTATTGTTTCATATGACGAAGAGACCACAATAATATCAATACCAAGATATTGATAATACCGTTACATCCCTACATTTAACAAAGAAACATCTGTGAGATTACATTATCCATTTTGTTCATATATGGCTAACAAACATGTCCGGTTGGTGTTTGGCTGACATGACCCTAATCCAGAGTAAATATAGACACACTAGTCATTTAGGTAATCAAATGGCTAGTTAAATCTGCTGTGATAATGCTGACCTGTTGGATGACCTTGACCAGATCTTTGAGGACCTGTCGTCGCTTTCTCACGTCTTTGTTGGTGATTACAGCCGTGGTCAGGTAACGGAGAATATGAGGGCACATTGTCTGAATTGCATTCAGGTACCTGAGAAACAGACAAAAACCATTAATATCACAAAATACATTATAAACTACCTACCACTCAAATCCTTGGGTGTCAGTAAAATTTTTTGAAAGAAAATACCATTATTAAAGGATTAGCTGACTTTCAGAACAAAAATTTACAGATAATGCACTCACCCCCTTGTCATCCAAGATGTTCATGTCTTTCTTTCTTCAATCGTTAAGAAATTTTTTTGAGGAAAAAGTTTTTTGAGGAAAATTTATGTCGAAAAATTCCAATCTTGTTTTCTTACCCAAATTCAAAAATCACCCTACGTTGCTGCAGGAATACCAACCCACTGTTTACAAAGTGGACATACAAAGAGGATCAAATGCCCTTTACCAAAAAACATAAAACCACATTGTAGGAAGATTTTGAAATGGAAAACGAAAACAAGATGGGAATTTTTCAACATTCCCTAATCCCTAACTGTATTGACTCAGATCACACAGACTACGCATGTGCATCGCAGTGAAGAGACAGGACGAGCATTTGAGGTTAAAAAGTATATAGATTGTCAATTTGTTTTGAAAATAACCAGTCGTTTCCCTAGATAAGACCCTTCTTTATAGGCTGGGGTCATTTAGAGCCCTCTGAAGCTGGATTTAAACGGCATTTTGGAAATTCAAACCTGGGGGCACCATAGAAGTCCATTATATGGAGAAAAATCCTGAATTTTTTTCCTCAAAAAACAATGTCTTTACGACTGATGAAAGAAAGACATGAACATCTTGGATGACAAGGAGGTGAATACATTATCTTTACATTTTTGTTCTGAAAGTGAACTAATCCTTTAACCAAGAATGCATTAAATTGTAATTGTAAACTGTAATAAATTAGTAAACAAATAGTACTCTAAACATAATACATGGAAGAAAAAATGTGTGAATATTCAGTTTAAAAAAGTTTTAATAATAATTATAGTATTTTCTATGATTAAGTGGTTAATCTTGTTGTAAGATTTATTTTTATCATTTAATTGTTTTATTTAAATTAGCCAAAAATAGGAACATATAAACAACTACATTATACTGTACAAAGTAACACAAGACTTATATAGTTCTGTTACATGTTAAACCTAGGGATGGGTACCGAACTCTGTACTTTTATTGGCACCGGCCGAATTGCGTCGGTACTACCGAGTATCGATTCACATAAAATCAATCGGTGCTCAATTTCGGTACCTGAGAGAACACGTCTGCGTGCCGCATGAGTCTGGTACGTAGCGAAAGCGTGCGCACGCGAGAGAAAGACTGTGCGTAAACACACAAGGCAATGGCTAACAGAAAGCGCTCTAATGTGTGGGTTACATTTCACAAAGGTTCATGCGGACAATGCCGCCTGCAATATTTGTAATAGTAAGTGCAAGGCAGGCAGTGGTAATACATCCAACCTGAGGAAGCACTTAGTTAAACACAACGTGCATTTAAAAGCGCAGGAGTACAATTTATTAGATAGCCAAACCCAGGGCTAGAAATGGTGTGGGACACGGGGGACAGAGTTTATCTGTGCGCGTCCTGCCACTCATAGATACAAATACACACACAAAAGCAAACAACATACAACAAATCTTTAATTTGGCCACAATTACAGGTGCCTGTCTTATAAAAGTACGTTTAGAGAAAATATGAAATAATTTTAAATGTTATTTTGGACTATAAAGGGTTTTAGAATTAAATAAATCTGAAAGGACATCTAAAATTACCATTAACTTCCCTGCTTCTTATAAACCTATAGGTCCTATTGAAAGGTAATTTAAATAAGCAGAACAATACCATTGTTGATTTAAGTATTGTTTTACTTTTCCATAATGCATATTTAAAATGTATTACACCACTGGTTTTCAGTCGCGATCCTCGGGTGGGTCGCGGGACTTTAAAAATGGGTCGCCAGGGTGATTTAAGAAAGATGTATATATGTATGTAACAAAGTTAAAGACTCAGGGAGAAGGATGCGGGAAGCTGCAAATGTAACTTTAATAACAAAAACATTAACAACAATATGAAAGTAAGCGGCAGCTGCCTCAGGCTAGACTCCAGTGTGTATCTGTGTTTGCGTTTATCAGTTAGAATCCACTCACCGCTCAAAACTCTGGACTTTTTGTTCAGTCCTGAGTTCTGCAAGCTAATTAATCCTCTCATTATAACAAAGCCTGTAGATGTGCCTGTAGAATGCACGTTCAGTGGCGCCGAGAGTTTCACGTGATCGTTAAAACGAAACCACAAATAAAACGTGCACGTGCATTCAAAAGCAATTTTAAAACCCTCCAATTTTTTAGATGCGCGCAAATTAGGCTATATAACATATCCACTGAAAGTCACTTAAATCAGAGTAAAGTGTCGAAAAAGGTACCGTTGGGTACCGGTATCGAATTTCAGGTACCGGTACTAGAACCGTACCAGTAAAAATGTGAACGGTACCCAACCTTAGTTAAACCGTACTTTTATTCTGACAGGTTGCTGTAAAGTTTCTGTTTGTATACAGTATGATATGATGCTAGAAACGGTAAAATTCACATGAAGTGACACTCACAGTCACAGCAGCTCTGGAAATTGAGTTTATCTGTTCACATACGACACAAACAGCAAAAAAATTACCAGGAGCATCACGCATGCTTCAATATTTGTGTAGTAAACAAAACCACATCTCTGACATTTATACATACAGAGGCAAACGGAACATGCAGGATTCATACTAAAACCGTCTATTTGCGTTTCAGTATTCACAGACAGTAGTCCATGTCACGATTCGAATTAAGTATCAGACACACTTTTGATTTATTCATCCAAATATCGACAAATTCTGCAGCATTCCACGCTATAGAGTAAATTCCGTTTTTATAAATGGACTCCGCGATCCCGTCCGTGTTTTCGCAGTGGAGAAATTGTAGATGCGCGACCATGTCCAGACAGAAATTACATGCGTTGTGTAAATAAGATAAATAACAACTACAAAATAAATATTTAGTTTGTTAATAAAAGAACAGATAATTAAATTAACTTGACCTTCAAGGCGGGCGGGGGGGTATAATGGCAGAGGAAACACTGCTTTTCGTCAACAAAACCTGCTTTGATTGCTTCATGTTTTAATATTACATCACAGTGGTCCTTCAAACACTCAACACAGAGTGTGTCATCTTCAAAGTGCTCAGACCGAGCAGCTCTTGTTATATGGTCACGCAAACATGCACTGTTCCCCCTAAAAAATTTAACGCTTTCAAGAGCAAATCTCATTAACTGTGAATTTTCCGGCTACCCTCTCTGAAGTAATTGTTGCAAACAACACTTCCTGGCAAGCAAGCCCCTTCAGCAAGTGACATAAATGTTATGCAAATGTAGTTTGCTGCACTTCTACATTCTTTAATGAGCAATTTGAGAGCGCTTGTTATAGCGGAAGAGGGAATTTCCATAATCGTACTCACTGGGGCTGATAGAGGAACAGCTCGATGATGTTGTCTCTGCCTTTGGGGTGGTTAAAGAAGACGAACAAAGACCAGTGGATGAGCCACGTCCTCTGCTGCAGCGACTGAAGAGGAGAACTCACCGACTGAACCGAGGAAGGAAAGAAAAACACGGTTTAATTAAAAATATGTCAACACTGCTTCAGTCTTATGTCATGTCGTTGACGTGACATTACAAGCACGGACTAGCAAAGCAAATGAGACTGCAGTAAATCCACACGCATCCATCTTTAACCTCACCGCAAATAAAAATGGCAAGCGTTTACTTCTCAGGGCTGATGCAATGTAAATGTCATCCTGGTCAATTTTGTGTGTATAGTTGATCTAATGCCTGATGTCTACTAAAGGGCTGTTATATCTGAGCTCAAAGGAACATGGAAGATCCGGCAAATTAACTAGTGGTAAAGATATTGGATTTCTCTAGCTGATGAAATACAACTGCAAAGCTTTTATTTCACAAGGAGACTTTAAAAGGTTTAAAGGATACCAGACAGACATACGTTGTTGTCGATGGTCTCTCGTAAGCGCGTCAGGTCCTCCATGGCTGCCTCCCAGTTTTGCATGAGGATCTCGGATGCCAGTTTGCCCCAGAGAGAGCTCAGAGCATTCCTGTCCGTGGAGGGAACCTGGGTCATGAAATAAAATTATATTATACTTTTTTTTTTTAATTATAAACTATTTTCTATTTGTGACCCTGGACCACAAAACCAGTCATAAAGGGTCATAATATAAGCTTTCCATTGGTGTATGGTTTGTTAGGATAGGACTATAATTGGCCGAGATACAACTATTTGAAAATCTGAAATCTGAGGGTGCAAAAAAAAAAAAAAAAAAAAAAAAAAAAAAAAACAACACTGAAATATTGAGAATATCACCTATCGTCTTTAAAATTGTCCAAATGAAATTCTTAGCAATGCGTATTACTAATCAAAAGTTAAGTTTTGATATATTTATGGTAGGAAATTTACAAAATCTGTACTTAATATCCTTAATATAATATACTTAATATTTCTGATTCTTCAGAAATCATTCTAATAGGCTATGGTGCTTCAGAAAAACTTATTTTATTGTTTTTTAACGATACATTTGTCTAAACTGACAACATACATTTTTTCAGGATCATTTGATGAATAGAAAATTAAATATGTATATACATATATACAATTTTTAATTAATTAATTGACTAATTTTGAATAAATGTTTTAATTATATTTATTTATTTTAAAAACAGACATCCTCGTATAAGCTATTTTTGCTATATTTAAACCAGCACATTTACAATGCATAATACTTTTGTTTATGTTCATTTAACAACCTCTTCAAACATTGGAAGGTATTGTTTTCAGCTGTTTGTTCAGATAAATTGCTAAAAACAAAAGCTGTTAAGGCACTCAGGGATGAAACACATTAAATTGTTCTTACTTTTCTGCCGAAGGCAGTAATTTTAGAGTCTATTTCACACTTCACAAATCAAATGAACCAAAAATAACAAGAAAAACACTAGCAGTCTTGGTGACATAAACAACACTTACAAGCACACGGAAAAAGTAAAGATACTCTGCAGCCCCCGAATAGTTGCCACACTCATACTGGAATTTGGCATAGCGGTATAGCGTATCCAAATATTCCTGACGAAACTGAGAATAAAAGAATAACAGATTGAGCAAATCACTGGTGGAATCAAATATTTAATGATGCAGTAAGATGTTAATTAGCTTCCCTGAAAATGAAAACGTATGAGGTATGTTGCAAAACTTACACTATGTTTGTCTGCCAAATATTCAAATAGCATCCTCCCATCTCTGAAAAAAAAAAAAAAAAAAAAAAAAAAAAAAAAGGGTATTGTTTATATGTCAAGATGCTCACATAACAGTCAAATTAACCAGACAGAAATTATATTTAAAAAAAAAAAAAAAAAAACTGTAATATGATGACAGCAGACCTGGTGGACTGCATCTGTCTCTGAGTCTCTGGATCTTCGAACATCTTCACAATAGGCTCAGTTTCAGACTGAAGCTGCTTCAACTGTGCCACCACTGTGGTTCTTTTTTCCCTTAATGCTGCAGACAAAAATTCATATATGTAATGTACAAGCAGTGTATAGTAATGCATTTTATTTGATGTGAAAATCTCCATTATACATCAGGATATGTTTTTATTTAACTTTGTACATGCTGTATATTTTAAGTAAGAAAAGAAAAAGCACTTACAATGTGGAATGTCTTTATCAGGATAAAGGTTTTTATATACATCCATGGCAAAGTCCACCATGTTAGTGTCGCTGAGAAGATCCAGCTTCCCTTGGAGCAGTTCTTTCTCATTGTAGATCTGAGAAAACAATAAACAATAGATTTAACAGCACTATATCATGTTTTCTGTATATCATGTAGAATAATAATGCAGCATAAAAACAAGATCTGAACAGACATGAAGTGATGCTATACGATAGTAATACGTTTTTACAAACACCACAATAGTTAATAACAACAATGTTGACGTATCTATGGTAATTACGGAGTACTTTAAAGAATACCATGATATTATAACACAATAACAGTAACGTTATGTCCCAGTACCATGGCACTGTAGAAACACAAAGAGAGATCAGAGAAACCCAATAAGAACTCATACTTTAAATACAGCTGATCTGTCAAGAATAAAATGAATAAATGTTTCATGTAATTATGTCTATAAAGAAGTCATTTATGTTTAATATATCAGAAAACCAAATATTTTTTTCCAGATCAGCTGACTATCCACCACACGTGGCGCTGCCAATTTAGCGACTACCAAGCAAATAAAAATAACCAAACAACTAAGTATATACTTTAAACCCCCGTAATTTATATATTACCTCCTTTACAGAAAGAAATTCCAGCAGCGGAAAGACCAAATGCCGGTCTAAAAAATGCGCGATCTTGGTAGTCAGATCGTACTCCGCCATTTTGGAAATGAAATGAGCCTTTAAAAAACTTTATTCAAACGCCGATGGAAACAGTGACCTGCTGCACCTCCCAAGCACTGTTAGCCAGATGCATACTGGCTGTCAGATTGAAATTCCCCATACTTTGTTGATAGATTATTACTGTTGTTGTTTCTGTAAAACTATAACAAATTCATATAAGATATGATATTTCAGTTTCATGTTTTGACGACTATAGTAGGATATGGAATTAACTGTATGCTAGTAACCTACTGGGTTATTCATTTTATGAGGTAAATTATACATTTGCTCAGTAATTTGCACATTTTTACAAAAGGGTAGGCCATACCAAATGGTCAATCTCTGACATGTACATACATAAACATAAATTTTATAGCCTAATTATTTACATAATAGCAAATTTAGCAGGACGTATAGGAGGATAAAAAGCTAAAGTAAGCACTGAGAAGCTTAAAGTTGAGAGTTGCAAATTATGTACACAAAGCAAGCAACCTGTTCTGCAAAAATGCCATATATATATATATATATATATATATATATATACCTGCAAGAAACTGTAAGCAAAAATTAGGTGACCTGTTTTTTCATTTCCCAAAGGATTGTGGTGGGGCTGCTTGCAGTTTTGGGCAGACAGAAGATTTCTTGTCCTCCAACACTTTCTGTGTGAATGTACCACTGACAGAAGATATGAGTTCATATGCACTAACATGGCAAAATTCACAACTTTGAATAAATGAAGTAATGTGATTTCCATTTGAACAGCCAAATCCCTCACAATCTTCAAGAAACAACGGCAAACTCATCTCTTCCGTGGGCATCTAACTACCTCCTTATAAATAAAAATTACGGCTTCACTTTTCCTATTCTCTTACTATCCTTTATCCCGTCCTGCTGTAGTTTTTACTATTTTGAATGCTGACTGAAACCTTATATAATGGCCATCTTATGGTAAATCACTTGTTTATTTCTCACCTGTATAAGTAGCTTTGGAAGCCTCTGGCAAATGAATAAATGTAAATGAGTTTACTTGTTTATCCAATATATGTTGAAATGCATTGCAGGAAGAAGGACCCAACTATGTCAGAAAGTAGGGTTTCCACAGTAATTTTGCAAAGGTTATGTCATATCTTGATGTAAAAGTTTACTTAATTTAATAAAGGAAGAAACAGGATCAAGTGATCTGACTCTCAAGAAGAGAGTGACTCCTCTCATGATGGACATATCATCATTTGCAGTTAATTGCTAAATTTGTCATGGTCCTCAGCTCTGTTAAATGCCACAGTACATCTTTTGAAGTTTTTTATCTAGCATTAAATTAAAATATGTCAAAAGAGCCGATTTCAAAGTCAATGAGTCTGAATAAACAAAAAGGTTGAGTAAACGCAGTAACACTCAGTCTAGCGTGGCACATTAAAAAGAATTTCAAACAGGAGGTGATCTAACCAACTCTCTCCAAAGCCACTGGGCTAATGAAAAATATACTCAAGATAAGAGCACATTAATTATAAATTGATATGATCTGTCATTTATTTCCTATTAAAACATCATTAGTCCAGAGTGATAGTCTGTTTGGATGGTTTCTGTATTTGATATCCTTGCCTGGAAAATGGCCTTTGTTGCAGATTACAGGCTATTAATTGAGACAAATTAAAACATATTATGTGTAGATATTAATTTGTTCCCCAGTCCTGCAGAGTAAACATGTCCTGTACGAGATTACACTATAGGCTATTAGTCATCACAATGAATATTTCAACCCATGCTGGCTAATCTCATAGTCTTCAAGCCTATCATGCAGAGATACAAATTTATTGCAGTACCCATACATGCTGTGTGTGTATGTGTGTTAGCTGCAATAAATCAGAATGACATGGATTAATCTTCATTGAGGCCAGTTGGTTTTTTGATTCACATTAATTTGATTTAATGACAGAGGTTATTTTTAGACCAGTGGCTGTGGTTCTCAGTTAGTTTTTCTTTGCTCGAGACTCATTTTTCACTAGACAATTATGACTCAAAAAAGTCACAAAATTGTTTATTTCACAAAATTAAAGCTGTTGTAAAAACACTGAAATGTATTAGTAGTAGTAGTAGTAGTAGTAGTAGTGTTAGGTAAGTTGATTAATCAGATCATATTTATCTATTTTAATTATTAATTAATTAATTAATAATAATAATAATAATAATAATTACTATTATTCTTATTGTTGTTGTTGATATAGGTAAGTTTATTAATCAGATGATATTTATCCATTTTAATAATTAACTAATAATTATAATTATAATTTATTGGTAAGCTGATATTTGTTAATAATAATAATAATAATAATAATAATAATAGCTGTTAAGTTGATTAATCAAATTATATTTGTCCATTTTTATAATTAAATAATAAATAATAATAATAATAATAATAATAATAATAATAATAATTATTATTATTATTATTATTATTATTATTATTTATTGGTAAGCTGATATTTGGCAATTTTAATGACTGAATAATAATAATTGTTGTTGTTGTTGTAGGTAAGTTGATTAATCAAATGATATTTGTCCATTTTTATAATTAAATAATAATTAGTAGAAGTAGAAGAAGAAGAAGAATTATATTATTGTTGCTGATGTAGGTAAGTTGTAGGTCAGGTGATATTTATCCATTTTAATAATAATAATAATAATAATAATAATAACAATAATAATAATAGTAGTAGTAGTAGTAGTAGTAGTAAGCTGATATTTGTCTATTTTAATCACTGAATAATTTTTTTTTATTAATATTATTATTGTTGTTATTGTAGGTAAGTTGATTAATCACATGATATGTATCCATTTTAATAATAATAATATTAATTAATTAATATTTAATATTATTTATTATTGAATATTATTAAATAATAATAATAATAATAATAATAATAATAATAGTTTAATATATATAATATATAATATAAATATATTTTTATAGGTAATAGGTGGTTAATCAGATAAAATATATATTTTAGCAATATAAAGTATTATACTGTATAATTATTATGTAAATGTTTATTTCATTACATTTGTGCACATTTTAATTTATGTCATTTAATTACAGTAGCTGTGGTAGTGCTAGTTGTCCTGTAATATTTACTTAATAAAAATAATATTTACTTAAAATACTTCAAATTTATTATGTGTTCAGATAATTATAAATACTCATAATTTCAACCTCAGCATCTGTTTTTCCTATGCAAGGCTACAATGTAGACATTATCCAATTTTTTTTAGATGACTAGTTTTTTATTCTTTGAATGGAAAAATTGAGGTGCACTGGGGACACTGAATTCAAGACAAAATGAAACATTGTGATGCGGAACAGAAAGATCTCCATGGTAACTCTTGGTAACTCATGGTAACTCAGTTATTCTGATAAATGTGACAGATCATCCCTTAGCCTTGATAACAGCAAAACATCAGCCTCACTTTTAATCGTGCAGCATGAAAAGCATGAGGGGGCGGGTAATTCAGTATTCACAAATTATACGGCTATAAAGGGCTCATTTAGACGAAAGAGCACAAGAGAGAATAGAGCAGAGACAGAGTGATCTGCATTACAAAGGAGGTCAGGTTTAACTAACCTGTAACTGAGCCATACTAGATATAGTCTCAGTGCTGTTCCACCTCATTAATCTCACTTCTGTTTCATCTCCATTGTGGGTATTTTTTTTACACTGGCGATTTTATCACTGCTTTTCCAAAGCACTTCCCACTATGCCTCATAAAAGCTCAAGTTTGACAGATGGCTTCATTTATTCTGGACAGCTTCAGGAGCAGGTTGAAGGTGCTCCATGGAAACCAAACCATGGTGGGGGTGCTGCTTGCCCAGAAGGTGTGGGCATAAGATTTTGTCCTCCGGCACTTTCTGTGAGGTTGATAGGTATCACTGAAGAAGATCATCCTTAAGGGACAAATAAATAATCCATCCATGCATTTGGTTGCTAGGGCGAACTGACTCCTTGGGGAAAATGGTTCGTCTGCCTTGCTTGCAGATCTCAAAAGCCTAGCGGGTCATGTGAGTCATCAGCCAAAACAGAGCAGATATAGGGGTCTTTCAAAAGCGCTGACTCCATAGCAGTGCAGTCTTTTAATCTAAATCAAAGGATACTGGGTGTCATTTTTGCTATAAAAAAGTGAAGGAAGCTGAATTTGATTTAGTCTTGCTCTGTAGAAAAAGCAGAGATCTCTGTAACTAAAAATGTTTACTGACCCCTTGCATCTGTGTTGTGCACAAAACTGTGTTTCTACACAGTTAAAAGTGTAGAAATTCCCTTTAGCCGAATACTACTGACCTTAATCTCAGTGACCCCTTGATATCAGACACTGCTGTTCAGAAAATAAATTATCAATGGCTGCAAATAGAGATTTTTTTACAAGCAAAAACCTAGTATGTGTCAGTACAAGTTCAAGACCACAACATGCAAAAAGCATTCTCAACAGCAGTGTTTACGTTTCAGGGCTGCAGACAACTAAATGCACCAATAATTTTAAATCTAGCCACAGTGGTCATTAAAATGGCATCTTTGGAATCTGTGCTGGATTTTCTTGCATGCAACAATGCAACATGGCACGAGACATGGTGTCTGATTTGTGAAAAAAAAAAAAAAAACTCTTAAAAGGGATACACTCTTAAAAATAAAGGTGCTTCACCATACCATAGAATAACCTTTATTGTCTAAATGGATCCACTAAGAACCTTTAACATCTTAAGAACCTTTCTGTTTCACAAAAGGTTTTTTGTGGCGAAAGAAAGTTTTGTCAGATTATAAAAAAGTAAGAAAGAGATGGTTCTTTGTTCTTTGTGGAACCAAAAATGGTTCTTCTATGGCATCGCTGTGAAGAACCTTTATTTTTAAGAGTGTTGTTCACCCAAAAATGAAAATTGGCACATGATTTACTCACCCTCAAGCCATCCTAGGTGAACATGTCTTTCTTCTTTCAGAATAATACAGTTCGGAGTTATATCAAAAAAATGTCCTGAGACTTCAAAGCCTTTTTGCAATGAATGATGGTTGAGAATTTGAAGCAAAATAAAGTGCATCCATCCATCCATCCATGATAAAGTGCTCCACACGGACCCGGAGGGTTAATAAAGGCCTTCAAAAGTGATTCGATGCATTTGTGTAAGAAAAATGTGTAAGTGGCATTCCAGCAGATGATGTATGGGATGTAGTCGTAGCATAAGCTTCGGTGAGAATATGCTAGACATGTGAGAACCAAGTTTTGTATACAGCAAGGTTAAACCAGTCTAATTTAACTTGAAATCCTCATTTTGTACTTCTAATTTGTGACAGTCAGCAGAAGCTAGAGATTACAGCTCATAAAGTTATAGATATAGGCCTTTATTAACCGCCCTGAGCCATGTGGAGTACATTTTATGATAGATGGATGCACTTTATTTTGCTTCAAAAACTCAACAGCCATTCACTGCCATTATTAAGCTTGGATAAGCCAGGACTTTTTTTTAATTTAACTCCAATTGTACTTGTCTGAAAGATGAAAGTCATATACACCTAGGATGGGTGAGTAAATTGCCTTGTCCAAATACTCACACTTGCGGCCTTGGCCACTTGAAAGTTTGTGCGTGCAACAGGAAGTAAGTGCGCAAGACTGTCCAAGGTCTTAAATACGCCAACGTGCAGTGCCCTTAACACACACTAAATACCCACTATCTTGAATACCGCTCTGGAGCTTAGTGTATTATAACATCATGCATCATGTTCTGGAAACAACTCGTGAGACTTTTTGCCGAGATCTCGCGAGAGGTCACTGAAACCTTTCCTCTGTAATTGAAATATTAATGTAATAGTTAAATATTACATCTAATTTGGTAGAAACACAAAGTGTTGCATGTTTTATTGGTGCAAAGATGAGTAGTGGTTTTTATTTTGTACAACATTTGTAACTGCTTTTTATCACTTACTTAGAAGCACCACAAATTAAACTGAGTCATTTATAGGGACTACTGAACAGAAACTTAGAAGTTGATTTTAAAATGCAAAGTATTGAAAATAAAGCTCTTGCATTATTGAAAAAATAAAAAAAGTGTGTCCGATCAGGTAATGAAAAGTTCGACACACACTTGAGGTCTTAATCCTCACTTGAACACTTGGGCCAAAAACAGGAAATACGTCATATAAGCAGTCAAGTGGTCAAGTGCAAAGACCGCAAGTGTGGGTATTTGGACAAGGCAAATCATGGGGTAATTTTCATTTTTGGGTGACTTAAGTAACTTGTTCTCTTACATGAGTCACTGTTTGAAACACAACTATTTGAAAATCTGGAATTGAAATATTGAGTTAATTGCCTTTAAAGTTGTTCAAATGAAGTTCTTAGCAATGCATATTACTAATTAAAAATGAAGTTTTGATATATTTACAGTAGGAAATTTACAAAATATCTTCATGGAGCATGATCTTCACTTCACATCTTAATGATTTTTGGCATAAAAGAAATGTTAATAATTCTGACCCATACAATGTATTTTTGGCTATTGCTACAAATATACCCGTGCTACTTAAGTTTTGTGGTCCAGGGTCACAAATAATAATAGTCTGTATGAATGTGCAACTTAAGTCAAGTCTGTGTTATATTGTGACAATCACCTGTAACCATAGCAACAGTGACTAAAGTAATATCAAAGATGGCAATGTCCAAAACTACAAAGAGTGATTACATTTGACATGACAAAGTTCAACTGAAGCGTGATTTCATCTGTCAAATCTTAATTAACCTACGACAGCTTTTATACCTCAGTAAAGAGCGGAGCATTTGAGTCACACACAGACCACAAAAGGAGTAGCTGTGGTGAAGGACAGTGACTGGACCTAAACTTTGAGATGACGCACAGCTCATATCTACGTCACTCTGAGTAATTGAAACCAAACAAGTAATAGATGCATATGTGTGCAGTGTGGCTATCTTGCACTTTGTGACATGACAGAGCACTTGTTGTCCAGTACGGTTTTGTTCACACAGCAGGGCTTCAAACTGATCGATTATTTTCTAAACAAATTGACAATTTCTATACTTTTTAACCTCAAACACTCGTCTTGTCTCGTTTCCGAGATGCGCATGCGTAGTCTGTGTAATCTGGGTCAAAACAGTTAGGGTATGTCGAAAAACTCCAATCTCATTTTGGTCTTCAACATCAAAATCGTACAACGTTGTTTTACCTTTTTTTGTAATTTTTTTGTAACCAGCGTTTTATATTCTTTGTATGCTCACTTTGTAAACACTGGGTTGATACTTCTGCAGTGATGTAGGGTGATTTTGAAGTTGGGGAAGAAAACGAGATGGGAGTTTTTCGACATACTCTAATTGTATTGACCCGTTGTATTGATCACACTGACTACGCATACACATCGCAGAGATGAGACAAGACGAGCATTTGAGGTTAAAAAGTATATACATTGTCAATTTGTTTCGAAAATAATAGATGGTTTCGCTAGATAAGACATTTTTTCCTCATCTAGGATTTTTTAGAGCCCTTTGAAGCTGATTTTACACTGCATTTTGGAAATTTAAACTTGGAGGCACAATAGAACACTATTATATAGACAGAAATCCTGACATGTTTTCCTAAAAAAAAACATAATTTCTTCACGACTGAAGAAAGAAAGACATGAACATATTGGATGACAAGTGGGTGAGTATCTGTACATTTTTGTTTTGAAAGTGAACTAATCCTTTAATGACTCAAATACGGGACTAATAAATTTGCTGTTGTGAATGTGGCAAAATTTCTAAAGTGCCTTCAGCATTCAAGCTTGTTCCCTGTCCTCTACATTTGCATTTGTATGAATTGGACTCAATGGAATGAAAAGTGTAGCGTGAACGCTTCTTTAGTGGTTAAAATCAGACATACTCAGGGGGCGTTTACACAGTTGTGTACTGGAGGGTATACACAGGAATACAGCGTATACCCACTTCTTTTTCAGGGGGTTTGGAATGAAGCGTATACCCACTTCTCCAGGCACCACTACACCACTGCGTTTACATGAAACCAACTGGAAATGTATGCGTTTTGGCTATCTTTGGTTATTGACATGACAAGAATGTTTTGGAGGACTGAAGACGCAAACGTTAGACGCAAATCAATAGCATACTTGCGGCACTGAGCTTAAACAATGTCACTGAACCGACCAATACTCGCATACTCGCATTATTACTGCTGAAAATGGTCAGTTATTGTCATGTTTTGGGCTGTACTAATTGGTTGAACTGGGAAAAACATTTGGAGTACTATAGACTGACAAAAGTTATAACAAATCAATGAGAAGAGTGCAAAAGCTGTCTGAGGAACAAAAGGCTGTATGGTTGGGTAAACTAAACAAGGATTTCCAGGGCAAGAATCTTAACAACATTCATATTTGTTTTTACCAATTTCCAGTCAGGTAGGTGAAAAAATATTAGACTAATTAATACTGCTTTACCACCTATTAACTTTAGTTTGCCAGAATATTGCGGCCTTTCCAGCTTACTTCTTGCTTAAGTCCTTTGCAGCTTCCACATGTTTTTCCCCCGTGGTTTAGCCAGCATAAATTAGCAGAACAACATATTCAGTAGTTCATTAACCATGCAATCCATGCTGTTGTTTACAAGTTTTGCCAATATGGCCACACACCCAGGTGACTGACCAATCTGTGATGTAAGTGCAAACCCTCTATTGTGTATTACGTGTTCTGTTTATGGTATGTTTCTTTATGAAGTGACATTGTAAAAAGAAACGATTTTCCATTTTTCGTACATCATTGTCATGTAAACATACCATTAGACAGTGATTGTGTAGAGACCCAGACACATCACGTCAAAAGCCAACTGAACCAATCATATTCTACACTGGATGTGGCACAGCTGCCAACAATAAATGATAAATGGATGTCCCGTTCTATTTCTGACGTAACTACTTCATGTGCTTGCACAACTTCCAATGGATTTGGAACACTGTGAACTGAAAACAGCTACTGTGACGCATACTTTAGGTTCAGGGGACTTCAACATGCTTACTGATTTGTTTTTGATATGACAATGTGTAATAGATACCTAGTTTCAACAGTCTTGCTGTATTAAAATAATACATGGTATGTTATTCAAAAGAAACATTGATTTCTTATTATTCCTAAACATTATTTTTATAGTATTGTGAAACCAAACAATGTGTCAGGAAAAACAGGTCATAAACACTCTGGTGTTTAAGACTTTCAGTACCTGTGCTCTGAGCACTTAAGAAACGAGATCAATACAGAATGGAAACTTCTCATCTTCTTGCCTCCAGCTTTATTGACAAAGCCTAAGAGGAACCTAGCATGAAGCATAATAGCAGCATAAATCAAAAGAAAGTAAGTAAAGCTTTCCCACAGCGAGATTAATCTCACTTTGCTCTCAGTGTTAAATTATGCATCTCGCAGAATTATTGGGTGTAGGTTATGAAGTTCCCCTTTCGATGCAAACGTCCACCCTCCGCTTTAGAAACTCCGCACATGATATATCATGAGTCAGCGCTTTTCATTCACCACATAAAAGGGAATGATTTGCACATATTGTCTAACAGTTCACCTGGCCTGTTCATAAAACCCCGAAAAGACATCACTGTCTCCAATATTGTGTGCCATCCATCACTGTCTAGAGTCCATATGCACATTAATGAGTTCTCTAAAGCAATTCCCTACTTTAATTCAGTCTCTGGTAAAGCACAGAAGCAGTTTGAGCGGGGAAAACACCATTTACGCCACTAGCTCTGTTTTGTAATGGATGGAAAACAACAACCAGAACTTGTTTTCTTTGAGGCTTTAAATTAGAAACGCCAAGTTAGACTATGTTAACTCAGCAGCAAACCTCAGCAGTATTGACTTCACAATTGATGTTACACATATTCAAACCTCAGCAGGGTTCTTTCCTTAGCAACAAGGGAAACTTGGTTTCTATGGATATGTGCCCTTAACAGGACAGGAGAGAGAGAGAAAGGGACACTGCTGTGTGGGCGATGCAAACACGATCCCAGCTGGCTCTCATTAACTCACCGACCAATCATTGCAGATCCATATGTATACTGCGTAACGACAGGCACGGGAAGTCAAAAAGGTGAGTCGTTCACTGTTGCTGAAACAGACACACAAATGCTTTTACTAAGACTGATACCAAGTTCAACTTGAATTTAAATGGTTGAAAAGTACTTGCTCTGACATACTTTTTCTTTTCACAGAAAAATGTGACATGGCTTCGCTTTTTGCATTGTTGATGTGTTTTGTAAGGTACGTTTCTCTGGTTTAAGCATCACCCCACACCCCCAACTGCACTTTTTCACTGCTGGCATGTGAAAGGTGCCACATTTCTCATGGGACTCATTACCTGAAGAAAACGGGTAAAGAAATGATTCTGGAAATCGGTGAAAAGGTTTTCAGACATCTCCACTAAGTATGAAAATAGCATTGGCAGAACTGAAAAGAAAAGCTCAATTTTTATTGACTGATAACCCACTGTTATGGAGTTCTCACATCAATAGTGGAGAATCGTTACAATTAAAGCACCTCACATATTGTGCTTCCAATTGCTCAAATTTTATATTATTCACTACTGGCTTAGACATGGTATTAGCCATAATTAGCACTAACATTATTTACTGATTATTATTGCTTATGGTTTATCAAAACCCCCATGTGGTGTGTAAAATCAAGCGGTAGTGCTTTTCTTAACTGAATGGTTTTACCTGCTAGTTAAAAAAATATCATAAAAACTTGGAGGTGGATTTTCATGAATTGGGAAAGTAAGAAACTTCTTGGCAAACCCTAAGTAATGGCATGGCAGTGTCCTAAAAGTCACCCAAAACATCAAAATCTCATGGATATTTATTCATTTTGGTGAATTGGTGGCTAATTTGTATGAATTTATACAATCAAATTTGTATGTTTATGCATAACTTGCTCCCTCTAATTTAGGGCTGTTTAGTGCTGGACCTTCATGTTTTTTTTTTTCTAAAAATTTTAAATTTTTGTACAATTCACATTAGGGGCACAATATACTGGTAATGACGTTAAAAGTGATCATTAAATAATGAAATATCATTATCGTGTTAATAAGGTGTGTCGCAATATACTGTTATTGACAAAATTTTTAAATGAATACATAGGACAATAATATAAAACATAATAATGCAGCGCCAACAGAATTAAAGAAATACTTCACCCCCCAACCTCCCCCCGTAAAAAAAAAAATTCTGTCATTACTTCCTCACCCTCATGTCATTCCAAACCCGTAAAACTTCATTCATCTTCAGAACCAAAATTAAGATATTCTTGATAAAATCCGAGAGCTTTCTGATCCTCCACATATACATATACAAGGGTCCTACCACGTTCAAGGTCCAGAAAAGTGCCAAGAACATCGACAAAATAGTCCATGTTACTGGTTCTACCATAATTTTATGAAGCTACGGCATGCAAGTGCTTTCCTCTGAACATAAACTGCTGTTTATGGAGGGTCAGAGAGTCCTCAGAATTTTAATTTGTGTTCCAAAGATGAACAAATGTTTTACGGGTTTGGAACGACACCAGGGTGAGTAATTATAAATTACAGAATTTTCAAAATTTCCCCATGATTTACTAACCCTCAAGCCTTCCTAGGTGCATATGACTTTCTCATTCCAGACGAATGCAGTTGGAGTTGTTTTAAAATGTATTCTGGCTCTTCCAAGCTTTATAATGGTGTTGGAAAGTGTCTGATATTTTGAAGCTCCAAAAAGTGCGTAAATCCGTCATAAAACTAACCCATACGCCTCTGGGGGGTTAACACATGTCTTCTGAAGTGGATCCATGGGATTTTATAACAAAAATATTTCTATTTATTCACACTGTCATAAATCCCACTCCAGAATTGACATGTTTCTGATCTCAAACACCATGACAAAGTATGTAACATACTGTAAAATAAACGCTATAGCTTTATCAGACCACGCTGCTGTGAAGTTAGGCATTGATATCAATTGTGATATAGAGAAAAAAGGCAGATGGAGATTAAACACATCACTGCTGTCCCATGAGGCCTTTAGTTTATCGTTAAAAGAAGATTTACAGTCTTTCTTCGAAATTAATACTGGTAGTACTGATAGAAGAGCAACTGAATGGGAAGCATCTAAGGCATATGTCAGAGGGAAGATAATAGGTTATGCTTCTAAAAGGAAAAGGGAGGATCGGGAAAGAATACAGGAATTAGAAAACAAAATTAAGAATTGTGAAAAAGAATTATCTCAGTGTTTCTCAAACCAATTATATCAAGATATTTGTAAACTCAAATTTGATCTACAGGAAATCTATAATAAAAAGGTGGAATATGCCTTATTTAGATTAGGAACTACTTTCTATGAGGAAGGGGAGAAAACTGGCAAACTGCTCGCTAGACAGTTGAAGCAAAAGAATACAAGTAATTTAATAACAGCTATTAAGAAAGGAAACACAATAGTAACATCAACTAAGGAGATAAATGATGTACTACAAAAGTTTTACCAAAATCTATACACTGCTGACATTAGTCCTAAACAAGAAGAATTCCACAGTTTTTTCTCCAAGCTCAAAATGCCTAAATTGTCTCCAGACGAGATGAATATTTTAGAAGGTCCAATAACAGAACTTGAGGTCAGAAAAGCTGTATCTATCATGAGGAGTGGAAAGTCAGCAGGGTTAGATGGGCTACCAGTTGAATATTACAAGCAGTATATAGATTTATTTGCAACCATCTTAACAGAAGTATATAATGAAGCATATGCTAGTGGATTTCTTCCATCTTCTTTTAATGATGCTTTAATAACGGTGATCCCTAAGAAAGATAGGGACCCCACTGAACCCTCGAATTATCGGCCAATAAGTTTGATTAATGTAGACTGCAAGATCCTTAGTAAAATTCTTGCGCTACGCCTAGAAAAGGTGTTATCTAACATTATAAACCCTGATCAAGTTGGATTTATGATGAATAGATCATCATCAGATAACATGAGAAGGTTACTTCATTTAATTTGGTTAAACAGAGAAAAAAACGACCCAATTGTTGCCCTTTCACTCGACGCGGAGAAGGCGTTCGATCGGGTTCATTGGGAATTTCTATTTACCACATTGTCAAATTTCGGATTTGGGCCTTGTTTCATAAAGTGGATTCAAACATTATATGAGAGACCTAAAGCATGTGTGATTACCAACGGTAAAGTTTCTCCATCTTTTGACCTCACAAGGGGGACACGACAGGGGTGCCCACTGTCTCCTTTATTGTTTAATATCACATTGGAACCATTGGCCATTGCTATTAGGGCTAATAAAAACATTTCAGGTGTACAGGGAGGCAACAAAGAGCACAAATTGTTTTTATATGCCGACGATATTCTGGCCATGGTAAAAGATCCAGATAAGTCCTTACCTCACTTTATGGAGACAGTTCAATCCTATTCCAAAGTGTCTGGATATAAAACTAACTGGACAAAGTCGGAAGCTACTCCTATATCCGGAATATGCAGTGCAAACATGGTAACTAAATTTGGTTTTAGATGGATACCAAGAGGGATAAAATATTTGGGTATTAAAATAAGTAGGGAGTTAGAAGAGATTTCTGGGCTAAATCTGGTACCACTTCTACAAAATATAAGAAACAATTTGGACAAATGGGGAAAAATTCAGTTAACTTTATGGGGAAAAGTGAATATAATTAAGATGGTGGTCTCGCCTCAACTTAACTATGTGCTTATGATGCTACCATTAACAATACCACAGTTAATACTTAATCAATACGATACAATGGTTAAACGATTTCTATGGAATGGGAAAAGGCCTAGGATAAAATTTAGCAAATTATGTGCCCCCCGTGATAAGGGAGGGTTGGGATTACCAGATCCCCGGCTCTATCAGATATCCTTTGAAATGGCCAAATTGGCCAATCATTGGAATAATAATACTCAATTAGATTGGGTCATTATTGAGAATACCTTGTCATGGCCATACGGCGCTATTGATCATCTGTCACAGTGTTTAGACACAACCACAAATCCTATTATGAAGCACTCAAGAGAAGTTTGGGCAAAAATTCACAAAATGCATAAATTATCACAATTTAAACAACCATACTCTTCCCTATGGAAAAATTCTGCTATATGTATCGGGAAATCACCCATATATTGGAAGAAATGGCATATGAATGGCTTGTGTACTGTGAAAGATTTGTTTGAACAGGGTGTATTTATGTCTTATAATAATCTTGTACAGAAGCACAACTTAAAGGGAAAAGATAATTTCTGGAAATATCTTCAAATGAGGAATTGTGTTTCCACAAAAATTCAACACACGGGTGGGAATCATATCTTGGACTTTCTAACACTTCCTCATCCTCAACAAAAAGCCTCTGTATTTTATAGGACGACCAACCATGTGCTCAGTAATGACTGCATTAATTTAAAGACAATATGGGAAAAGGACATTGGGATTGTAATTGGGGTCAAAGAGTGGGATAGAATTTTGTCAAATACAGGTAAATATGTAAGAGAAGCTAGAGGACAATTTACACAGTATAAAATCATACATAGGTTCTATATGACGCCACTTAGACTCAATAGAATGGGTTTGATAAATAATGATGTTTGTTGGAAATGTAAAAAGGACAGAGGTACTTTTATTCATTGTATCTGGGATTGTCCAATTATTCAGCCTTTATGGCACCAAACTTTAAATATTTTGAGCAAATGGCTTGGAACCACAATACCGTTATCGCCAAGGTTGTGTCTATTGGGGGACAGGGAGCAGATGCCAAATATTACAAAGGGAGAGTTCTCAGTGATCATGGTGGGGGTATCGGTGACAGCTAGAGTCATTTTAAAACACTGGAAAACTCCCAAAACCCCAGAGACAAAAGAATGGGTCAATATAATGACCAAGACAGCTTCATATGAGCGTTTGCTTTACAAACTACATAATAAGAACAAAGCAGGATTCATGCCTGTGGATATTCCAGATTGGGAGGATTTTTGGTCTTTTGTAACGCTGTCTTTTCATGTGATATAATAATATTGTTATACAATATATTGATAATATTTCACCCACTGTAAATATTCTGTTCTTTCAGGCAGTATGTATACATCTGTTTGTCATGTACCGGATAAAAACAATAAAAACTTGAATTATAAAAAAAAAAAATATTTCTATTTTTAAAATGATAAACTCAAATCGTTGACTTCTTGCAACGGCGTGTGCACATTCACGTTAGTCGAGATCCAGGTTCTTTGTTGACCTCTGACTTGATGTATGATGTAAGCCGCATTCGTAGTGTAGCTCTGGTGAGAATAAACAAACGAGGATAGAGCAATACTAAATGTCGGTAATGAATTAAAAGTCGAAAATGAGAAATTAAAAAAAACGTCAGCGGATTTAAAAGAAGAGCTTGAGTTTTTTCGCACACGCTTATTTGTTTGAACTGGAGTAACGTTACATTTATTTGAGTTTATAATTTTAAAAACAGAAATATGTTTGTTATAAAATCTCATGGTTTTACGACGGATATATGTGCTTTTTGGAGCTTTAAAATATCAGCCACTATCCACCACCATTATAAAGCTTGGAAGAGCCAGAATAAATTTTAAAACAACTCCAACTGTGTTCGTCCAGAAGGAGAAAGTCTTATACACCTATGATGACTTGAGGGTAAGTAAATCATGGGGAAATTTTCTTTTTTGGGTGAGCTATTCCTTTAAGGAGCACTAACCTCTCACAAGAAATTAGTTTCATTCATACTCGACGCCAGAGGGCGCCCTCGCACAGAAAGTCCACATAGGAGTAATAAAACAAATAACTTTCCAGGCATCCAGCGACCGCTGTAGATGAGTAAAATGCATAATGAAATGTTTTATCTGACAAAACATGAAGACAGTCAACACACGAATGCAACAGTATATGGTTTACCTGTGTTCTTCAAGCCATCTCAGGTATTTTAAAAAGGACATGTATTTATAAGGTATTCCTAATCAACATAACCTTTATGACTGTACAGAATACTATAAAATAATATAATTTCTGCTGCATTCTGTGATTAGAATCGGTTCACAGTAGAAAGTTATTTAAAACACTTGTTTGGAGTAAAAATATGTTATTATTCTTATAAATTGTATTTTGATGCTATAGTAAACTAAAAACGGTTAGCATTTTAGTCTCTTCTGGTGAGAGTAATTGTTCTTTTTGTATGCAGTGTTGTGATTCATTGGTCAAAAAAGGAAAAGAAAAAGATGAATTTGACTGAAAGCATGGTTTATTTATTTATTTTTTATTTCTCAAGATTTCTGTATAGACACCTTTTTCTTCCCAGAGAGTGGGCACAGCCATTTGTAAATTTAATGGGTCTAGCTTCTGGTCTCATCCGCGTAATGCTATTTTTAGCTGTGCAAAACAGCTCGTTTTGCTGCTTGATATTGCAAATAGGTGTGTCTTACCATATTATTTTAATGTATTTTTAATGTATCTTAATTCTCTCCAACATGTCCTCCAACTTATACGCCCGACGCAAGTCGTTTTCACAAATCCTCAAAATACGTCTCCATAGAGCGTATACAACAATTGCTCCCCTATCAGCAACAGGTATCCAATGCACTTTCAGGATTACGTGTAGCTCAGTTGGTAGAGCGTTGCACTACAAAGTGGTGTAATCATACCAATACCAGAGAATGTACACGTTTTTTATTTTTTATTTTTTTTGGAATATGTACTATAAATCATGATTTTGCACTATTTCTGTACGGGGTAGGTTTAGGGTGGGGTTAGATGTGCTCATTCATATGAATTACACCTAGTAAATTATGTTTGAATTACTGTAAGATCGGTGTAAAAACTCATACGTCATTTCATGACGTCAGATCCAACGCGACACTGTCATTATTTTTACGCCCACTAGAGGGCGCTTAACTTTAAAACGTAAAAATGGGTCGTATAAGGTGAATAAAAAAGGGTAAAATTGGGTCGTATTTTCTTTGAGGACACTGGAAGTCTCACCCATAGGCTTACTTCCGCATTAATGATAAAGGTGGATATAATGATATATTGTTATTGTGAATTTTTGTGGCCATGATATTCATGTAGTGAAAACTCTTATATGGTGACAGCCCTAATTTACATCATCCAAGTCACCTTGTACAATAGTTAATGTTTCCTGTGAGACTGGGTTGTTCGAAACACCTTAGAAACCTATTGTTAGGATTTTGTTATGGGTACTCAATTCTGTTCCTAATTCGAAAAGATGCGTGCATCATTAAATACACAAATCGAAGATATACAACATTTTATTACCAAAGCTAAAAATGGTCAAATAAAACATTTCCCTTTCTTTGTGTTGGCAAGCTAACAGCCTGTTTGCTTAGCATAGCGCTATCTAATTAAGAAAAGCTGTTGTGGTTAACAAGCTGTGGTTTTCATCTTCCAAAAATGTAAAAATCAAATTTTAAAATGTCATCATGTAAATGTAATCAAATGATGACTGACTTGGCTCTTTTCAGGCTCACTAAAGGGCTTTGTTATTATAATGTTGAACTTCTGCAAAACTCCACACCGCAGTAGGTCACAGTAATACATCATCAACAAGGCACAATGAGGGTCCCAGAAATTATCTATAGAGCACTGTGGGTATTTTTTTTCCCCCAAGGTGCCTTTATTTCCGCCACCTAATTTGAGAAACTGCCACTGACGTTTGCTGTGTCATAAATTCAGATCCCATTGAATTAAGCACGGCTGCTATATTACTATGCAGCAATTGACTTTCTGTTTCCTGTAGCCTTGTGACTAAGGCTGCTGACTTCATTCTTTGGTCTCCGTGCTTCCAAATCAAAGCGATGAATGATGAACTAGTGCCTTTTCACCGGAGATACTTCACTTCATGGTCGCTGACTTTTTGTGCATTATATCTTTACTGTTGCTATGCAACAAACTCTAGGTAACAAGAATCATTTTGTCGAACAGGCCATTAAACAGCACAAACGCTGAGGAATGTCCAAATGACGAATAATTAGACCAAACAGAAAAGAAAACAGCAAAATGGATGAGCTGACCGATGGGTCACTCACGTGACATATAACTGACAACTCCATCTGTATCTCACAGACAGACTGGCCTGGACTTCCTTTTAATGACATCTTTTCACTCAAACCGGCTTGGGCTGGTTTTTTACCCGAAGAATAGAGCAAGATGATGTGTTAGGATGTCACTGCACCACGGCAGTTTATGATATTGTGTGTATGTGCACACAATGACCATATCTTTGTCCCTTGAGACATTGTCCACACCCACTCCCTGACCCATACTGACCCTTTAATCAATTTAGCCCCATTTCCTGATGCCAGCAGCCCTAAGTGATTGAGTTATTATACTGAGTGCTGGTTAGAGAGAGACAAAAAGAGCAAAAAGAGAGACGGAGACAGCCAGAAAATGAGAGATGGCTTATAAATCATCAGTTCTTATTTCAGTAGACGTGGTCATGCATTGTTGACATTTCATTAATTGCTATCCACACCACTGTGTGCAACCTAAAAATACATGACATATAAAAATATGCGTGACTTCCTCTCCAAAACCCCCCCTCCCCCTCCACCATCAGTCGTCACCCATATCAAGAGCATGATTTTGTTTGTTTTACGGTGAACCATTAAGCTTTATTAAAACCACAGGTGATGTCAGTAACACGCAGATTTAATAGCTGCAATTTTCTACAAGCATTTGTTTAAATGTCTAACGATACCCTTAAGTAAGTGTTCCAACGCAAACAGACACTCGAGGGGCTGTTAAAACACTCATGTGTGTGCTGTCACAAGGAAATGGGATGAAAACAACACTGGTGTCAGGAATCTTTGCTGCAGTGCTGGTGTATAGCGAGGGATAATCTGATCCGGCCCTCGGTAAGCGTTTCTTATACGGACCGCACTCCTCAGCAGAAGCACCAACAGAGCCTTTTGCTTGTTCAAAGCCTCATGGGCACATTTTTTTTCTTTGACCTGCAACCTGAGGCTTATATGCTGATGTTGTTAAGATCCTGTGATCATTTAGTCATGCTTATGTTGTTCCAAACCTGTATGACTTTCTTTCTTTTCTCTTAAAAATAAATGTTCCAAACGGCCTTAAAGGACCTTTTAGTCAACAGTTTTGGTTTCATGGATGCTAAAGGTTCTTCATGGAACCACAGATGCCAATTAAGAACCTTTATTTTTAAACGTGTTCTGCAGAACATGAAAGTAAATAAGTTAAACAATACTATATATGAAGAGTTCAGATGCAAAAGCCTCTAAATCTATCTTTCTTTAAAAAATGCATTTTTTTAATCAGGCTCCGATATATAGATTTCTCTGTAAGTACCAGGACTTCTGATTGGGCTGAGGGTGGGGTTTTAGCAAGTTTGAAGTAAAAGTATTTGAGGGATATATAATATGTGTTGAGAGCATTCATTCAGTATCATTATTTTATTCTTGACCGAGATGGCTTTTAGCTGGTTTTGCATCTGAACTCTTCATATATATATGTAATATTGGAAGTCATTTTTTAACTAATATTTAAAAAATATGGCTGCAAGCAGCGATTACCAGGGTTCAAGCGCTTTAAGGCATTTGAGCAAATATGGAAAAAAATACATTGTTTAGCAAGTCTGTAACCACCTAAATCAATGATTGAAAAAAAGCATTTTTGGCAAATACAGGTAATTTGCCATATAAATATGATGTTTTTTAAACATTTATGACTGTTATAGCACCAGCTGTGGTCCGATCTCCTTAAAACTTTGCATGCTAGTTTAGAAACTTGTCTCATGTGCTCACGAGGTTTCATGAATTTTTGAGTTTTCCTTTAGGCTTTATTGAATTTTGGGTAAATTTGGACAGGCCCCTTTAAACAACCCCATTATAGCCTCTTAAAGGGTAAATTTGAACATTCTTTGATAATTATTGACCCTAGAGAGTCCAGAGAATTATACTGCAGTGTTTTTTTTTTTTTAGTTCACAGAAGGTGTTTTTTTTTTTTTTTTTTTTTTTTTTTACATCTTTCCATTTAACGAACGACTGATTGACAGCAGTGGTTCTAGAGACAAAGTTGTCTGGAATGAGGAGTTCTGTAATATGATAAGAATATTGCACATATTCATTGGCTAATGGTGGCCATGTTTTTAGAGATATGCAAATGTACTTATAGTCACTTGTGGCACTTTGGACCAAGACCATGCATACCCATTTCAATGTTGAAAGGACAAATGGCTGTGCAGTTATAGCCATTTAACTAAAACTTGCCTTGTTTTTTTGGCGTCTCTTTGCGATGGTGTTTCTAAATTTTAAATTTTAGAAACACTGCGACTGACGGTTTAGGAGTTATGAGTGATTTCATACTTTTGTTCGGTTTTGCACCCCCGTCAGGTCAATCGGGATGAGCCTTGGTCACGTTGTAGGCAAGTACTACCATCCCTACAAGTTTCAAGTCTCTACGACTTATGGTTTGGTCTGCACGATTAGTTTTACATGGAGATCTATGACCATTCTAACAATTACAATAGAGTTATAGGGCTTTTTTAACCCATAAAATGTTGTTTAGGACCAAGCTGACTTACATTATATGCACAAAAACAGTTCTTTAAAATATTCCTTTGTATTTGGCCAAAGAAATAAAGTCATGTAAGTTCTGGAAACGGTAAATGATCTATAGGTTTTATTTTTGGGTCAGCTATTCCTTTACCATTTCGATTTTAACCTTTGTGTAATTGGTTTGTCGGCTGACTTAAATATTAGCCTGTTTCAGGTTAATTCTCTTTACTTGTTTCTGACAGCTTGCGCTTTGGGCAATGAGAACCTACACAATGGTTTTATGCGCCTTTTGCTGCGGTGTGCATTCTGGATTCGGTTCTTTCGGGTCATTACACGTTATGATGTGTGACTCTAATGGGGTTAGTTGCTATTGGGAAGGAGAAACATAGAGCAGTCATTTCCCATGAGACTCCTCTAGTACGCGGGCACACTGATGAGAGAGAAAGAGAGAGAGACATCTGCTCACACATTTCCTACATCCCATGTGCATTAAAAAGCACAGATATTCTCTAAATAAACTAAGCTCACAAAATTTAGTTCAAAACCTCCCTGGTGTGCATTCATGTTACCTGTGCTGTTGCAAAGCTGTGTATTTTAATGCAAATGCGAATGCAAATATATAGATTTGACTGGCTTCGGAGGCATTGGAATAAATCTCCGTCCGTCCTGATTGGAGAGAGGTTTTCGCACAATGACTGATGATTAAGTCAGCTGTCAGACACAGACTGCCAAACCAAGCCTAATAAATAAATAATTAAAATAAAGGAAAAAGCCTTTTTCTTTTCCATTGTGACAACTGGCTAAATATGACACATGCACATTTGGCAATGTAGTTGAGTGGTCCTATGATAATAAAAAGCTGCATACCGAAAGAAAATGAGGCTTATATAACTGCATTTGTAAAGCATGCTGTATATTTACATGAACATATGCTTTGGAAAAATGCACAAACTCACACAAATATATTTTTCACATAAACAGGACTCGAGTCCACAATGGTATGTTACATTTTCGTAGATGTAACATTTAATTTTACATTAAATACAATGCATAAAGTGTAGAATTTTAACCTGATTGTACCCTCAAAATTACTTTTGTTGTAGTCAAGTTTTTTGACTCGAATTTAGTATGGGTTATGGGTTTTACAGTGTGTCCTCCTAGATCACAGTATAGCAAAGCTGCTTTGATCATGTTTTTGTATGAGATAAGTCAAAAAGCTAAATTAGCTTAAACTTAAGACTTCAACAGGACCTTCGTCTTCATCAAGGGACAAAAGCGAAGGAGCACCTGTCGGGCTTGCCCCGCTTCTAAAATTCATAGAGCCGTAAAGTCTGGCTTGGTGCTTGGAGTAAGCAAACGCTTGTCTCCTGATCATTTCCCCTTTATACATGGAGATCATCAACAGGGTTGACAGTACCACACCTCCGAGTGTGAGGAGGCAAAGTCCTGCAATTACACACCTGTCCAGGTGAGCACCCACCCGGGCGTTTTCTCTCTCCAAGCGCTCCATTTCCCGGGCTGAAACAGTATCGGGATTCACTTTGACATCACGTGGAACAGTATAAGAGATGACAACCAAGGAGATCCCAGTAACTAAAAAAGTAACAGCACCTATAAATCCATAATCCACTGACTTCTCCGATGAATCCACCATGAAATCGTCAACTGACAGCAGGGAGCACTCTGGAGCGCCTTCTTGGAGATCTTTGGATGAATTCCAACTGAAGTTGTCATAGTTGGTTTCCTCTGTTAACAGCTGACCATCTTTATGGTCAGTAAAGTCAGCCACACCAGGGAAAGCTGTTTCAAACTGCTCGTCATAACATACCTCAACTTCTTCATCAAATCCCCATTCACTGAGTTTGCAGAGTCGTCCAATTGGCAGAGCCGCTGTCCATGGTTCTGAAAGCCTGTTCGCCTCATTAACATTCTCCTCCAGATACGCTTGGCAGCACTCTTCATTGGAAAGGGCCTTTTCATCTGCACACACTGAGTGATGACTTTGCTGGTGTTTAAGGGACCAGTCAAGGTGATCGGTCTGGACAGCGTCTTGACCACAAAAGAGGACTTTAAGATCAGCCATTTGAACTTCTATTTATATGTTCGTCTCAAAGCATGCTGGCTATAGCATCCCTGCAGTGTGACGAAGAAGACATGAATTTATAACAGGCAATAAAACTGGAACATTTTTAAGGGAAGACAGCATAATTTCATGTCTGGTTTATAGTTTAATTATCAAACTGTTAATGGCAAAACTAGTATTAACAGAAATTATAGGTTCTTTTGTTTACCTTAAAATTCATGAGAGAGAGAGAGAGAGAGAGAGAGAGAGAGAGAGAAATGTAATGTCTGACCAGATGGGAAGAGGTTGCAACACGTTTCAGTGGACTTATATTGGACCCACAAAAATGAGACAATGTATAGATTATATTTTGCACAACTGTCAATTGTAAAAGTAGGTTAACTAACACACACCATCTGTTATGTTTTAAGCATTTCTATAATACATTTATGTCCTTGTCAAAAGGTGTTAGTCTATACAGCTAACCATAGCATTTATTATACTTAACATTTACATTGTTTACAAATAAAATACACATTTCTAAACTTTCATTTGAAGCAGGCGAATCATGTGTGACAATAATATATCAAAGTTTGCGAGTTTCCATCCTACAAGGTCTTTTCGATCATCGATTTAAAATTTAAGTAACAGAAATATTTTCATTGAAAGGGTGAATACTTACTTTTTATGTTTATACTTAGTATTTAGGTTCATAAATCGTTTTCACGACCGAAATGTTCTTTAAAAGTGCGTTTTATCCAATCAACAATACTTCAGCTAAACGGCGCGTAAACAACAGAATAGTGAAGCGTTTCCTGGTTTTCAGTCTCAAAAAAGTAGTCAGCTTGACAAGCACTCGGGAAAATATGTTGCCTGTCTTATATTTAATCTGTTATGTCGTCTTTTTTGTCACCTTAAACTCACAGAAAATAAAGGCATCGCCTACCTTTTTCGAGCAGCGCCTCGCTGGCATTCCTGCAGGGCTAGCGCTCCGTTAATTAAGGGAAGCTCGTCCTGTTCCACCCGCGCGCCGCGCTCAGGTCGCCTCAGTGCTCCGTGAGCCTCTAAGACAAGCTGCACAGACGAGGAGAGAAGTGGAGAGGAGGAGAGAAGGGAAGAGAGGGAGGTTTACTAGTGTCGTGGGGGAAATGAAGTCTGATCAAACACTTTCATGCTGTTCTCTTGAAATTTATGTCTGTGACGCACCCTATACAGATTGCATGCACAAGCTGTGTCCTAAATTAATTATCCTAGAAATGAACATCATTAAAATTCTAGAAAATACAATTTAGAAAACATCCGATGACGCCAATTCGCTGAAATGAATCTTTGATTGCTTTTTCATAATATAATGGCACAATGCACTATGAAACCTTTTGTACTGAATAATTTTGTTTGTTTATTATTCAAAGTCGGATTCTGTATTGCCACAAATCTTAAGGTTTTGGCTTCAAAAGAGTTATTTCCAATCTTATTGCTAAGGAAAAATATAGTGTTCATTTAACATATTTGTCTATACTGGCTTTGTTGTCACAAGTGAACATGCTTATCACCCAAATATATAACTATCAGTACTAATAATTGGAAATATGTGTGCATAGGGGAGATCAGGTTTATTTGTAACAAGGGGAAGTTCTCACAAGGTCTATATTTTAACAGTTTCACCCAATCACATGTAAATCTTGAGTACCTATAGAGTAGTACTGCATCCTTCATATATCCAAAAAGTCTTTAGCTTTATCATATTTACAAAAGAAAGATACAGCTTTACAGTTCTCTCCAAAAACAGCCGAGCTCTGGAGGCACGCCGTGGGCGGAGCTAAAGATTGACAAGCACTCGCTCGGCCATTGCCAACAAAAACACATACATTTGATGCCGTTTCACTTACCATCTGCAGTTCTGAATCATGACCAGAATCTTTTATAGCTGGGACCGCTCCATCTTTCAGTATCAAACGATGTGTAAATCTAGTGGGCCTTTTTTATAAAATGTTCATCAACAAACACACGTGCAAAACTCAGTTTCTGCCCCGGAAAAACAAACTGCATTCACTGTTCAGCTAACGCTGGGTTCTTTGGAAAGCTGAGCAAGGTTATTTTTGCCTTACAACCAAAACCAAAATTCTTTAGAGACATTCTTCCCGAGTGAGTCCCACGCAGCAGTGCAGCGGAACAAAGCGCGTTGATGTGTGCGTCTTTGTGCTAGCTCTGGTCGACGTGTGTGCAGGCGTGCTCTTCCCGGGAGAAATGCCCATACAAGGAGTTCCACCCTTCAGGTTGTCATGAGGAGCCATGATCGAAAAAAACTTTCTGAAACTTGTAAGAACCCCGTAAGTGTGTATCATTGGATGCAAAGTTCACTTTTGCATGTTGTTTAAACATAAATGTGTGTTGGCAGTGTGTGTACACATCTACCCTATAATGATAAAAATCCACCCAGTGGTTAATATTTAATCTGTAAAAATAATCTCCCCTTTTACAAATCAAGCCATTCTCAGCTTCTTGTCGGTATGACGTTGCACAGACAGAGGCCGCTCTTACGATAGATAAATTGACACAGGCATCTAACCTCAGACCCACTCTGAATGAGCTGTAACCGTTCGATCACCATTGTCTCGATGCCGGATCAGGGACATAGACAAGAATGGCTCCTAAGCGAATTAGGTTTGTTGGAAGTAATAATGAACAAAGTAGTCCTGATTTACTCCTGACATCTGAGCGGCTGAAGGTGCAGTGGATGGTTTGTGAATGGAATGTGCCTCCCGATCTACATAAATGTGTCTGTGATCATCTGTGATCCAGCTTCACTTACAGCAGAAGTGAGTACATGTTTTTTTTTATGAATCTTTGCAATTAATCGCCTTCCCTACTAAAGTGCTAGCTGTGTTTCCATCCACCTATTTTTATGCGCATTTTAAAATATTGCATTAAAAAAAACGCTGGACGGAAATGCCAAGATGCACATAAATTCTACAAATGTGCATAACAAACATATGCACACAATTAAGTAGGATAAACGTTTTATCCGATAAGAAAAAAATGTGCATATGATGGAAACACATTTACTGAATAAATTCCTAAATGTGCATTAAAAAAGTCAGTTGTCAGTGTAACCTGCTTATATAACATAATATAACTGTCAATCCTAATATATATATATATATATATATATATATATCTATATATATATATATATATATATATAAACACATTATCTTGCTCTATTCTTTTTGTATTCTGTTTTATTTTTTATTTATTATATAATTTTAAAAACCTTGCTATGAATAATGTATTAAACTAATCCGAGACTTGTCATAGCACTTACATAGCATTGCTCTTTTGATTGCTTCCATTGTCCTCATTTGTAAGGATAAAATGTGTATATATATATTAGTGGTGTCAAAATTAGCGCGTTAACGCAGGAGATTAATTTTTTCATTTTAACGCGTTAAAAATATTTAACGCAATTAACGCATGGGCGGGGCCACCCCACTCACAACTGCTTATGAAATGCTTTTATTTAAATGCGCAGAGCGTCTTTACGAACACATCAAACAGGAGACTTTTCAGATGCGCGCTCCAACTTTACTTCAGCACCAGACGCGAGTCAAACGACCGCGGAAGCGGTACCGGTGACGGGGAGCTTAAGTAAAACGTTAGTGAACTGCGGTCAGATGAGATGCTGTCAGGCCATATGTCGGTAAAAACGAATTTAATTGTCCTGTCAGCCTATATACTCTGCTTGTAGCGTGCGCTCTTGAAGTTCACGCGCAAATGTGCTGACGCGCGCTGTATTAGGCTATATTAAACCCAAATGAAACTGCGAGCATGCAAAGTCGTAGTTATATCGTCAGGTAAAACATGAATTCACAAAAAAAAAAAAAAAAATTATTTATAGGTCAAAGCAGTGTCAGATCAAGTTCAGCAGTGACAACCTTTAACAGCAGCCAAAATATCCTTATAACCAGTTGCTGTGATGTCTGTTAATTAAGGAACAAAATTAAAAAGAGGAAATTAATAACTAAGTTTTATCTTTATATAATTTAGAATTTGATATAATTTAGGCTATATTTTCTTGCTGAAGGGCACAGGTAGCTACTATATATATATGACATTTATTATAATGGGTTTGTGTGAAGATTGTTTCAAGTTCACTTAAATTATTATTATTAGTTATTTTTTTAAAGTCTAATAAATGTTAAAGTGATAGCTCTTAATGATACTGTAATGTTGAATGATTATATATATATATATATATATATATATATATATAAAAAAAAAATTTTTTTTTCAATGGTTAAGTATTAGGGGGGGAAAATCAATCAGTGATATTTGCCTTCAGTCCTAAAACAAGATGGCGTTAAACAAATATTAAAAATATATGTTCTTTATGTTGTTTCTACATTAATTTGAAGCATTAAAGTGAAATTATTGCAATATAAAAGTATAATTAAAAACTTTAATGTCAGGTAGAATTAATCGCGATTAATCGCAATTAATTTCAGGTAAAATGTGCGATTAATTAGTTAATTTTTTTTAATCGATTGACACCACTAATATATATTAAACACAGTGTGGATGTGGAAAGGGTTCAAATACACATTGTAAATATGAGTATATAGGGGAGATCAGGACTACAGGGGGAAGTTGTTATAAGATCTGTAGCTTAAGATTTTGAGTGCATAAGGAAAACTGGGACAAAAATATGAATCAGGTAGAAATATCTATTTAAGGCTGGGTTATCACTTTTTACCCTGTATTACAAAACACAAAACAATTCATGCTAGAGCAAAAATGTAACATACATGTTTTGGTCAATAAAAATTATTCTATAAAATGCATATGATATAAATCAATGTATGTAACAACTAGCCTGAGATTTATGAAACATACTCCTGTCTTGTATATGCATGCCTATGCATTTCATATATATACACATTATGACTGTTCAGCAGAATGACTACTGTTGAACTGTCATAAGTCATGTTTTTTTTTTCTGAACAAGCACATGACTTCACAAGCCCCATGATGACCCCTCTCTCTGTTCATTGGCATGATGCCAGCCAGCGTAGCGTATGTTTAGGTGGCCATAGGTCATAATTAGAGTGCGCCTCAATGATTTTTCAGTGACATCTCAATGTGTACAAATGCAACATTCTGCTAGCGCACTGAATTAAACAAGACTGGTGACATCGTCTGGTTAAAACACATGAAAGACATTGCTATGCTCCAGAGGCTGAAACATTACTAGAGCGTAAACTGTGAAATTGACATTTATGAGAATTTGTCCCCTGTGTTTTCAGATCTTACTGTGTCTCTCTCTACCATGGGCTACACATTGCATTAAGATGACTTGAGAAAGGAGCAGCAAGCACACACAGATGTCTCAATAAATGACAGCTGAGATGGCCTCTATTCAAAATCAACCATGGGAGCTGCAATGCTCACAGTTTAGTCCACAAAGCGTGAACATCATAAAACATTTTGAACAGACCGTTAACACATGTTATTGTTTTACACACATGCAAGTAAGCAGTTTCATCTTATGTTTTGGACATAATGTACAGTTGAGGTCAAAAGTTTACATACACCCTGCAGTATTGGAAAGGGTTCAAATACACAAAGTTGCTGCAAAACCAAAGAATCTGTGGGACCTAAAGGATTTTTCTGAAGAACGAGCAGTTTGATTGTTCAGGACTAACAATGGACTCATGAACAACTATCACAAAAAAACAAACAAAACAAAACAAAACAAAACAAAAAACATGTAGCTAAACTTTTCAACTGGGTCATTTTGATTAATTCAACTATTATATTTTATCTTGTGGACTATGTAAATGTCTTTTATGTGAAATATCTTATTCAGGTATGATCCCTTTTATTCTGGTAAAATGATTAACATTTTGCAGATTCTGTAAGGTGTATGTAAACTTTTGACCTCAACTGTAGATATTGCAGAAAGTGCTTGTTTTAGGCCATGTCCACACTAATACGTTTTCGTTTGAAAACGCATGTTTTTTTCTCCGTTTTGGCCTTCCGTCTGAGACGGCGTTTTTTACAGGGAAAACGATTTTAAAACGGAGGCTTTTGAAAACGATGACGCATATACCAGTAGATATCTGTGTTTATACTGGTAATTGAGCCTGTTATGTGCTATCCAGTGTCACACTGCTGCTAAAGAGATTTACCCTGTACACTCTTAATATTAGTCCTAAAATGATGACAGAAAATTTAGGCTACTTACAGTTGCTGTCCTGACTCCAGCAGCAAAACATTACGGCCGCTGCTTTTTAGACCAAATTTGAGTGAGCGCGACATGGACGTGTCAGTGAATTAACGTTATAAGATATTTCCGTGAATAAAATGACACTGCCAGAAGAATTGCGTGAAAATTTATTATGTCCGTTCCGACTGTATAATCTATGAGTTTTTGAAGGCCCTACGCATGCGCAGTAAGGCGAATTTTACGTTTCCCCACGTTTCGATTTGGATGAGAAACTTTTGGAAAACGCTGGTGTGGACGGAGAGCGTTTTAAAACGAAAACTCCGTTTTCAGATGTATCCGGATTAATGTATCACATGGCAAATATGATTAACCATGCTGATAAAAACATAATCCATAAGTAATCAACATGACTTCAATCAACAAATTAAAATAATGGAATGATGGAATTGTTTCTAACAAACACACTGCTTTCCCCTTTTTTAACTTCAAAACTATTGCTTCTGGCTAAAATATGTCCAAAATTTATAATAACACTTCATCCAGTGAAAAAAGTCCATCCCCTCTTGTCCTCTGAACCCAAAATATTTGTTAAGAGCTATTTGGACTGCTTACACTTGTGCTTAATCTGTACATATTTCTCACCTGATTCAGATAAGATCACCTTTTCACTGCAATATTATGGATAAAGGACTCATGTTGTTGTAACTGGAAGCAATGGTTTGATTTTAAAAATGTCTTACAAGATTTATTTATTGCAAACAAGCAACTTTTCACTTCAAAAGACATTAATTGATGAACTGGAGTTTCTCCAAATCTGTTCTGATTAAAGAAACAAATTTATCTACATCTTGGATGGCTTGAAGGAGAGTACATTTTTATTTTTGGGTGAATTATTCCTGACTTGGAATATGAAATACAACAAGGATCACAATCAACTCACCAATCAATTTAAGTAAAGAAAAAACATCCTAACATTGCAAGAAAATCAGTGAACACTGACTACAAAATAAAAGTGGCAAACAATGCAACCATATTAATTATTTATTTCCCAGTGCATACTGCGTGAACTCTGATTGTTCATAATAAAAAGGCAGCATTGAGATGCATTATTGTGTTGCTGAGTTTGTATCCAAGAAAACTTTTTTGGGTTATGTTTCAAATTATTTATTTGATCTAAGAATAATCATTTTACAAAACACTGACAAAAACATGTTTTCCATCTGTGCACAGTATGAAACGTGGGATTGTCTTTCAGAATATGAAGTTTATCGTACGCTTGACATTTTTCAACCAGACAGAGAATTTTATATCCAGCAGCTACTGTCAGTTACATCTTTTTTGAGAGCCACAAACCTAAAGATTGTTTGGAACTTACAAGAGTAGGATGTGACACTTTATTTCCCACTGCGTTATGTGTTTTGTTTATCTGCTGGTGTCTGATGTGGCATTTCTGCTGATGGATCTTTTCTGTAATACGGTCTGTAGCAGAGCACAGCTAAGAATAGCTATGGAGGAGCCAGCATGAGACATTTAAGGCTCCAGCCCTTCTGTTCATAAGGGACAGGCACACAAAAGCGACCTTTAGTCTCTCGAAAGTTTTGACATAGCCAGATTCATTCTGTGTGTGTGTCTCTCACTATGGGAAGATACACACTAGTGGTTTTCAGAAAGATACTACAGGCATGCCCTGACTTTCCCACCCACCCCTAAATAACATTTGTTATGACAGATTTGAGTCTGATAAGACAAGTCACATTCAATAAAACCTAACTACCCCCAAGGGCCAGGAATAGTAGCTTGAAGTACGGTACATATATTAAGCAATTGTACTTGAACATGTTACAAAAATAATCATTATTAAAAAAAACATACATACAATTTAAATAGCATGTTTTAATTATGCAAAAATCTAATGTATATGTAGCTAACAAATTTTTCCAGAGAAACGTTCTGACAATTTCTGGGGTTGCGGAAGGGCACATATACCAGACCACCAGCTTTCGGACCTCAAAGGGGCAGGGGTTCGAGATTGCGAGATATTCTGAGGGAAAAAGTCAGAACTGTGAGTTTATATCAAAATTCAAATTCATATCTCACAATTCTGACTTTATAACTCACAATTGTGAGTTTATATCTAAAAAGGCAATTGCCTTTTTTATTATTATTCAGTGGCGGGAAAATAGGGTAAAATGCAGCATCAGTCACTGTCACATTGTCACACCCAGCTGTCCAATCAATGGAGGAGGGGCAGGACAAAAAAATACTACACCGCACAACCATCCTACTTGTACAATGACTGAACAACAATGGGAAAGTTTATTCCTGGTTATTGCATTTTATACGTAAGAGATAATCACCGGTTTGCCATGCATTAAAGGATTTTAAATGTTCCAGTGATATTCAAGTAGGTGAAATATAAAGCTAATATCTTAACCCATTTGTGCCCAGACTTTTTTTTTCTTGATAATTGTGTTAGACTGTGCGGCAACTATAGTTGCCGGTGGGCAAATATGTTGTATGTACCCCTTCAATGTCAACTTTGAATAGGAGGAGAGCATATGGCATCTAATCAAAATAACTGCTGATAACACCCAGCTGAAAAAAACAGCTAAAACCAGTCTAAGCGGGCTAGACTGGTCAGGCTGGTTTTAGCTGGTTGTTCCAGCTGGTCTCCCAGCCAGACCATCTACGGAAGTGACCAAGTGACCAAAACCCCTCTAAAACTAGCCTGTTGACCAGCTAAGACCAGGCTGGATGAACAGCTAAAACCAGCCTAAGATGGTTGGCTGGTTTAAACTGGAAGTAGCTTGTTTTAGTTGGTTTCCCAGCCTGGTTAGGCTGGTCAGGCTGGTTTTAGCTGGTTGTTCTAGCTGGTCTCCCAGCCAGACCATCTAAGGAAGTGACCAAGTGACCAAAACCCCTCTAAAACCAGCCTGCTGACCAGCTAAGACCAGGCTGGATGAACAGCTAAAACCAGCCTAAGCTGGTTGGCTGGTTTAAGCTGGAAGTAGCTTGTTTTAGCTGGTTTCCCAGCCTGGGGTGCGTTTCCCGAAAGCAACTATGGTCGTAAGCTCCGTCGTTACCAACAGAGTTCAATGGAACTAACGAGCATAGTTAGCTAACGATGCTTTGGGAAACGCACCCCTGGCTAGGCTGGTCAGGCTGGTTTTAGCTGGTTGTTCCAGCTGGTCTCCCAGCCTGACCAGCTAAGAAAGTGACAAAGTGACCAAAACCCCTCTGAAACCAGCTTGCTGACCAGATAAGACCAACCTGACCAGCTAAGAAAGTGGTCAAACCAAACCAATTGTGTATCAAAAAGTTAAATGAAAATAAATAAATAAAAATAAAATATATATAAATTGTCTGAAGAAAATGTAAGTAGTGCTTACTGTGACAAAACATGACACTAGGCACTAATAATAGCCCTAATCATTTTAGCATTATGCTAACAACATGTTAAAACAAGCTAAATGTTAAAACAAAATTAGCATAATTAGCATTTTGCTAGCATGATGTTAACAGTGTTTTAAACAAGCTGTTAATGTGATTAGCATAATGCTAGCAACATACTAACATGTTGTTAACATTAAGTTAGCATGATTAGCATGTTGCTAGCATGATGCTAACATGTTTTTAACAAGAAGGTAACATGAGTAGCATAATGCTAGCAACAGTATACCCCATTTCCCCATGATATATGTTATATGTACTTACAAGGCATTTGCCCACCGACAACTATAGCTGCCACTTGTACTTTTGACTAAGTATACAAAAAACTATAGATCTCTTGTAAGATTTGTTTTGTTTGGATGATTCTAGAGACCTTCATGATTATGCAGATATATATATATATACATGTCAACAAAAAAATATTTGTTTGTAACATGAAAATTAACTTTCTTTGGGAGGGTTTGCCCTCGCCATGCTTCCTGGAAGTTAACTGCCTCATGTGACAGGAAGTCAGTCAATTTTTTTCTTCTTCAAATCTTTTATTTGGTTGTTTACTTGCATGTCATTGAGAAATAAAACATGGATCACATCTAGAAAAATACTTAAAAAAGAAAAATGACAACTATAAACTGTGGCAACTATAGTTGCCGGTGGGCTTAAATGGGCTAATACTGCTCGTACGTATCTTTACCACCTATTAACTTTTTTGTTTTCCGCTTACTAAGTCCTTCTTTATATGATTTAGCAGCTTCCAAGCATTTTTTAGTACTCAGTACTCAGAGTCCAAATTGATAAATAATAAATACAGAAAGTGTGTATTTATGTTTGCAGAAAAGGGTTCTCACACAAGGCGTGTACCCACAAAAATTTGTTCTTACCCTTGTAATAATACTGACGAATCCTTATTTTTGTAATAAAGTTGCACGTTCCCTCTTGTGGTAAAATAAAGCGCACACATGTCCATATAAGGGCATTCTGTAAGATATAAAACCCTCTCTATCCCACTTGCTAGCCTTCATGATATACAGCATTGTAAAGCTTATTTATTCAGCTTTCAGACAGTTCTGTTGTCCAGGGTAATATATATTTTGCTATTCTCATTTTATTTATTATTACTCAAAAAGTAATTACTTAATTAGTATTAATACATGTGGCCCTGAACCACAAAACCAGTCAAAAGGGTAATTAAAAAAAAAAAATTGTTAATTAGTTAATTCATTAATTGGTGTGTTAGGATAGGACAATATTTAGATACCGCTATTTGAAAATCTGGAATCAGAGAGTGCAAGAAAATCTAAATATTGAGAAAAATCGCCTTTAAAGTTGTTCTTGGCAATGCATATTAGTAATCAAAGTTTTGCTATATTTATGGTCGGAAATTTACAATATATATTCAAGGAACATGATCTTTACTTAATATCCTAATGATTTTTGGCATAAAAGAAAAAACGATAATTTTGACCCATATGTATTTTTGGCTATTGCTACAAATATACCCAAGCTACTTAAGACTGGTTTGTTGAGTCAACTTAAAATAATTTGTTACATGGCTGCCTGAAAATTTGAAGTTCCGACAATTTAAAGAAGTTTTGTCAACTTGAAATGTTAAGTTGTACTAAGAGACAACTTAGATATTTGAGTTGATTCCATTTTACGGTGTTCGTGTGAACACATGGTTTTTGAATAAGTCTACTCTATACATACTCTATACCATAAATTTGTTCATTATGTGCATTCCCAGCACAGTAACATCAAGTTTAGCTTCTTTAACAGTAGCTGGGCTACATGATAAATCATTAAATGCATTTCTTGTTTCTTTAGCTTGCTGTGCAAGGGTTTCGTTATGAAGCTGCAGAGCAGTTCTTATACTTTACAAGCCCTCCGGGCTTCCCCCGGAACGGAAAAGGGTCGAACTAGAGAGTGCTGTTAATGTCTGGCCTTGAGTCATGACTCTGGTGGGACTCTGCAAGACCATGCAGGCACTGGGTCTCTGCTTTTGGCTTCACTTATTTCTCCTGGAAATGGCCCTTAAAAGAGCCTTTAAAAGAGTCTTTAACTGCAAGACCCACTTTATACACTTGGACTTGTTTTACAACCCAGCCCACAGCTGCTGAATTATAGGAATAGTAACATATTCAGCTACAGATGTGAAGCAACATTGTAATTGGAATCAGTGCTCTCTGTGTTAATGATACTATTTTGACATTATGTTAAATGTCAAATAGTTTGTCTTACAGCAAGATTTTTTTTAAAAAGCTTTTTTTTTTTCTTTTTTTTTAAACACAATGGTCATTCAGTTTTTTGGCTGGAGTTTTAACATTAAAACACAAGCAATCTAAAAATAAGTTCATAAATGTTAGATCATCTGTTGGAAGTTAAGCAAATAAAGAATAGAAACTATGCTCAGTTAAGAAAAGAAAAGCAGGCCTAATGTCTGTAATTACGGCGTGACACTGCAGGTGAATAGCTATTATTTAATCAATTAAATAATAGCTATCACCTTACTTACCCAGTTGATTGATTACATTGATAATTGCAAACATTTTTTGTATTACAAGTTTTCTAAAATGTGATGTTTAAATATACAAATGAGTCATTGTTTACTGAAATATGCACTAATTTGCATACATTTCTAGTACAAAAATCTAAACACTGGATGAAGTCAGTTTCAAAATTCTTGTTTAATTTTTTTTGCCATATTAGAGTCAAATGTTTTTACAGAGGGAATTTTGGGTAAGACATTTTATCACTCCATAATTCAGAAAATACTTAAAACAGACGAAAAACTTTTTTTTTTTTTTTTTTTGAAATGTTGTACATAATCAAGCAAGTTATATATGAACAAATCCCTCGGTAAAAAACCTTTAGGATATAGACAAGAATAAAAATGTAAAGTTTGGTGTATATAAATGCTACTGAAGTGGAGATTTATGGCTCAGTATAGGAGAAAAATCTCATTTTGAGAAAACAGCCTTTAAAAATATGTATTGTAACTGAAATCTACTGACACAAATAGATAAAGTGCTATTAAAAAAACACTTAACAGTGTCTTTTGGATTTTTTTCCTTCCACTAGTCTGAAAACACACTTTATTAAAAACCAAAAAGCCCAAAATCTCAAATTTGACAGGTGACTGAAAAAACTGTGTTTTTGCCTGCAGGACTATTTTAAAATCACATATACATATACATACATACTAATATATACTAATATATATATATATATATATATTGAGATTTATACAGCATTTGAAAGCTGAATAAATAAGCTTTCCATTGATTTATGGTTTGTTAAGATAGAACAATATTTGTCCAAATTTGACATATTTTCAAATGTGAAAATCTGGAATCAGAGGGTGCAAAACAATCAAAATACTGAGAAAATCATCTTTAAAGTTGTCCAAATAAAGTTCTTAGCAATGCATATTAATAATAAAAATAAGATATTTTGCTATATTTACGGTAGGAAATTTACAATTTATCTTCATGGAACATGATCTTTACTTAATATCCTAATGATTTTGGCATAAAAGAAAAATCGACCATTTTAAATCGATGCACACCTGCATAATGTAAAAAGCAGTTCCTTTTCTTGACACAAGGTAGCAGCAAAGCACAAAAGTAAAGCTGAATTTCTCCGTCCACGTGCACTAGGCTGCTTTGCCAGACACTAAACATCATTTGCATTTTAAGTAGTCTTCATTTCACGCATTCTACAAGAGGGACATAGTTTTTAACCGCATAGCAATTGTCAGTCTATGATGGTGAAGATCATTTAAAAACGTCACGCATCTCGCGGTGTTCCTGTTTTAAATTAAAGATCTAAGAAAACGGGTCAATCAATTTTGACATCATCGTGACTTTTTTTTTCCTTGGTGGTGCCACTCCACCAGCTAATTGGGTTGTGAACTCCTCTCTCTGTTTCCCTTGGAAACAGACCCCTAAATAAATGCTGAAGTGGCTTGGCACGAGAAGGTCTCTTCTGTCTGTATGCCATAACCACAGTTGGTGAGGAGGAGAGCTTTTCTCATGTTCATAATAGAGCAACTGTGCTGTCCCACATGAGTCAATTACTCTTACAAAGAATTAAAGAAACCTTACATGGCTGTTAAAATAACTGCCAAATGTTACTGAGTAAAAAATAAATAATAATAAAAAAAAAGAATTGTCACAAGCACGTCACGATCTATGTTACATAAGCTAATGTTGTTTTTTAACTGTTTGTTCACTGTGATAATTCAATGTGGGACCACAACAACACAATGTAGAAAGAATAAAAAGTATCTATATCCATGTTATTTTTCCTGTAAGAGTGGGCACAGCCATTTGTACATTTTATAGATCTGGCTTCCGGTCTCATCCACGTCCAGCTATTTTTAGCTGTACAAAACAGGTTGTTTTGCTGCTTGATATTGCAAATTATGCATTTTACTATATAATTTAATGTATTATCTTAATTTTGAACACACTGGGTTGTAGTGCAAACAGTTTTATTGTTTACTGCATGTTGTTAATCTTCTCGTCATTTCCTTATAGTGGCTAATGAAACGTAAGTCTGACCCTTACTTCTCTCATGCACCTGGTAGCATCAAAAAAATTGATGTGATTCATTTTCACGGGCCAAATTGCAGACATGGACCTATGACTGAGCGAAGTTTCAAGCCTTAACACTGTCATTCATGTGTCACCTGGAAACTGTTCCTGTCTGAGGCAGATGAAAAGATCTTTTGGTCATTATAACATAGGCCAAGCTATTTCTTTTATAACAAAGCCTACCTGAAATTAAATGAAAAATGGTTTTTGACTAAAGAGCAGTCAGGTTTGCACTGAACATGTCTTCTAAGTATGAGTGGTCACAGTTTCCTGGTTTGTTGTATCAAGCTTTACATTTTATGTGAATTCCTTTTGATCAGTGTTTTTTTCATTCAATTTAACCATTGTCTTTAATTTATGGATACATTAAACTTTATAATGTTAAAAAGAATCTGAGGAAACAGTACAGGACAGTGCACCCAAAAATTTAAATTCTGACATTAATTACTCACCCTCATGACATTCCCAACCTGTAAGACCTTCGTTCATCTGCGGAATGCAAATTAAGATATTTTTGATGAAATCCGAGAGCTTTCTGACCCTGCATAAAAGGACATTGTTAAAATAGTCCATGAGACACATTCAACCTTAATTTATTGAAGTTACGAGAATACTTCATGTGCACAAAGAAAAAAAATGTTTTTCATTTTAAGAATTTCTGCTCTTCCATGTCAGTCTTCGCTGCACTTTCACAACAGTACCATGACGCGACTCTTTAAATATTTAAAGCTGCAGTCCATTAGTTTTCCCTCTTTGTCGCCATCTCTGTCTGAAAACCTGCAATTGCAGTTAAGTGAGGAATTATCTTCCATGTGTGGGTTGTGCTCCGACACAGCTCTAGCGCGGATGAATCTACCGTTTTGGTAGCTGTCAGTCGTCAACCGCACCGTTGTGGATATTCACTGTACTTAGGAATCACAGATGAACAGATTCAAATATATGGGCCAAATAAGAATTTTCACCAGATATTGTCATCTAAGAGTAAGTAACAAGTCTAAAACTTTTGTTCTGACCAACTGAGGAAAAACGCTACAGTTGTTTAAATCTAACAATCAGTATCTCACATCACATCAAACAAACAAGTTATTATTACTGTTATACTTTGTTCTCAAATTGTTCATGTTAACAACATCAGCATTACGTAACTACATGGTAGTGTGTGGGCCTATTAGTGTTTCTGTTTCTGTACAGTCTAATCTCTGATTGACATAAAATTCAAATTTCATATGAAGAAATTCTGAAAAAGCAAATCATTCTTCCTCAGAACCGGTTTTCTTTAAAATACAAAACTTGTGTAATCCCACGTAGGCTATCTGCAATCAAATGCACATTTAAAACTGGAGTAATCTAATTTCAGTCACTTATGTTTCATAAACACAAACTTTTTGGATTACATTCCGCAATCAGAATGATAAGTTTAATTATTTCAGCCACTGTGAGAAAAGGCTATAAACTATCCGGCACCTGCAGCATTCTCACATGCGATAAAGCTACTAGCCGGGATGCTTTCTTTTTCACTCAATTTAAAAAAACATTATTATAAGCTACCCGTTGTGAATCGGGCTAAAGTAAGGCGATAGGACACTGGCTGGTTATGTACTTGCTCAAAAATTGATTTTGTATAATTTTTAACCAAAAAAGTTACAGACTGCAGCTTTAAGTAAAACTACACTGAAATCAAGAAAATGCTTTGATACAGTGAAAAAAATGGTGGCTTCGACTCAGAAATTGCTAGTAAATTTCACAAAGAATCAGCAAGTAACATGATGGCAAATTTTGAAGTAGAAAGACATACAAAGAAATTGTATTTTCTTTTAAAACACACTCAAATCTTCGAAAAACAGTGTATGCAATATAGGGCAGTTTATATATAAAATTGTTTTAGCCTTTTTTTTCTCAGACTAATATTTAGAAACTAATTTTAAGATAAGCCTAAAGTTATACAGATCATCCACAAAAGTTTTTTTGTGTGCGCTGAACACTGAAGTTGTGTTGAGGTAATCATAGGTGCTACAAAGCATTTTACCTTTAGTATGCACCTTATTTTCCCCGTAAGAGCATCTGTAAATTTAATGTGTCTGGCTTCCGGTGTCATTCGCTTCCAGCTATTTTTAGCTGTACAAAACAGCTTGTTTTGCTGCTTGATATCCCAAACTGGTGTGTCTTACTTAATTATGAACACAATGGTTTGAAGTGCAGTTTTACCTTTTACTGCACTTTGTTATTCTTCTCGTTATTTCCCTAAAGCAGCTAATGAACTGGAAGTCTTGCACATTCACAGAAAACGGCTTCCTTCCGTGTTGAAAACCTAAGCGGATAGAACGAGAAAATGACAAAATAGTATTATTTTAATAATTAAAATATAAATCACAAAAACTGTACACGTCCTTCTCAAAAAATTAGCATATTGTGATAAAGTTCATTATTTTCTGTAATGTACTGATAAACATTAGACTTTCATATATTTTAGATTCATTACACACAACTGAAGTAGTTCAAGCCTTTTTTTTGTTTTAATATTGATGATTTTGGCATACAGCTCATGAAAACCCAAAATTCCTATCTCAAAAAATTAGCATATTTCATCCGACCAATAAAAGAAAAGTGTTTTTAATACAAAAAAAGTCAACCTTCAAATAATTATGTTCAGTTATGCACTCAATACTTGGTCGGGAATCCTTTTGCAGAAATGACTGCTTCAATGCGGCGTGGCATGGAGGCAATCAGCCTGTGGCACTGCTGAGGTGTTATGGAGGCCCAGGATGCTTCGATAGCGGCCTTAAGCTCATCCAGAGTGTTGGGTCTTGCGTCTCTCAATTTTCTCTTCACAATATCCCACAGATTCTCTATGGGGTTCAGGTCAGGAGAGTTGGCAGGCCAATTGAGCACAGTAATACCATGGTCAGTAAACCATTTACCAGTGGTTTTGGCACTGTGAGCAGGTGCCAGGTCGTGCTGAAAAATGAAATCTTCATCTCCATAAAGCTTTTCAGCAGATGGAAGCATGAAGTGCTCCAAAATCTCCTGATAGCTAGCTGCATTGACCCTGCCCTTGATAAAACACAGTGGACCAACACCAGCAGCTGACATGGCACCCCAGACCATCACTGACTGTGGGTACTTGACACTGGACTTCAGGCATTTTGGCATTTCCCTCTCCCCAGTCTTCCTCCAGACTCTGGCACCTTGATTTCCGAATGACATGCAAAATTTGCTTTCATCCGAAAAAAGTACTTTGGACCACTGAGCAACAGTCCAGTGCTGCTTCTCTGTAGCCCAGGTCAGGCGCTTCTGCCGCTGTTTCTGGTTCAAAAGTGGCTTGACCTGGGGAATGCGGCACCTGTAGCCCATTTCCTGCACACGCCTGTACACGGTGGCTCTGGATGTTTCTACTCCAGACTCAGTCCACTGCTTCCGCAGGTCCCCCAAGGTCTGGAATCGGTCCTTCTCCACAATCTTCCTCAGGGTCCGGTCACCTCTTCTCGTTGTGCAGCGTTTTCTGCCACACTTTTTCCTTCCCACAGACCTCTTGCTTGAGGGTGTCAATGATGGCCTTCTGGACAGCAGTCAGGTCGGCAGTCTTACCCATGATTGCGGTTTTGAGTAATGAACCAGGCTGGGAGTTTTTAAAAGCCTCAGGAATCTTTTGCAGGTGTTTAGAGTTAATTAGTTGATTCAGATGATTAGGTTAATAGCTCGTTTAGAGAACCTTTTCATGATATGCTAATTTTTTGAGATAGGAATTTTGGGTTTTCATGAGCTGTATGCCAAAATCATCAATATTAAAACAATAAAAGGCTTGAACTACTTCGAGTTGTGTGTAATGAATCTAAAATATATGAAAGTCTAATGTTTATCAGTACATTACAGAAAATAATGAACTTTATCACAATATGCTAATTTTTTGAGAAGGACCTGTATGTTGTATAAAAACGTATTCAAAATAATTGCTGATTATAACAGGCACCATATTACACCGATTACTACTGACAGAAATTTCTTAAAAAGTCTTAATTCCCACACTATACACAGATGTGAAAAAGTATTATATCCTAAATCAAGTCAAAAATGTGACCCTGGACTACAAAACCAGTCATAAGGCTCAAATTTCATTGGAAGGTGAATAAATAAGCTTTCCACTGATGTATCTTTTGTTAGGATAGGACAATATTTGGCCAAGATACAACTATTTGAAAATCTGGAATCTGAGGTTTAAAAAACTAAAAATTTTAATATATTTACAGTAGAAAATTTACAAAATATCTTGATGATTTTAACCCATTCAGTGTATTTCTGGCTATTGCTACAAATATACCAGTGCTACTTAAGGCTGGTTTTGTGGTCCAGGGTCACTGTACAGTACATTATTGAGGCACGCCGCACATGTAAAAAGTTAAATCTTTATCCTAATCTGTAAATCAAAACTTTAATGACACAAAATAATAACAGGATCATATAACTTCTAAAAAATTAACCAAGGTCATAAGATAATGTATATAGCCCGAAATATTATGCTAGGTTTCACTTGAGTGAGTTGTATGCATGCGTAAGACGCCCCCTTTCTGATCACGCAGCCAAAGGCGAGACTAAATTCGGCACCATGTTCAGGAGATCCATCATCTGATCTACAGCAACAGCAGAGAGCACATCTGTCTTCAGTCTATTCCATTAAATTTAAAGGAGAGTACACTCTGGAGATCGATTATGTGATTCAGGTTATGATTTAATATTGCAAATGAATGTAAATTAGTTTTTTTCTGATTACCAAAAACTAAAGAAGAACTGAACAAATCAGCAAAAGTTCCAAGAGGGATGAGCTGCGTTTAAATTATGTCAGCTCAACGGAATTAAACTTTTTCCACAATAATAATAATAACAATAATAATAACTTTGGAGATTTTTTGAGAATGGAGAACTTCACAGTATTCAACGAGACTCTGGAAACTTGGACTGACCGCAGTGTCGAATACAAGGTGATCAGCGTCCTCATAGTTTTCATCATATGCGCTCTCGGGATAGTTGGAAACGTGATGGTCATTCTGGTGGTCCTCACCACCAAACATATGCGGACCCCGACCAATGGCTATCTGGTTAGTTTGGCTGTCGCAGACCTGATGGTGCTGATCGCAGCCGGTCTGCCGAGCATAGCGGACAGTTTGTTCGGTTCGTGGATTTTTGGGCACGCGGGGTGCTTGTGCATCACATACTTCCAGTATCTAGGAATCAACGCATCCTCGTGCTCCATAACAGCTTTTACTATAGAGCGATACATCGCTATATGTCATCCGATCAAAGCGCAGTTTTTATGCACGCTCTCCCGCGCGAAGAAGATTATTTTTGGAGTTTGGGTTTTTACGTCGCTTTACTGCGTAATGTGGTTTTACCTGTCCGACATCCAACAAGTGCTTTACAAAGATGTGACTATAATAACGTGCGCCTACAAAGTGTCCAGAAACCTTTACTTACCCATATATTTTTTCGATTTTGGCATCTTTTTTGTTCTGCCTCTCACTCTTGCTACTGTTCTGTACGGCCTCATTGCGAGAATCTTGTTTCTTAATCCTCTTCCGTCGGACCCTAAAGAAGACAAGAACGGGCATGACAACTTTTCCAAAGCCCAAAAGAACAAGATGAAGAATTCCAGCCGCTGTTCTAGCACAACTGCAGCATCAAGAAGACAGGTGAGTGGATCCTCTTAAGTATGAAAAGTTTTAGATTTTGTACGTGTCATACAAATAATAGAGACGTTTTTTCTTCATTTCATGAATTCTGCACTAATTTAAATAAAATGATTTACGTTTAAAATGCAGCAAATTTCTAAATTTTATTTGTTTTGCAAGTCTTTTTTGCAGGTTAGATGAAATGATAAATTATGGGACAGACCATCCATCCATATAAATAGATATTCAGAGAAATAGATAGATAGATAAATAGATAGATAGATAGATATATAGATAGACAGATATATAGATTAAAATGTGTTAAAATAGTCAACAAAAAAATCTGTTAAAAATGAACACATCCTTTTTGAGAGTGTAGATGGATAGATAGATAGTCAGATGGACAGAGACAAATAGACAGATTGATAGATAAACATATAGATAGTCGGACAGACAGACAGACAGACAGACAGAAAGCAGAGAGATAGATAGTCAGAAGGACAGACAGAAGGACAGACAGACAGACCGAAGGATAGATAGTCAGATGGACAGACAGAAAAATAGACAGACAGACAGAAGGATAGACATAGGTGGATAGATAGATAGATAGATAGATAGATAGATAGATAGATAGATAGATAGATAGATAGATAGTCAGACAGAAGGATAGAGAGACATACAGAAGGATAGACAGACAGAGAGATGGACAGACAGGCAGATGGATAGTCAGATGGACAGAGACAAATAAACAGACAGATTGATAGATAAACAGATAGATAGCTGGACAGACAGACAAACAGAAAGCAGAAAGACAGATAGACAGACGGATAGATAGATAGTCAGATGGATAGACAGACAGACAGACAGACAGATAGATAGATAGATAGATAGATAGATAGATAGATAGTCAGTCAGATGGACAGACAGACAGAAAGCCGAGAGATGGATAGATAGATAGGCGGATAGATAGACAGATAGATAAAGTCAGACAGTCAGATGGACAGACAGACAAACAGATACACAGATGGATAGACAGACAGATAGTCAGACAGAAAGCAGATAGATAGACGGACAGATAGACAGATACATAGACAGACAGACAGATAAAAAGTCAGAAAAAGAGACAGACAGACAGAAAGCAGATAGATAGACGGACAGATAGACAGATACATAGACAGACAGACAGATAAAAAGTCAGAAAAAGAGACAGACAGACAGACAGACAGACAGACAGATCGATAGATAGATAGATAGATAGATAGATAGATAGATAGATAGATAGATAGATAGATAGACAGGCGGGTGGATGGACAGACAGACAGACAGACAGACAGATAGATAGGTACTGTAGATAGACAGACAGACAGACAGACAGACAGACAGACAGACAGACAGATCTAAGTAGACAAAAATAGATTGTCAGACATGTTTTACACTGAACTACAGTAACTTATGAGTTTCATAACACTGTTACTGTCATTTCTTCACGCAAGGTTACAAAAATGCTGGCAGTGGTGGTTATTCTGTTCGCTGTGCTTTGGATGCCGTACCGCACTCTAGTGGTAGTGAACTCCTTCCTACAAGAGGCCTACTTGGACACCTGGTTTCTGCTGTTCTGTCGCACATGTGTCTACCTCAACAGCGCCATTAACCCTCTTATCTACAACGCAATGTCTCAGAAGTTCCGTGCCGCCTTTAGAAGGCTTTGCCGCTGCGGACGCAATGCCCAGGCGAACAAGGCAGCCTATAGTGTGGCACTAACCTACAGTGTTGCCAAGGAAACTTCAACGGTGGAAAGCACAGGGCATTTTTCAACAGAGATAGACGATTTGACACCGACAGATGAGCTGTTTCCTGATAAGAAGCTTCTGTATCCAGAAGACTGTGACTTTAGGAAGGAAACTTTCAGTCAGGCCTGATAAACTCACAACAGCTATACACCATAAATCTCTGAATACTAGCGATCTGTTGTAACACTACACATCGAACTGCAGGAACAGCACTTTAAAATATTCACTTTATCTTTATTTTAAAAAGTCGCAGTCGAATTCATCTTCCTGTCTCGTTCACTTGCCAAACAGCTCCTCCTTAAACCACCATTACATAAGTTGCACAGTTGCATTATCTGCTAGAGTCATGATTCTTAATTAAAATCGCAGTGTACTGCATATGTAATGCAGGGTGAACTGAAGTACATATTGATCTGAAAATATCTTTAGGGCTTGCCATTGTGATTAATGAGTGGCCTTTTCCCCCTGCAGACCCCTGGGGAAAAAATGCTGAAACTGCTTTATTCTGCAGTTTTAGTTGTTTCAAGAATGTTCAATGAGAGTTAACTAAGTTTATGTCCCACTGTATAAAAATATATATTTATATAATACGCTTTAATATGCTTTCCCTCTAATCTTAAAATGGAAGCATAGACATTTTTCTTTGTCGTTTTGACTGAAATTACCAAAATAAATGTAGACTTTTTAATGTAAATTAAATGTAAATAAGCAGCTGAACGAATTAACAAATGCATGAATAAAAAAATTTGAAATAGATATATTTTTTGCATTGTTACATCTACCACATTTAAGTAAGATGTTTTTAGTTGAGTCAGTTTCAAAGCTAATTGTAATTTATGTTCCATTAGCACCACCAACTGGACAGGGTTGCCAGGTCTGCGAAACAAAACCAGCCTAAGTGCTAATCAAAACTAGCCCAATCACATTTTTCCACATTTTAAACCATGTTCTCATGGGAGGTGAGATCCCTTTAACCTGTAAACTTAAAAACAATGTGCGGCAACAGTGTAAAAGAAGCCCAATTCTGTGGAAAAAAACAAACTTGGCGACGGTGCAACTAGAAATGCACAAATAATCATTGTTTCCTTACATGTTTCCCCTTGATTGCCATTGGACGTTTAAAACAGACAGTCCCGCCTCAAACTCAGTGTGTACTGTAAAGACTTCTAGGTGGAATCAACCTATCAGTCTTACATATATTTAACAACCTACCCGGTGACGAAAACGTATCTAGCTATAAGTACACAGCATGCAGAAAAATGAGAGATCGAAAAACAACCTTAAATGGAATGCTTGTGATTACATTTTTAAGTCACATTTGCTTTTGTTCATACTACCAGGTAGGTTTAGGTGTAGTGCAGATGGTATGTTACAGTTATAATGCGACTCAACGGACATTTCAGGTTAGAACTGCGGTAACACGTACAAAACCAGCGCCACATAAAACGTACCACATGTACGTTCATACCAAACACTTTTTTGGCGCCACACCATGGACATTTTACATCTTGTGACGTATTTCACGTTTTTGCGAAAAAGTTCCCAGAGGTACGTTTTCATCATGAGACTAGGTTGTTAATGACTTCGATCTGCATATAAAACAAAGTATTTTAACATTTAGGCTATTCAGCTGTAAGTATAATAAACATGACACTTTAGAGTACAGCTTATTTAGATTACTAAGTAAATGAACGTACGAATAAAAAATACTTTCCATCTGATGAATGAATCTTCACCGTGGATAGAAGGCATATGATTGTATTTGTGAATCATCCTTACTGATAAGCTAAATCCCACCACATGCGTTTTTGTACATGGTTTCTCATCAAATGTGGCAAAAAAAGTTGCTTATTTTCTTTAGCTGTATCACAGCTGACGGTGTTTTCAATTATTCTACTTGAATATGTTGTGTTTTAGGTTTTGAATATAATATCTTAGTGTTGTTAATGTGAAAAATGGTCTCTGTTTTGTTGTTTTGATTTGATGGCTAGTCCTGTTTGCAGCCCGATGTCAATGAATAGGCTATTTTAGTGATAGTTTAGTGAATTGGCTAGTTCAATTTAAACAGAGGTGTGTTTAAATTTTAACATAAATGTGACCCTTGACCACGAAACCAGTCATTAAGGTCAATATTTGGCCGAGATACAACCGTTTGAAAATCTGGATTCTGAGGGAAAAAAATCTAAATATTAGGAAAATTGCCTTTAAAGTTGTCCAAATTAAGTCCTTAGCTATGCATATTACTAATCAAAATGATCTTAATTTAATATCCTAATGATTTTTGGCATAAAAGACAAATCTATAATTTTGACCCATACAATGTATACCTGTGCTACTTTTGATTGCTTTTGTGGTCCAGGGTCACAAATAGGTCTAAAGAGATGGTTTCAAGTGTTTTTAAATGTTTATGCATATCATATATAATTTTAAAGCTCTGTTCTGCCTGAAACAAAAGTATAAAGTGTTCAATATGTTTAATTGTGCTGTAATTGTTGTCTCAGTTTGGTAAATGCTTGCCATTATCCTTGATATACTTGAGTACTCTTGCTGAATCATTCAGTCAAACATGTTAGTTTCCATATTATAACTATTATATGTGTAGTTGCTATTTTGGATTTGTGTTATTATCCAGGGTTTAACTAAAACAATCTAAACTTATGTTTTAAAGCCATTCTGAATAAAATAAATGTACTGGCTCATGAAAGACTCCTTATTAAGCTTAATTCATTATTATTCATTGTTGTATGATAGCAGCAGTTTATGAAAATCTTTTCTGATTTGCATGAATTTTCAAACAGTGCTCTGCATAATGCAGCACTGATGTCTAATTGGTCTATTTAAACATAATTATTCTCTGCCAAGCACATTTCTACTGCCACACAAAGTTTACTTTCAGAAACCGCTGTTGCCAAGTACCAGCATTCATACAATACGCCCAGCTAATCAATTTGACATTGTGGCAATCGAATGAAAGGACAAAACTATATTTTAAGGACTGACCACTGTGTTCCTATACTGGCAAACTCAGCAGAAAAAAAGAATTCATTAAATGAAATGTCACCTTGAACCTAGGAAGTTGGCCAGTTTCATCCTTGATTGCTTACATTGGGAACACTACAAATGCATTATCAAATTACATTCTAGTGAACACCCTAGAGCTGTTCATGTGCTCAAGTAGATTTAAAGGGACAGTTTACCCAAAATTACCCTTTATTAAGCCCTGGAGGTGTGTGGAGTACTTTTTATGATGAATGGAATCACTTTTTTTTCCATTATAAAGCTTGGAAGAGCCAGGACATTTTAAATGTAACTACGATTGTATTCGTTTGAAAGAAGAAAGTAAGAAGTAATTTTCATTTTTGGGTGAAGTATCCCTTTAAAAATGGCTATGTCGGCAGGACTGGGTAGCGTTTTGGTCAACCCAAAGTGAAAAAAAAGAGAGGAGGAAAGTTACCCAAAATGTAATATTGTGCCATTTATTGTGTCATCTAGTGTTCTTTAGACCCCACTGTTCTTCAAAATGTCTTTGAATTTTGCAAAAGAAAGTCACACAGGTTTGGAATTATGTGAGGTTAAGTAAATGATGACAGAAATTACAGTTTTCCATGAACTATCCCTCTAAATATGAAAATAAGAAATATGTATGTGTAAAAAGGACCTAAACAATTTTGTTTGACCCAGCTCTTTCTGCTTGTGTAAAAGGTCAAGGCTAATTTACCCCTTGCAAGCGATACATTTTCTGTTTGTCCCTTTAATTACCTTTGCTTTTACCTTTTCTTTTTCCTCTTTGCACAATATTATCCACATATTATGTCCCCTGTCTGGTAATTCAAGATGGTTTTAAAATTTGATTCTGCTTGTAATGGGTGTAATGGCCCTATCATCATTTAAACTTCAAATTATCTCAGACTTAATATCAAAAGTTGAAGTAAATTCATTGTCAGATTATTCAACTCCACTGAATAAAATAAGACGAAATTACCATAATTACACAGCATTATGGTGATTTTGTAACCATGACTACAACACAGCCATCAAAACATCATGCACCTTGACCATTTGATGTCTAGACTTCGCCTTAATTGAAATGTGCCAGTTAAAATATCAACTGCAAACACTGACATGCATTTAATCCTGCAAAACAACATCAAAGAAATAAAAAAAACAAGTGGAAAAATTTGAAAGGCCTGAAGTTAAACTGTAAAATGAAAAGAAAATAGAAGTGACCATCCAAAAAAGATGGAAATTACATACAGTAAGTACAATTTACTTAATAATATAAGTCAGTTCACTTGGTGGAAACATTTGAAACTTTTAGGTTTAATAGGTTTAAAACTTTTTGGTTTAATAACATGCTTCAAATCAGCAATAAAATTATATACAGTTGAAGTCAAAAGTTTACATGCACCTTGCAGAATCTGCAAAATGGTACTTTACCAAAATAAGAGGGGTCATACTAAAAGCATGTTATTATTATTATTATTTTTTTTTTTTTGTTAGTACAGACCTGAATAAGATATTTCACAAAAAAAGATATTTACATATAGTCCACAAGAGAAAATAGTTGAGTTTTTAAAAATGACCCCGTTCAAAAGTTTACATACGCTTGATTCTTAATACTGTGTTGTTTAGTCTATTGTTTGCCCTGAACAATTAAACTGCCCACTATTCCCACAAATTCTTTGGTTTTCAGCCTTTTTGTGTAATTGAACCCTTGCCAACACATGACTGTATGATTTTGAGATCCATCTTTTCACACAGAGGACAACTGAGGGACTCATATGCAACTATTACAGAAGGTTCAAAAGTTCACTGATGCTTCAGAAGGAAAAACGATGCATTAAGAGCCAGGGGGTGAAAACATTAACATTTAAAGATCAGGGTAAATTTAACTTATTTTGTCTTCTGGGGAACATGTAAGTATCTTCTGTAGCTTCTGAAGGGCAGTACTAAATGAAAAAAAAAATAAAATAAAATAAAAAAAAATATATAATAATAATAATAATAATAATATTATATATATATATATATATATATATATATATATATATATATATATATATAGGCAAAATAATAAAAATGTACACATCCTCATTCTGTTCAAAAGTTTACACCCCTGGCTCTCAATGCATCGTTTTTCCTTCTGAAGCATCAGTGAGCATCTGAAACTTCTGTAATAGTTGCATATGAGTCCCTCAGTTGTCCATATAGTCATTGTTGGAAAGGGTTCAAACAGACAAAAATGATGAAAAACCAAAGAATCTGTGGAACCTGAAGGACTTTTCTGAGGAACAACAGGCAGTTTAGCTGTTCAGGACAAACAAGGGACTCATAAACAACAGAGTTTGATATAAAATACATAATAAATTAAATTACATATCTATCTAAAAGGTAATTGGCTTCTTTAACAAAAAGGTACGACTTCCAAGCATTAATTGGTCACAAAATAATATTTAAATATTAAATAATTTAATTATACAATCAATTACAAATAAAGAAATAAATATAATATAATAAATATATATTAAAATACCTTTCATATAAAATATATAATTTTTAAATGACATCTCTATTTAAAAGAGGACTGGCTTTTTAACTGAAAGGTGGGGCTTTTATTCCTACAGCCACTGTTATATTTTCTCTTATTTATTTTTCTACAAATGGTATATTCTGTTGTACTGTATCTGATAATGACTTTTACAAATAAAAATGGAAAATATGAAAGCGAAAAAAATATTTTTGTTGCTTTCATAGAGAAAATTAGAGCTTTTTGTCCATGAGTAACATGCGTCCGGACAGATCCTTGTTACACAGCTAGTTTTTAGAACAGCACGAAAAGACGACATTTCATTGAGCAACAGCATCACTCTCAGCATTGTGCAAAAAACAGGGTCCCATAATGGTGACCCCCTCAGACGTCATCTCACTTCCTCTCTACTTTAATTTGTCATTTTTGACGCAATGGGAAATGGATCGTAGTACATATAACTAGCTTCATGCTGTGCATTCCAACGTAAAATCTAGGACAAAAGAAATCTACACACGCTTATATCACCCTCAGAATATACTGTAAATTACACTCATTAAAAAGCATCTCTAAATATAGACCTACAACCAGCAATTGTGCAAATTGCTCAGTATATTCGCTCTAACGGCTTTCAGACTTGTTGAAACATTCAGTTTGATATGATTATCACTGTGCTACAATATATCTGCCCTGCAGACCACACACCTCCTGCTACTGTGCTGCATTCCTTATAACAGGAACGGGCCAATTTTGTCACATCCCTTCACTCGGTTGCATATTGTTTCACAAGACCTATCAAAGACAAGTCGCATTTCAATATTGTATTTATAAATGATTAATTATTATTAAATTACACATTATATTTAATAGAAATATAAAGCATAAATATAAAATACATGAATATATAAGATATGTTAAAATATATTATAAATGAATATATTATAATGCAAAGAGTTATTAAAATGTACATTTTTAATTAAGTTTAATAAAAACAATTACATACAAAATTATTCTAAAATGATGATTTGCTGTTCAAGAAACATTTTTATTATTATCAATGTTTAAAACAGTTGAGTAATTTTTTTCAGGATTGTTTGATGAATAGAAAGATTCAAAGATCAGCATTTATTTGAAATAAAAAGCCTTTGTAACATTATACACTATACCATTTAATAGTCAGTGCAATGTTTTTTTTTTGAAAATAAAATTGTACAAATTAATACTTTTATTTAGCAAGGATGCTTTAAACTGATCAAATGTGATAATAAATATATATAAAATATTATATATTTAAAAGATTTTCACATAAATGCTTTACCTTTCTATCCATCAAAGGAAGCTGTTTTCAACAATAATAATAAATGTTTTTGAGCAGCAAATCAGAATATTAAAACGACTTCTGAGGGATCATGTGACACTGAAGACGAGTAATGATGATAAAAATTCAGCTTTAAAATCACAGAAAGAAATTACATTTTAAAATACATTCAAATAGAAACAGTTATTTTAAATAGTAAAAATATTTACTTTTTTACTGTTTTTGCTGTACTTTGGATCAAGTAAATGGCTTGGTGAGCAGAACAGACTTTCATTAAAAAAAAAAACATCAAAAATCTTACTGTTCAGGAACTTTTGACTGGTAGTGTATAATTTCTTAATAAAGTCACAGTGCAAATAATAAATAATGTTAATTAAAAAATGAAGTTAATATCCTTAAAACAGTCTTGGACATTTTTCCAAGAATGTTAAATCTCAAGTGGAACCTCTTTAGTGTTTCGGACTACATCCAGTGAGATTCTATTCAAACAGTAAATCATTTCATTACACAGAACACTGTGCCAAAGCTCACAGTTTTGTTCAATGTCATTGTCCCCCTTTGTTCACACATTTTCTCCCCAGACGTAATTATTCACAAGAGATGGATATGATCTACTGCAGGAAAAAAGGGCTGTAATTATATTAACTTGGCTTTGGTGTCACTTATAAAACCTGTGATGAAGTTGCATTCTCTCTTTTTTTTTCTTTTACCACAGAACAAGAACTAATTTTATTACACAGCATATTCAGTCTGAAATTAATAGACCAGAAAATAAGTTGTTCTTGAGATTAATACATCCATTACAGCTCCTTTTCATACCTCATTTATTCCTGCTTCTCTCTTTTCATCTTTCTCATCAATTCATAGTTTTTCCTCGCTCTTTCCCGAAAACAACTCACATCTACAATAACAATTTATCATGACATGCAGTTCTATAACCCAGAGCTAATCAGCTCATTTTCAACCACAGCCAAAAGTACAAAACAACAGTGTTGATTTCATGAGCCAGACCACCAAATAGCTCAAAGGTCTACTGGACTAGAAAATTCTTGTATATGATTGGCTTGGATTTCAGTAAATTGGTCATAAAATATCAAGACAAGCACAGTCTGCTTAAATAAGCTATTGTGAAAACACACATACATTTCCCCAAGAAGAATTGCTTAATATAAACCACGGCTCAAACTAAAGATCTCAGAACACTTAAGTTGTTACTTGGAATTGCTACGCAAATTTTAATATTTACACGACTGTATTCAGCTACTGACAAAAGACAAAAATTCAAGCAAATACAAAAGGGTGCATATGTATATGATCTTTCAGTTAACCATTATCAAAACACTGGCATAATTATGTTTTTTTTATGTTTTTAAACATTTATTTGGTCAAATATACAGTAAATGAATTTATAACTGACTACGCACCAAATCAGCATAGTAGTTAATGATGCTTTGCCATGGGAAAAAAAAAAAAGTAAAATATATTTAAACAGAAATGCTGTCAAAAACATGTAAAAAAAAAAAAAAAAAAAAAAAAAAGTAGTGTTTAACTAATACAATGTTGTTTTGTCACATCAATATGGAAGCCGCTGAATTAAAAAAAAAAAAGTTACTGTCAGAATCACTTGATATAAACTCGCAATTGCAACTTATAAAGGCAAAATTCAAGATATAATATCATAATTCTGACTTTTTCTCAGAAATACATCACGTAAACTCGCAGTTGCGAGTTATAAAATCAAAATTGATTGTTATAAAGTCAGAATTGCGAGATATAAGCAATTCTGAGAAAAAAAGAGTCACAACTGGGAGATAAAAACTTGTGAAAGAAAAGTCAGAATTTGGAGTTTTTAATCACACAATTCTGACTTTATAACTCAACTGAAAGTTTATATCTTACAATTCTGAGAAAAAAAAATAGAATTGTTTATCTCTGAATTTTTACTATTTCTCAGAATTACAATTCTGACTTTATAACTCACGATTTCGAGTTTATATCACACAATTCTGACTTTTTTCACTTTATTTCAGAAATTTATGAGAAAAAAAATTCAGAATTGTGAGTTTATATCTTTCAATTTTGAATTTATTTCTCTGAATTGCAACTTTATTTCACAGAGTTTTTATGCAATTCTGACTTTATATAAACGATTGTGAATTTATATCTCAATTCGGACAAAAAATTCGGAGTTGTGAGTTTATATCTTGCAATTTTGACTTTATCTCTCAGAATTGCAACTTTATTTCAGTTTTTCACAATTCTGACTTTATAACTCACAATTGCAAGTTTATATATCAATTCTGAGAAAAAATTCTGAATTGAGTTTATATCTCGCAGTTTTGACCATTTCTCACAATTCCAAAAAAATGGCAGAATATACTTAGGCTACAATTCTCACAAAGTTTATATCACGCAATTTTTACTTTATAACTTGCAATTTCAAGTTTACATCTCAATTCCAAGAAAAACAATCAGAACTGCGAGTTTGTATCATGCAATTCTGACTTTATAACTCACAATTGCAAGTTTATATTGTACATTTTAAAAAAAATTAATTGTGTTTGGCCACGTACACACTGCAGCTAAATTCTGTTGTCAGTTTACCTTTTACTCTGTAATCGCATTCTGCAAACACATGTCATTAAAATACGGGAGTGACAACCGCATTCCACAACTGCATTAACTCCCGAAAAATACAGGTAGTGACAACCGCGTTTACAGAAATGTGTCTTCGTCGGTATGGGAAATGCAAGAAAATAACGGTGACAGAAGTCTTATCCTTAGCTGATTTGGACATGGGGCTAGGCTAGCTGACTTCACGAGCCCTGCAGTGAAGCCTCAGTGTTGCCAGATCTTCATAAACAAGCACAAAAACAGTAAAACACCCAAATGCTTATGTTTTATAACCATTTTATAAAAATCATCTCTCACATATCCGCCACAGACCACTTAATTAACTTCATAATGTGCCTAGCTTTATTAGTTAAGACCAAACAACATGCCTAAAAGTGATTGTAAATATGAGGACGTGGCAACACTGCAATACAGCGCTCTCTAAAGCAGCCTCCAGAGTATAAACAAAACACAGCACGTTTATCAGCGGTGGTTTAGTTAAAATCGCCAGACAAAAATAGCCTTTAGCCAAAAAAATGGCAGATGCCAAACGGCTAAATTCTTTCCGCAAGACTGCAAAATGTTGCTATGGTTATAAATCCTGTATTTAAATACGGTTGTCACTCCTGAAACTTGCAGTGTGTATGTGGCCTTTATCTCACAATTTTGACTATTTCTTAGAATTGCGAGTTTGTCTGACAATTCAGACTTTATAACTCACGTTTGCGAGTTTATATCTCAATATTAAGAAAAAAGTCAGAACTGCGAGTTTGTATCATGACTTTATAACTCACAATTGCAAGTTTATGTTCCACAATTCTAAAAAAAGGCAGAATTGTGTTTCTGTCATGACAACTCACGGAGGGATTGGCATGGTAATGTACATAACAATGCTAATGTATTTGGTCTTGGCGGAATAGAACTGCTATGCTGCTGCTGCGACAGAGCAAGTACCGAGACTTGCTACTGCCCATACATCCACAACATGCTGCTGTAAGCATATAATAAACACTGCTGCTGCACATATAACTTATATAATTAACCCCCATATAGCATATAGAATCACCTTGTAGCAGATCTATACAGGTGGAGCTGGGGAAGGTGGAGGGTTTCTGAAGCATGCTGCAAACTGCTGCACTTAGCACAAGTCATGTATTTGAATGTTGAACAGTGAGCTCATTGGCTACTGATACAGGAGAGAACCAATCAGCTGTGCCATGTGATTATGACGCCATGTTGTCAGATTGAATTAGGCCATCGGGCATCTAGAGTTTCATGCCAGAACTCAGTTATTTATCTCACAATTTGGACCCCATAATGCGAGTTTGTCTCGTAATTTTGACTTTATAACTCACAATTGAGTTACAATTGAAAAAAGTCCAAATGTAATAATATGGTATATTAAAATAATATTGTAAGACACACCAGTTTGCAATATCAAGCAGCAAAACAAATTTTGTACAGCTAAAAAAAGCTGGAAGCATGACAACGGAAACCAGATGCATTAAATTTACAAATTCACAACCACTCTTACATGAAAATTTGGGCGGCTTGGCCTACACAAAATTGACAAGTAATTTAAATATCTGAAATATATAATATTTTAATATTAAATCTATAAATATGTCTGTAAAATGTACAGCAAAAGTACCTACGATATGCATGAAATACTAACTTCATTTCCGAATACCCAAAATATAGAATTGCAATGAAAAAGTCAGAATTGTGGGATGAAGTGTCGTAGTTACCTTTTATTTTTTATTCAGTGGCGAAAAACAGGTTTCCATACATCAACGAGAGTGAAAAATTGAATTTAATAATATACAGAAGTCCTCGCTGCTGCTGGTGTTTATAGTGAGTCCCTGAAGTTGACAGCACCATAAAGCAGAATGCCTACCAAGGTTATTATTTTATTAACATCTCCAGTACCTCCCTTTGAAACGCCACATTAAGAGTAAAGTCAAGCAGCCATTTCGCATCCGAAACAGAAATGCATTGCAAAAACGAGCATGTTTGTGCCCAAGGGAAAGTTAATGCATCCTAGAAATCCCCATAATGCAATACAGAGCAGTACCTTATCAACTGGCCCTCATGCTATATAGGAGCTTAAAGTTAAATAGGTTAACTTATCTATATTTCCTGTTGTCGTCGTTATAGAACACTAACACACTTTTTCGCATGGGACACATCCACCTCGTTCGACTCTCTAGATGAGAGTTTAATCCTTTAGGGATGTTCGGTAATAATACATGAAGAGAGATGCGCATTCAAAGCGTATACTACAGGTGCCGAATTCAAAGAGGGAAAACAAGGGCACACAAGCTGATGCTGCGTTCCCGGGGTGTATAAATATATCAACACCTGAGAGAAGCTCACTCGCTTTGTTGTTAATAAATTCAGTGCGCACCAAACGCAGTGTGCAGTGGTAAGACACCGACCTCCAAAACGGCTTCCGGAGAATAGTTCATCCATTAAGCAAATGTAGGCCATTTCCTGTGGTTATATAATGTCTGCTTTTCCGTTTACCAGTGTCTTGCGACGTCATTCTGCTTTGAAATGACCATGGTTGTTTTGTTCAGGAATAAAAGAGTTTCTAAAATAAAACCACAAAAGGACTGGAAAAAATGGAATAAGGCTGCGTTCAAATGAAACATCCTTGTTATTGGGCAGACATGAGCTATTGTCAAACATCTTTCTCATGAGGTTCATGGGTGCCATATAAAATGGCACTTGAGAAGATGGATCTCATCTCGACCAGATAAAGATTCTTTTGAAACAGACCAATGTGCCTTGAAACACACTAGAACACAAAACTGAAGCATTTTCCATAATGGTCTTGGAGATATTGCAGTCCCAGTTTAAAGTAAACAGTTCAGTTTGTCCATAACTGTGCTTTAAAATGCAATCCATCTTATTTTTCAACACGGAAGTAAGCTGTTTACTGTGAATGTGCAAGACTTCCGGTTCATTAGCCGCTGTAGGGAAATAGCGAGAAAAAAAAAAAGTGCACTAAACTGTAAAACAGTTTGCATTACAAACCAGTGTGTTCATAATTAATACAAAACATTAAAACAATATGGTAAGACACACCAGTTTGCAATATCAAACAGCAAAACAAGTTTTGTACAGAAAAAAAAAGCTGGAAGCATGACAATGGAACCCAGATATATTAAATTTACAAATGACCACGCCCACTCTTACAGGAAAATTGGGTGGCTTGGCCTACACAAAATTGACAAATAATTAAAATATCTGAAATATATAATAGTTTAATATTAAATCTATAAATATGTCTGTAAAATGTACAGGAAAAGTAGTTATCATGATATGCATGAAATACGAACTTAATTTCCGAATGCCCAAAATATACACATGTTGTGCATTTTAACTGAGCTACAATAAAAGTGGGCAAACTCTATTTGAAATCTGAATTAAATATAGAAGTTTGGAAAAATATGATTTAAAGTTGAGCATGAACAGCTGTTTGCAACCCATTAGACTTCCATAATATGAAACATTTCATCAGGGTTCGTACAGATACTGTAAAATGAAATTCCAGGACTTTTCAAGAACTACAAATTCTAAAAAAAAAAAAAAAAAAAAAAAAAAGATAGATTAATAAAAATATACTAATAAAAAACAGCAAAAATTAAGTGAAGCACATCTGAAGTATTACTATTGACATTACAAAATATACAATGCTTTTACTATAGTAAAACCATGGCCACTGCCTTAATGGTTTGATGTTAAAAAAAAAAAAAAAAAAAAATCACGTAATCGCTCCAAAATCCTGATCAACAACTGATTTGCAAACCTGCACCGAAGTCTTGATCTGAAACAAATGATTCGCAATCCACGCTCCAAAGTTTCGATCTAAAACCATAGATTTGCAAACCCGTTACGAAGTTCAGATCTAAAATAAAAATAATTCACGATCCACACTCTGAAGTTCTGATCTAAATCAAATGATTCACGATTCACGCTCTGAAGTCCCAATCTAAATAATGATTTGAAAACTATTATTTCAGAGCACAACTGAGAGCATGGATTTCAAATCATTTGACTTAGATCGTAACATTACGAACTGCGAATAATTTGATTTGAATCATTCAATTCATGAAATGATTCTCAAAACCGTTCCTATCAAACTCAAATGATTTGTGATATTCGATTTAAAGTCCCGATCCAAAACAAATGATTTGCGATCCAACTGGGGCACTTTGAAACAGTGAATCATTTTTTGTTAGAATTTGTAAATTAATTGTAATTGAAAAATTGTAAATAGAATTCTAAATTAGAATTTCAAAAAGCTGTTTCACCCATCACTATGTGCTTTTCAAAATCATTACAAGCGATGTTGAAATTTAAAATTAAATGGTGCTTTTAAATTTTGATTTGGTTTTTGCTAGTGAATCGCTTAAAATGAATGATCAAAGTCACAAGTTTGAATTAACTGATTCAAGCGGTTCCAGCATAATGACTAATTTTATTTGGTTCATCTGATTCTCTTTTCACGTCTTCAGCCATGTTGACAGAACATTGTCAGTACTGCTATTGCCTTAGCTGGCTAGTTTTTTGACATTAACTGAAATAAGCGAAAAAGGTATGTTGCGTGAAAAGACATTTTTGCTTATTAGATGCTTATAGAAACATTCTCATATATCAGGTGCTTATTAGATACATTGTCTTTCAATAATTCAAGCACTTTTCAAGTACTTGTTCAGGAATATATTCTCAAGGGTTTTCCAGGCCTTACATTTCAAAAAGTAAAATTTAAGTACTTCAAGCACTTTAAGCACCTTGTACAAACCCTGTCTATTTGAAATCTGAATTAAGTATAGAAGTTTGCAAAAATGTCAAGCTTAGCTTTTTGCAACCCATTAGACTTTCATAATATGAAACATTTCTGTGTGAAACAGTATATATTTCATAAGACTTCATTTTAATTGTCAGGACTTGACTGGATTGTGAAAATCAACATTACATATCAGGACGAAGATATAAGCTTAAATAGCTATAATACATAAATGCATGCTCTGAAAATGACTGGAAATTTTGTTAAATATTCTTTGCTAAATGTCTGTTTGCACACATCTTTCACTCATGTAAGAGCATCTCCTGATACAGACTGTATACCACAGTCAGAAAACAACATCTTTATATGCATTAAAAGAACTTACAGATCTTCCTCTCAGCTGTCCAGTGATTCTGGTGCAGATAATGAATCCAAACACCACAGGCTAATTTAATCACAAACACATGATTTAATCTGAGGCCTGAACAAATAAGGTTCACCCTGCTAAACAAAACAGCTGAGACAGATCTATCTCCCAGGCACATCTCTTTGGATCCTGACAAATTGTATTTGAAAGGGCCGCAACACAGGGTGAAAAGCAAACATGCAAGAGTCTGAACAGACTATTGAAAAACGAAAGAGACAGTAAGAATATGTTGCATGGTGGTTCCGTTTACAGGATATGTATATGTATTGTAAAGGAAATTCTGAATTTAATCTTTTTTTCCTCAATTAATCATACAAATCTGTTGATCATAAATGATAACTAACATTCTCCTTTCTCTTGTTAGATCGCACTGGATCGAACTCCTCATGCCTAGACAATTAGGATCCAACCCCGGACGCTGGATCCTGTCAGAAAATATCAATTTTTCTGGTAACAGAACAACTCGTCAGCAGAGTCATCTAATACCCAAACCCCGTTAACAGGAGGTCTTGTCTGGTACCCAAAATACCCAAAACACTATTAACAGTCTTCTGTCAGCAAAGAAGTTGACTGAGGAAAAACCAGTGAAAATGAAGAGTAGAAGCAGGAAACAAAGTAATGATGATAAAAGGAGCAGAGTCTATTGTATAGTCTTAGTTGCGTATGCCTCAATGCTCAGACTTTGCCTGAAGAACAGAAATTCAACAAGTATTGTTATAGCAAACGTCTTCACAACAACATCCCATAAACCTTGAGGTTCATAAACATTCCCTCATATCTCTTATTCATGAAGACAAACAGCCCTTGAAACCACAGTCATAAGACAAAACAACAATGGAAAAATATATTAAAAACAAAACAATAATATAATATAAATGACTAATCAATTAATTAATCAATGTAATGGATATATAAATGACTATAATGACTAATATAAATGATTAAATGGAATAATAAAATGATTAAATGATAAATGATTATAAATTAATAAAGGAATGAAGAATAAATAAAGAATATAAAAAACAAAGTAAAAAAACAACAACACAAACGTATGTTTGCTCTCGTGAAGCAAAACACACACAATTTGCATTTGAGGATCATCAGATCCTTCACTCTGCAGGCCTAACTTTTTAAGTACGTTTTGAAGAAGAAAATGTTCTAATCTCTAGAGATGTTGCAGTAATGAACACAAAAATGAGACGTCTAGATGTCTGACAGAAAAAATGAATAGCCATATGTTCTTGTGATTTGGAATGATGAAGGCATCAGTAACAGAGAGGGGGCTGCTGATTTGACATATTAGAGGGTAATGATTTAATGCAACATTATTTTTGCCATGTATCTTTCCTATATAAACTGCTGTATCTTTGTTGCTGGTGGGATTCTCTGTGATTGAGACAAGATCCTCCGGCCATGATTTAAAGGCATCGTCTGGTGTCAGTCTGGTTACTGTTGTGCAGCAGGTATTAGGGAACATTAGAGATCTTAATCCCAAGTGATAATGTTCATGGGGGTGAGGCGTCATCTGACTCAGTGTGAGACTATCTTTGGTGTTGTGTGGTCAGAGCTATCGTAATTTGCAGTGAGAAAAGTCACCAGAGTATAATTTCGGTGTCGGGAGACACAGCTCAACTTAAATCAGGTGTGTAGGAGAATTTCCATCAGTTTATGGCGAGCCAACCAGGAGCCAAACCTAGAAATCTATTTTAACAATAGTTTTTTTTTTGCCATTTTCCTTTTGTATTTGGATAAAACAGTATTTAGACACAAAGTGAAGTGGGAGAGAGAGAGGGGGGCAGAGTCAGGAAAGCTCCGCGAGCTGCGATTCAAACTCAGGTCGGCAAAGGCAGAATGGTGCTATATGTCGGCATGCTACCCATGAGGCTAATGGCGCTGATGTATAACAATTAAATATAATTTTTTTTTAATGTTTTGTTTTTTTAAGAAATCTCTTTCGGTCACCAAGCCTGCATTTATTTGAACCAAAGTCAGCAAAAACAGTAATTCTTTTTAAATATATTTTAAAACGTAATTTATGCCTTTGATTTTAAAGCTGAATTTTTAGCATCATTACTCTAGTAACATGATCCTTCAGAAATAATTGTAATATTCTGATTTGCTGAAATAACATTTAGCTTAGTACAATTTTTGAGCAGAACAAAATTTATCTGAAATAGAAATCTTTTGTAACAATATAAATGTCTTTATCATTACTTTTGATCAATTTAAAGCATCCTTGCTAAATAAAATTATTCACTTCTATAATCCCCCCCCCCCAAATGTAACAAAAGATTTTATTTCAGATGAATGCTGATCTTTGGATCTTTCTATTTATCAAAAAATCTTGAAAAAATGTACTCAACTGTTTTAAATATTGACAATAATAATAATAAAAAAAGATCAGCATATTACAATGCTTTCTGAAAGATCATGTGACACTGAAAAGTGGAGTAATGATGCTGAACATTTTGCTTTAATCATTTTAAATAGTATACATATTTCACAGTATTACTGCTTTTGCTGTATTTTGGATCAAACAAACAGCGATCAGCAGAAGAAACTTCTTTAAAACACAGTAAAGATCTTACTGTCCAAACGCGCGCACACACACACACACACGCACGCACGCGCGCACACACACAAATACATGCTTATATAATAAAATGTTGAATAAATATATACATTTATGGAGATTTTTTTTAAACAATTAAATTTTTAAGAAATTATTGTTTTTAACTTGGTATTAAACTATTTTTAATTATTAACATTATTATTTTACACATATGATACAGTAATACAGGCAATTTTCTGAAATGCATCACACCTGCCTTTCCAATTCTGATGCAGTCTCATGGCATTTGGTATCTGTTGATCTTTGACTGCTGACTCATGTCTGGTGAAATAATTGCTTTGTCAAAAAGGGTCACAGGTTTGTTCTGATGGGGTCATGGTCTGCAGGGAACACAATGGTAAATGTAAATACTTTCTAACTTCTGCACTGATTGTGGTTGAAATATAATTAAAAAAAAAAAAAAAAAACTCTAAGAGTGGAAAACAGACGGGGTCTTACAGATGCTTATTTATTTTATGTATCCATTTTACATTCTAATGGAATGCAATGTGACATTCATGCGAAAGATTGTGTCTCTGGAGGACATACAAACGTGTTTCAATCTTAATGTTTTACATATAAAGACAAATACTAACATACACAGACACGCCGATACATAAGAGAAGTTCATACCAACTTGGTCTTGAAATATGAGTCATGTCATACCAACCCTGACCAACCTTGGAGCAGGAGTGTCTGCTCATACTGGAGAAATACTGGAGAGTCTTAATTGTTCACTTTCAGCACAAATAGGTTGTTCGCAGTCAGGACAAACAGTCTTTCATTAGTGGCCCTGAATCCAAGTACGGCGTCATTGGTGTCCAGGTTGGCTACCTGCTGTTTGGCGACCTGCCCGACCTGCCGACCCTGCTTCCGGTTGAAGAGCACCGTGTCGACCGGCGAGGGCTGCCGGTAAATGAACACACGCCTGAGGCACTCACAAAGAGCAGCGTAGGAGAAGTTGGGGGCACAGGTTGCGAACTTTTTATCGCGTTTTGATGCTTGAACATAACCTGAACAGAAATAAGAATCAAGACTTTGTGTATAACAGAGTCTAAAACAATCTCAATGTCTAATTGCACATTAAACTGGGATGGAAAAAAGAAAGCTTGTTGCCTCAGGTTGTAAAAACACTATGAGAAGGAAGTTTAAGAGTTTGATATTTCATCATTCACATACAATTGGTCTTACCGAGTGCGTTAAATGTTGAAATGTGCTGCCATATATCATCGTCCTGGCTGGGACGGGGCTGCCAGAGCAGTGCATCCACATCATGTCGTAAGCAGAAAGCGGGCATCTCAGATGGGTCAATATGCACAGAGAAAAGGAACTGGTGGCTTCCAAGACTCACCTGAAGTTCAAGAAAAAGCATGTAAATTATTCAATAAATAATAATAATAATAATAAAAAATAAAAAAAATCAACACCATAATATCTACCCCTTCAAAAGTTTCAGTAGGACTTTTAACGTATTTAAAATTATATTATAATTAAATATTATTACAATTTGAAATAACTGTATATTTTAAAACTTAATGTATTCCTGTGATTGCAAAGCTGATGTCACATGTCTTTACGGGATCTTAACGGGTTATGTGTGAACACGCACACAGATTCCGGAAAATCCCTGGCAGTGTGAATGAATCAAAATCAAACGATTCCGGGACAATTCCTGGAACGCATTACCCGTGTATTTTCCAGAATCTCTGTGTGAAAGAGGCTTTTGATAAATAAAAAGTTCACAAGATCAGCATTTATTACAATAATCAAAAGTTATTACTGTCACTCTTGAGCGATATAATGTGCCCTTGCTTAGTAAGTTTTTTTTTTTTCAGTTATGTTCCAATTATAGATATGCTTCTATATTTACTTTTTATAAATTTGATAATTATTTATATATAAACTTGATCTTAACATATGTAAAAAGACCAATATGTAAAAGACCAACTCTGACTATAAAAACTATATTCTCTTTTGACGATTTCACATTGCATCTTCTCAGTAGAAATTGAAGCTGGCAAGCAAAATGGATATGAATAGATGCATAGTGCATTCTTTAGAGTCAGTTTGTTCATTGTACTGTCTGTCTATTATGCCATCACTCTAGCAGAAAATGAAATGTGAAAGGAAACAATCTCCATACATATTCTCATAAAAAGACTCAATTATGAGGCGCCCATCTGAAACGACAGCAGGATTGAAACGTCAGGAGTAAACAACAGCAACGCAAGATGGTAGCAGCTGTAAGTCAACCACCATTATCGTCACAGACATGATGTAAAATGTCTTTCCTGTTATGAATCACAACCGTTTTCACGTTGTACTGAAAATGATAAGTGTTATGACATCTCAGTGACGTCTTTGTACCTCTGCACTGTACACTTGCTGGCTGCCATCATATCCTTAAAAATTCCATTTTGAAAATCTCATCTTTCATTGCTCACTGGTAACCGCATATTAAATTCACAGCAGTACGCAGCAGCCGTTATTCACAAATGCTGACAGCTTTACATGCTTAAATGCATCTTCAAATTGCCAACACTGTCACTTAGACATAAAACAAGCTAAATTACCTCTATAAACCTGTCTCTAGAGATCTGCTTTTGGAATTAGTTTAATTACTTGATTTCTCAAAAAATGTATCAGTTTAGAAATAGAATGTCAAAAGTATTAAACATTTCCTGCATAAACAGAAAATTCCAATGGTAGTGGTAGATTGCAAGATGGCAAGCCGCTCTAAGGGGACTTAGGATGTGTTCACACTTGTAGTTCGGTTTGTTTGGTTCATTTGGTCCGGACCAAAAAGGAAAATGATACATTAGGTCCTGGTCCGCTTAGCGTTCTCTCTGTAATTTTTGACAACAAACCTAAAGATACCAAACCTAAAGTCATAGTGATACATTCAAGACCTGATTGGTCGGGTTGAATGACGTATATTTCGTGACTGAACTCACTGAACACTCCGAACGTTCGACGCTGCGGGGGTATGACATCAAAGTACCCATTCACTGATCGGTCTGCTGATTGTCGCTTTAAGTCGAATACATGCAATGCCGTCTGCTGGACTAAGTGCGCTCATTGTTGCATACATGTATAAATACTTTTATTTTCACCACCTATGAACTCAAAGAGCTCACACAAGGCACTTTACATCCTCGTTGCTCTACGTTTGCCTTCTGCTCATTTTGTTTTGGATACACCGCTTGTTCCCTTCATGAAATCATGTCGCATAGCATTGCATCTTGTATTTACTTCCTGTTTTTGGTTCGTTCAGAAGTATTTGGTCCGTGTTGCGTTCATATTTCATTCAAACCGCACCAGAGTTCATTTGGAAGCGGACCGAGACCCATCTTTTTAGCGGTCTCTGTCCGCTTGTTTGGTGCGTACCAGGGTTCGGATGGCACGGTTCACACTGACTCAAACTAACCGCACTAACAGAGCAAACGCACCAGGGTTCGTTTTAATCGAACCAAACATGACAAGTGTGAACACACCCTTAAACCCTGTGACAGGAAGTTGTCCAGATGAAGGCCAAAGAGATGACACTTCAGCCACTGCAAGAAGCTGGTCGTTCTAAATGTGTGGTTCCTTGAATATTGCAGGTTTACAATGACACTAATTCATTCAAGTCCCACAAAAAGGCTGGTCATCCACATAAAACAAACACAAGACTCTCAATAGGGAATCGGTTCAACACTGCAGCTGAAATTGCTTACCAATTCAGTGTTAAACAGGGTAAGGATCTGTCTTGGCATGTTTAAGAGTTCTTGGACTGAAAGCACAGTCTGCAGTGACCAGACCTCATCATCAGCAGAAAGAATCAGCTCATTTTAATTTTTTCCTTTTCATTTTAACTGAAAAACACAAAGCCAACTTCTCGAGACTGTAATTATGAAAGGATTTTGAAATGTGTTCCTGTATTGTTTATGAGAGCGAATGTAACTGACCCCATCGATGTGCACGTTTACGGCATCAACAGCAGCGCACAAAGAGAACAGGAGGACTGATAATGAAACACATCTTAAAATAAAGGCCCTTAAAACCTTTGTTTCATTACGTTCAGAGTTACACTTGTTACTGTTTGGTCTCTCAGTGAGAGGTTGAAATGTTTATGGCTCTCCACAAATGGGCACCTGGCTGTGCCAGAACTGCTTCACAAGAACATCACAGAGTCTCATGTTTAATTCATGAAGGCAGCAGTTGTGAAGAGCTTAACAATAAGGATTTTTTTTTTCTGCTGGCCTGTAGTTCAGATTTTTTCTTGGTATGTTAGCCAGCTAGATAACCTTACCTTGGTGTAAAAATTGAGATCAGCAGAATTAGCGACAGCAAATTATTAATACATCACTGAAAATCAAATATATAAATAAAGTTTATTAATGATATATAATGGTACTGCATATTAAAGGAACAGCTCACACCAAAATTAACATAAATGTTATGATTATAAATGTAATGTACAATGAACAAATTATAAATGCAGCACTTTTGTTTTTGCCCCCATTTTTCATGAGCTGAACTCCAAGGTCTAAGACTTTTTCTATGTACACAAAAGGCTTATTTCTTTCAAATACTGTTCACAAATCCATCCACCTCACAGGTGTGGCATATCAAGATGCTGATTAGACAGCATGATTATTGCAACGGTGTGCCTTACTGTATTGGGGGGGGGGTGCGAAAACCAGTCAGTATCTGGTGTGACCACCATTTGCCTCACACAGTGCAACACATCTCCTTCACATAGAGTTGATCAGGTTGTTGATTGTGGCCTGTGGAATGTTGGTCCACTCCTCTTCAATGGCTGTGCGAAGTTGCTGGATATAGGCAGGAACTGTAACACGCCGACGTATACAACAATGTCGTATAATTCCAGGAATTGTGTACAGATCCTTGCAACATGGGGCCATGCATTATCATACTGCAACATGAGGTGATGGTCGTGGATAAATGGCACAACAATGGGCCTCAGGATCTCGTCACGGTTCTCTGTGCATTCAAAATGCCATCAATAAAATGCACCTGTGTTCATTGTCCATAACATACACCTGCCCATACCATAACCCCACTGCCACCATCGATCCACAACGTTGACATCAGCAAACCGCTCACCCACACAACACCATACACGCTTTTTGCCATCTGCCCTGTACAGTGAAAACCGGGATTCATCTGTGAAGAGAACACCTCTCCAAAGTGCCAGATGCCATTGAATGTGAGCATTTGTCCACTCAAGTCGGTTACGATGACAAACTGCAGTCAGGTCGAGACCCAGACAAGGATGGCGAGCATGCAGATGAGCTTCCCTGAGACGGTTTCTGACAGTTTGTGCAGAAATTCTGTGGTTATGCAAACCGATTGTTGCAGCAGCTGGTCTCAGACGATCTTGGAGGTGAAAATGCTGGATGTGGAGGTCCTGGGCTGGTGTGGTTACACGTGGTCTGCAGTTGTGATGGATGTACTGCCAAATTCTCTGAAGCGCTATTGGAGACGACTCATAGTAGAGAAATAAACATTCAATTCACCGGCAAAAGATCTGGTGGACATTCCTGCAGTCAATTGCACGCTCTCTCAAAACTTGCAACATCTGTGGCATTGTGCCGTATGATAAAACTGCACATTTTAGAGTGGCCTTTTATTGTGGCCAGCCTAAGGCACACCTGTGCAGTAATCATGCTGTCTAATCAGCATCTTGATATGCCACACCTGTGAGGTGGATGGATTATCTTGGCAAAGGAGAAGTGCTCATTAACACAGATTTAGACAGATTTGTGAACAATATGAGAGAGAAATAGACCTTTTATGTACATAGAAAAAGTGTTAGATCTTTGAGTTTCAGCACATGAAAAATGGGGGCAAAAACAAATGTGTTGCATTTATAATTTTGTTCAGTGTAATTGAGATACTATTATAGTTTTTATCATTTAAAATTTTTGAAGTTTTATTTTCATATTTTCCATTGCAATTTGCAATTTTAGTCATTTTTAGTATTTTTTTTGTTGCCATTTTCAAATGTATTTTTTTACATGTCCATGAAGCTTTCTTTTTTCATTCTTAAAAATGATCAGTTTTAGTTTCAATAGTACTAAAGTGAAATACTATATAATATAACTATATGAAAAAAATATATATTTTTTTTTGTGTTGTGTTATGTGCTGTGTGTGTGTGTATGGATATATATATATATATATAATTTCAATAGAACTAAACTGAAATACTATATAACAATATGAAAAATATGTTTTTTTGTGTGTTGCATTATGTGCTGTGTATATATATATATATATATATATATATATATATATCCAAAAAAAAAAAAAAAAAAAGTATATATATATATATATATATATATATATATATATATATATATATATATATATATATAAATAAATAAATAAATAAATAAATAAATGAGCTTTTTTGTTCCACAGAGGAAGCCATACAGCTAAAACAAATAAACAACAACAACAAAAAAAATCCCTGGGCCCTATGCTTTCAAGTGACAACTGATGGGTTAATCTTTTATTTAACCACGTCAACTGCAAAAGTAGCATTTGAGCAATGCATTACTACAAATCTCATAGCAACAAACATTAAAATAACCATCCAACATTGCATCTCCAGCATTATACTGTCTATATTTAATGGAAAAGCATCTCAAATTGTGGTGAGGAGCTCTTGAGATACACATCATTCACACATACAGTAAATGTCAACCCTCTCCTTCACTCGTTGTCATCGTGGCTGTGAGTTGAAAGATGAGTGTGTCTCTCCAAGGAGAGGTGCTACTCTACAGGAACACAAAAAGAAATACAAGTTCTTTCAGGTCTGCTCCAGCACCCAGCTGAGGGACACAAACATGCAATCTGAAATCTCTGAAGAGGTCGTCACGGGAAAGGCTCTCATCAGAACCAGGAGAGAGGCGGCTTTGCGATCTGTGAGCGAGTGCACTCAGAAAAGGTCAGTGTGTTTCACTGCATCAATGTAAGTGATTTAGAAGTGAGAGGAAGACAAGAATTATGGGGGGGAGGGGGGGGCTCTATGTGGAATTTTATTCTATGGCGAAAGAAAAAAACTCTGAAAGCCTTTACAAAATGTACTGCATGTACAGACAGAAAAAAAAAAAACAATGAAAACAACTGCCATTAAATAATGATAATGATTATTATTGTTGTTGTTGTTGTTGTTAATAATTATAATATTTATAATAAAAATAATAAATGCAAAGTAAAAAGCCTTGCATTACATTTTCTGCCAAACGAATAAATGTAAATGGTAATTTAAGTGTCAAGCGATTTGCAACCATTTATTATCTCTGCTTCACCAGAAATTATAAACCTACTATAAATAAAAGACAGAAGATCATAAAAATCATAATTTAACATAGTCTTCAAAGCAGGGTTCGGTATTAACATGTCAGCCGTGAGTGATACCTTGGCCTGCCCTGTTTGTCACTTATACATACACACACATATACACATACACATATTATATATATATATATATATATATATATATATATATATATATATTATATTATAATATATTATATTATATTATATTATATTATATATTTTATATATATATATATATATATATATATATATATATATAAATAAATATTTACTGAATATGGAGATATATTTACAGACCATTTATTGAAGCTCAGAAGTAGCATGAATGCATTTACATTTACAGTAACAATTGCATAAATAATGCCATTATATTTAAGGGTTTAAATAGGTATTAATAGGGATAGTCCACCCAAAAATGAAAATTGTGTCATTATTTAGTCACCATGTTGTTTTAAACATGTATAATTTTCTTTCTTCTGCAAAAATAAATAAATAAAATAAAAACAAAAAGGGTCAATGGTAACCAAAACAGTTTGGTTACAACATCTTTTTACGTTCCACAAAAGAAAGGACATGAGGGTTTGTAAATGACAGAATTCTGATTTTTAAAGTTTTTTTTAAATAAGTTCTTCTCACCAAGCCTGCATTTATTTGATTTAGAATACAGCAAAAACAGTAATATTTTGAAATATTTTTATCATTTAAAATACTTGTTTTCTATGTGAATATATTTAAAATGTAATTTATTCCTGTGATTAAAGCTACATTTTCAGCATCATTACTGTAGTCTTCAGTATCACATGATCCTTCAGAAATCATTCTAATATGCCGATTTGCTGTTCAAGAACGTTTATTATTATTATTATTATCAATATTTATAACAGCTGAGTAAATTTTTTTCAGGATACTTTGATGAATAGAAATATTCAAAAAACAGGGTCAATTTATTATTATTATTATTATTATTATTTTATTATTTATTTAAAAAAAAAAGAAATTCTAGAAATTAATACTGATTAATATTTAGCAAGGATGCTTTAAATTTATCAAAAGTGATGATAAAAACATTTAGAATGTCACAAAACATTTCTATTTTAGATAAATTTGTTCTTCTAAACTAATTTAAATATGTAAGTATGTAAAATAGTTAATTTTGGACACTGCTAGCTGGTTTCTCAAAATAATTAATGCGATTAACTCTCCTACTCTTATTTTATTTATATATTTATATTTATATATATATATATATATATATATATATATATATATATATATATATATATATTATATTATATTATATATATATATATATTAAAGACTAAGGAACCCCTGCATTACAAAAGCTATGATTTACTAACTATTCATAAATCAGGTGTAATTAGGCTTTCAATCTGTCTTGAATGAAGTACAATTTACATAACCCACATACTAAATGAATAGAGAAACATTACTTAATTAGCACAGCTGCAACTAAAATAAAATACATTATTTCTTGCAATTAAATACTGAGATTTCTAGCATGAAAGAACTGTTAAAATCCTTAGCCATCATAATATTACTGCCTTTGCCTTTAGCCACTTCACTTTTGGGTGACTGATCCTTTGACTGCATATCAAAGACACAGTCAGTGCTAGATTGTGCAGAACATTCAAGTGCAGGAATGTTATTTGCAGCACGGGACGCCAGGAGATAAAAATCAATATTGTGCGCTCACACTCTCTTACAGCACAGCTTATTTCAAGATGCATTACATCTCAACATAACATAAATCTTGAGCCTCTTATGGAAACTTAAATAAGATAGCGGTTGCACTAAGTCAGTAGGAATTTAAACACTGATCTGAATGCAATGAAAGCTTTAAGATTATGTCAGATCAAGTTTTTATTCTCAGGAATAAATTAATCTACCGATGTGAAGATGTTTAATGCTCAAAATAGGCTTAATAATAAAATATGTTCATTAAATGCTATACTTTTCAAACTAAAGTCCAAAACTAAATTTGCGTCAAATGGTACTCACTGTTTAAGATGGAGCAATCACATGGTCTGGACAATAATTTACACCTAAACAATGATGTTGCAAAATATATCAGACCAATTATAGACAACATCTGGATGTTGAAGCCAGTGTTGAGGGTAACGCATTACAAGTAACATGAGTTGCGCAACTAGATTACTTTTTTCAAGAAACTACTAAAGTAACGCATTACTTTTTCATTCACAAGAAAATATCAGTTACTTTTCAAAAAAGTTACGGCAGTTACTTTTCGTTTCCTTTATGCATTTAATCCCATTTTATTAACATATGTTTTTGCTGCTGACCTTTGTTGAACCAATTGACCTATCAGCAAGCCCCGCCCCTCGAACACAGATAAGCCAATGGCAGTTGAGTATTAGCTGCACAGAGATGGAACTCGGACATCTGTAGGTTGCAGCGACAGAGAAACATTGGAAGACCCAATGCTCTCGTCGTTTTGATGGGGTTTAATTCTACAAAAATAATAAAACGATGTGAATGAGGTACCTGTAACACTGATTCCAGGTATCCTGAGAGGAATTTATTTTATTATTCATTACTTTCATTAAGTTGCCTTTTTCATCTGCTCAAGCAGTTAATGTCTGTAAATATTGTTAATATCTCTGGCTGAAACTAGCTAACGCTAAAGTTAGTGAGTCCATGCTTCTCACGTCATGTACAGTGTCAAAACACATAAATGAAGGTCTACATTTCAGTGCCTCTCCATATTAAACTGATTAAATGTAAAATAATTAATCTTACACTGCGGTACATGAACAGTGTTGGTCCTGGATGTTGTCATCTGCGAACATAACAACCGTAACGTGAGATTTCTCCCGTTTGCATTGCAATCTGTAAACCCTCGATTCCATGATGTTACACATCATATTTATTTTAAAATCATTTATATATCTCTCCATGGCATATTAAAGCCCTATTTGAATGCTCCTTAAAACACGGTCTAATACTTGATGGCTGCTCTGTTGTCATCATCAGTTAGGAACCTAGGTGTGTTATTTGATAGCAATCTTTCCTTTGAAAACCACATTTCTAGCATTTGAAAAAAGCATTTTTCCATCTTAAAAACACAACCTATAAAAATTACAACCTATGCTCTCAATGTCAAATGCAGAAACGTTAATTTATGCATTCATGACCTCTAGGATAGATTATTGTAATGCTTTATTGGGTGGTTGTTCTGCACGCTTAATAAACAAACTCCAGCTGGTTCAAAATGCAGCAGCTAGAGTTCTTACAAGAACCAGAAAGTATGACCATATTAGCCTGGTTCTGTCAACACTGCACCAAAGAGTATAGACTCCCAAGAGGCGAAACTCAATAGAACACTCCATAGTAACAGTTGCGCCCAGCAGCAGTCCTACACTTCCGCCATTTTGGACTGAAAGCGACTCGCCCGTCCACTAGCTTCTTGCTGTCACTATGGCAAATATCAGCTGCTTTGTTTAAAAAAAAAAAAAAAAAAAAGTACATTAAAGCTAAAATACACAACCAGAATGGTGACTCGTTTCCATTTGTTTCTTAAGAATAATACTATATTACTTCTGTTAACTAACTAACCATAACTTGTTTATTATTGAAACTATTTCTGTATGTTTTGTACGTAGGCCTAGTATAATGTTATTTGTTGTTATTGCAATAAAAAAAATATAAGAACAGAATAATGTACAATCACTAGACTAGTGATTGTCAAAAACAGACTTTCTTCCATTTATTTTTCACAAAATCTTTGCTCTCTAGAAATCAGTTTCGGGTGAAACTCCTATATTAAGTTCAAGTATTAGCATTATAAACGCGATTTAACGCCAACAAAATTAAGGACATGCATCAATGTTAGACAATAAATGTATAACATAATATAACAGCTTCACAGTAAATAGTTTTTGCAGCATTGTCTTTTAATGTCCGTTAAAGTATGACTGTAAACAAACAAAAAAAGTCTCCAAAATTACTTGATTATTCAGTTATGATGGACACAGCAATGCATTATTTCTGTAAGATCAGCATGTTTGTAGTGTGTTCCAGGGGTTAAAACATACAATATAATGTAGAATTACAATATTCATTTCAGACCTATAATAGTACGTAACTAATAATAGTAAATGTGTAAAGTAAAACGAAAATACTCAAAGCAGGCCAAACTGACTCAAATAATTAATGGTTGGATTCCACAATTGATAACGTAAAACATATATAATAATACAATACCAATATGTAGTAATCATAAAATGTACTGATGACTTAATTTGAGAATTTTTCCATTGCACTTCTGATTTGGCTGAGATTTACCAATTTTGTGAGTAAAATGTGACGGATTTGTAAAAAAAATGTGTAGAAAAACCATAGAATGACTTTTTGCAGTTTTTCGCCTTATACACTACTTCCGTGCAGTGATTGCATTATTTTATTTCCACTTTGACTTCTCTTTCGTTGTCATTCGGTCTGCTTCTGTGCTGTTCAGTTGGAATTTTCACCCCAGAATGGCGGCTGCGCTACCTAAGCGCCATAGAAAAGCATCAGAGTTTCACCTCTTGGGATTCTATACTCTTTGACTGCACTGGCTCCCTAATAAACACTGTATAGATTTTAAAATCTTACCAATTACTTCTAAAGCCCTCAATGGTTTAGCTCCTCAGTACTTAAGAGAGCTCTTATCACATTATAGTCCCTCACGACAAAGGTGACTTGACTTGATTGCTTTCCATAAAAAGTAACCAAGTAAGGCAATTAGTTACTTTTTTAGGGAGTAACACAATATTGTAATGCATTACTTTTAAAAGTAACTTTCCCCAACACTGTTTGAAGCCCCATCCAGCCCATTGTATTTCTATTGACTTACCACATGGGTGGGCTTCAGAGAGGCACCATCAAAGCGCATCAGCGTAGAGCTGTCTTCCGGAAACATGTCGCAGTCCTCTAGTTCCTGAGCGTTGCAAGGAGGCTTGTCCTTCTCTGGGTTTGGATTCTATGAAGTCAAATAGCAAACAAATACAATTTAGAAACTTTTCAGTCCTTATTTTTGTACTACTTTTGAATATATTTTATGTTTAAAAAAACTGTCTTCTCAAATGGCAAATTCTAAACTATGAAAATCCATCATTAAAAAAATATGAATGATCACATTTAAAGGGAGAGTTCACTCAAAAATGAAAATTACCCCATGATTTACTCACCCTCAAGCCATCCTAGGTGTATATTACTTTCTTCTTTCAGACAAATATGATTAGAGTTAAATTAAAAATGTCATGGCTTATCAAAGCTTTGTAATGGCAGTGAATAGCTGTTGAGATTTTGAAGCTCTGAGGGTTAATAAAGGCCTTCTGAAGTGAATTGATGCGTTTGTGTAAGAATAATATCCATTTTTAAAACACTATAAACCGTAATCTCTAGCTTCGCTAACTGATGTATGTAGGATAAACTTCAGTGCGAATATGCTAGCCTCGCAAGAACCAAGTTTTGTTAACCGCAAAGAAAAACCTCTTGGCCTTATATCAAAAGTTTTGTTTTGCTTTCTCTTCTTCTCTTTTTTGTTACTTCTCACAGGAGCTGAAACTACACGTTATCTGCTTGAACGGCACTCTCTCACAAACACGCATACAACAGTTCACGGAAGCTAGAGATTAGGGTTTAGAAAGTTTTAAATATAGATATTTTTCTTACACAAACACATCGATTCACTTCACAAGGCCTTTATTAACCCCCTGAAGCCATGTGGAGTACTTTTTATGATGGATGGTCACACTTTATTTTGTTTCAAAACACAACACCCATTCAATGCCACTATAAACAGCACATGTTTGAACATGTAAACTGGCAAATTAATCACATGCCGAACAGTAGGGTCTTGACCTGGTCCATATGTATCATGGAACTGTGAACTGTTTAAAATGATACATTACAGCTTTAGTAAAATTTGGTATATTTCAGTAGTTCTAACTCTAAGTTCTAACTCAGTGGGGGTTTTTTTTTGTGAGACGTTATTTTGCAGTGAAATGAAAAATTATGCAGGATCACAAAAAATGCGACATGTTGCTGATTTTGCATCGGATTCAGCGATTGTAGAAAAACTCACATACACTAAGGATGGCTAGAGGGTGAGTAAATCAAGGGGTAATTTTCATCTGTGGTTCATTTTGATTTGTGTGAAAATCATTTATATAAAAGTTGTTAGTGAAAGAAACTGACCAGGTCTTCAGCAGTGAGATACGAGAGTCTCTGTTGAAGCTGTGATTTTTGTTCATCATTCATTAGATATTCTCCTCTCCGGTCCCCCAGAATCAACTCGGACCACAGCGGGCCTTCACTTCGCTTTTGTAGACTGACCTCCAAACTACACAAACAAAGAAAAAAAAAATTATAATAATAATTACAAAAACCTGATCACACATAATTTTTTACTGTGACTTCCTCAGCACTTCTGGAAAAAAGATTTCCCATCACTGAATAAAATCACATTTTGCTTTATGGTGTTGACAGTTCAGTTATAAATAAAGGACTCTTTATTTATTTCAAAATTCATTCCGTTTTTCCCTTTGAACTCTGTGTACGAGTACTATTAAGGATTGAACATTTCCAATCTATTCGATTGCATCTGATAAAAACAATTTTTTTTTTTATAGATTCTATTATATTGTATACATGCCTCATAATGAGGATTCCCATACAAATGCAAATGACAGTTACATTGACTGAAAAAAACAACAGACAGAAAACATAAACATGCATATAAACACTCAAATCTGAACTCAGACAGCGTCCGGCTTACACACTCAAGAGCACAAGAGAGGCCATCAGGGGCCTCTTATTAAAATCAAGGATCTGGAAACACAGCCGAGAGGACAGAGAACAATGCGGAGGGAGGGGGTGTTTTGCATTTCAGGAGGAGGTGGTGAGACATGAGGTGATGTTTATTAGAAAAAGGAATGGACAGCGGATGAACGGAAAGGATGTGAAAATTCAAATCAGATGAACAACTAACACCCTAATCATGTTTCTGAGAAATGACTACTTTGTAAAACCGTTCGCATCTCGACACGTGCAATGAATGTGTACGGAGGCACAGTGGCAACTCACGCCTCTCATAAACATACAACACTGTGGGCGGTTGTTCTCCATATGCGTTGCTTCGGCTCAGCGTTTGCCAGAATCCTCTTGTGCATATACACAATACATGTAGTCCTTGCCAAGACATAATGTGGAACATCAACAGTTTGTAAGCTTTTATAACATTTAGAAAACTGTTGAATGCAACTTTCGAGGAAATTGTCATTTTTTCACTTTCATCTTGTTCCAAACCTATATGACTTTTTTCCTCAGTGGAACACAAAATAAGATGCTTCCATTTAGTGATCTGCAGTGTTCGAATTGTGTCCCCCTAGCCAGACCCAGCCTTCTCCAAAACAATAAAAATAAATAAAACCTTATATAAATATGATTTTTTTTTTTTTCCTTGTCCTTCTTATCACTGAGAAAACCTAATTCTAAGATAAAAGCTTATTTTACAATGATCAGTGAATTAGGTGTACCATAATCATAAGCTTAAAATAATTAAATATTTAACAGAGGAAATTAATATTTTCTAACAAGTTTAAAATGATTTTTACCTTTTATTGGCATTTTTTTACCTTTATAAAGCTATTCTTTTTTCTGAAAAAGTGTGCATTATCTTTTTGCGTAAAATTCTTATATTTAATCAATAAAGTCACTTAGAATAAGAAGACTGTTATTGAAAATTCATCTTTTTAAAGCAGATGCTGCATCTGAGTTGGCATTTAGATGTATTTACCCACTTTTTAATGCATGACATGAATGCATTTAACCTGGAGATACAAATGCATAACTAATGTTTTGATATTTTTATGCTGAAACGTTGAATGCTGATTAATTAGAAGGTACTTTAAATGTGAAATTAAAACTGCCAGTAGGTGGCAGCAAGTCACTGTTAATAAGTGAGTCATTGCGATTGAAACAAATAATTTAAACGGTTGATTTATTCAGGAACGAAACACCGCCATGTTGTTTAGAGACGCAAAACAGTGCTGTGGCTGTGTTTGGAACTATTTTTGTTAACAAAATAGAGCAAAAATAGCCAATGTGGTGTCTAAAACGCAAGTCTCTTAATATTAACTTCTAGTTTATTGAACTGTTGCTGGACTGAATCACACAGTGAAAGAACACACTCTAAATGAGCACAGTCAGTTTAGCTAGTGTTTAAGCACTCATAATTCCTCTTATAATCAATGAAGCTGTCTATACAATGTATGATAAATGATTATTTTAATACTTACATGGTTCGTACATCTGCACTGTTGCTTATGATGAGGGAGTTTGTGAATTTCAGTCTGAACAAAACCTTGGGTTTCAGCAATGACTATTCTGAACACCTCTGATTGGCCGCTGCATTCTAAACAGTCGTGTGTGATTGGTTATAGTAAGCAACACTGCAAAAAGGTGTAAAAATAAAACATGATTTAACGTGAGCAGGTCTACATTTAATCAAACCTTTTCATTTAATTTTAGTTTTTACTAGTTTCATGTTTGAAGTATATATATATATACACATACATGCATATATATATATATATATATATATATACACACACACACATTATAGTTTTTTTTTTTTTAAAACAGGGTAATTCCCAGTTGCATTATGATTTTGAAGTGGTTTAATTATATGACACAGCCTTGGAAGGCGTTCTAATAATGCATTTCATGGATTCTCATCCATTGACTGTACAATTTCAGGTCATTTGCCAGTTACTCGACATGGGCAAATTGCAGTCGAGGATTTTTTAAAAGGAGTACTCGAATCGTGACAGCATTTGATAGAAAATCACATTGTATGATTTTTAAATAATTAATTTCCATTTTATTGCATAAAATAAGTATTTAATCACCTACCAACCAGCAAAAATTCTGGCTCTCACAGACCTGTTAGTTTGTCTTTAAGAATCCCTCCTATCCTCCACTCATTACCTGTATTAATTGCACCTGTTTGAAGTCGTCACACGTCCACACACTCAATCAATCAGACTCCAAATTTTCCACTATGGGCAAAACTAATGAGCTGTCTAAGGACACTAGGGACAATATTGTAGCCCTGCACAAGGCTGGGATGGGCTACAGGACAATAGTCAAACAGCTTGGTGAGAAGGCAACAACTGTTGGCGCAATTATTAGAAAATGGAAAAAATTCAAGATGACTGTCAATCTCCCTCAGACTTGGGCTCCACGCAAGATCTTGCCTCGTGGAGTATCAATGATCCTGAGAGAGGTGAGGGATCAGCATGGGAGGACCTGGTCAATGACCTGAAGAGAGCTGGGACCACGGTCTCAACGGTTACCATTAGTAGCACACTACAGCGTCATGGATTAAAATCCTGCAGAGTGTGCGCATGTCCAGGCCCTTCTGAAGACCATCTGGATGATCCAGAGGAGGCATGGAAGACGGTCATGTGGTCAGATGAGACCAAAATAGAACTTTTTGGTATAAACTCCACTCACCATGTTTGGAGGAAGAAGAAGGATGAGTACAATCCCAAGAACACCATCCCAACTGTGAAGCCTGGGGGTGGAAACATTATGCTTTGGGAGTGTTTTTCTGTATCATGAGATCTTGGGCAACAACGTCCTTCCCTCAGTAAGAGCATTGAAGATGGGTCGTGGCTGGGTCTTCCAGGATAACAATGACCCAAAACACACAGCCAGGGCAACTAAGGAGTGGTTCCGTAAGAAGCATTTCAAGGTCCTGGAGGTCGCCAAGATGATTTCCGGAAGATGTATATATGTATGTAACAAAGTTCAAGAGACTGGGAAGGATGCGGGAAACTGTAAACGCAACTTCAACAACAAAATGAAAGCAAACGACAGCCGCCTCACGACAGACTCCAGTCCGTATCTGTGTTTGTGTTTATCAGTCAGAATCCACTCACCACTCAAAACGCCGGATTTTTTGTTCAGTCTTGAGTTCTGCAAGCTAATTATTCCTCTCATTATAACAAGCCTGTAGACCTGCCTGTAGAATGCATTGCTGCCAAGAGTTTTACGCGATCGTTAAAACGAAACCGAAATTAAAACGTGCAGGTGCATTCAAAAGCAATTTTAATACCCCGTGTTTAGAGAACGACTCCCCAATGCGTGCAAATTAGGCTATATAACATATCTGGGCTTTATAACTGCTGCAGTGAGTTCTTTATAGAATATAGGCTGCGGGCGGACGCGTCGCATATTTGCTGCCTGTTGATTTTCCTTTCCGTTCCTATGTTAACAAATTAGAGCAGCCACACTGCCTGCGGAATACGCACTTATCAGGTGCGGTCCAACCACACCGCAACCACGAACCCGCGACAGAATAATTGAAGCAGATTTTTTCCGCAGCAGTCATATAACAAACCCGCTCCACGTCCGCCACACAGGCAGTGTGTCCCAGGGATAAGGCTTCGGTTGAAAACGGCATGCAGCTCCGCTCACATGCTCTGTTGGGCTGGCAAGACAGCTCACATTTCAGTGAACAAAAATATTTTTTTATATTTCAAACTTTAAAATAAATCGCAACCAGGTTGCAAGCTATAGTGAAACTAGTACCTACACTCTTTTCTGAGTGGCTTGCTGAAAGCTCTTCCCCCTCCCATTCACTAACGGGCGATTCAAGCGCGAATAAGAAGTGTTTCGCGGGGGAAGTCACGTGTTGGAAAAAAAAAAAAAGAATATTCGAATCTCAGAAATTAAAATCGAATGCCAACCCACCGAACGAATATTTGAATATTCTAGTCCAGCCCTAGTGCAAACCTGGCCAAGAACTACAGGAAACGTCTGACCTCTGTAATTGTAAACAAAGGATTCTGTACCAAATATTAAGTGCTATTTTTCTATTGCATCAAATACTTATTTCACGCAATAAAATGGAGGTTAATTATTCAAAAGCATACAATGTGATTTTCTGGATTTTTTTAGATTCTGTCTCTCACAGTTGAGGTGTACCTACGATGAAAATGACAGATCTCTCCATTCTTAGTAAGTGGGAAAACTTGAAAAATCGTCAGTGTATCAAATACTTATTTGCCCCACTGTATCTAAGACAAGGAAACAAATTAACAAAAATGGCAATGAATTGTGCACAGGAATTCCTAATTCATGGCAATATCTAATTTTTAATGCATGGCATTTTTATTTCAACACATTATCGTGGATATGAGATTTAAGAACTACAGTGGAGTTATTTAGATCTAAAATTATTCCTGTTTGTTACTCACACAAACCTTTCGTATAGCTTTAGAAGATTTCTAACTTGATTTTTTCCCCTTCGTTTTAGGATACTTTCTTGGACTTTTAGGGTAAAAAAAAAAAAACTAATTCGTGTTCAACAACCAAAGTCATAGGTTTGGAACAAGATCAGGGTGAGTAAATTACTACGGAATTTTAGGGTAAAATTATTCCGAAAACAAGTTGCTCCAAGGAGATTATGCCACATGAGTTGCAGTGATTATATTCTAATATAATTAGACTATATTTTCACCTCTTATCATCTTTAATGGTCCAAGCACTGGCCTCAGGATCTACAGGAGAGAATAGTTGCCCATCCAGCAGTGGTGCGTGATCTCCTACTCTGACACGTAGGCAGTCTACGGTGAGCTTAAAGCGGATGTCATCTTTGGTGGTGCCTTCAGGTAAGCGCACAGACACGGTCACATCCTCTTCTGTTTGCTGCCAGAAGTAGATGGGATCTGTGATCAGAACAATGGAAGAAGTGACACCTGATTCAAAGCAGATGTTTACGAATGAATGCATAATTAAATTACACTGCTATCTGGTAGACTTTCACATGATTTGTTGCTTAAATTAATAGATGGGTAGGAAACACAACAGGCAAAGATTTTCTGAAAATATCCTGAAGCACCATCGAAACGATAAAAACAACTGTAAAAAGACTATGCTGTTTCTCATTACGCATGCTTGTATGTTCAGTCCTATTGTCTATTCTTTCCATAACATCATTCAGCCATGGTGAAATGTGTGTAATACAAAGTATGAGTTCTGAGAATTCTAGGTCACTGTCACTACTAAAAAAAGATGACAAATTAAACCTGTATGTGCACAACCATGTGTAATTGTGTGGCTTTTTTAGCAATAGAAGGCCAGAGCCATTTGTTGAGAACATTAATGGAGAAACAAGCTTTTTCTTTTGATGTTTAGCTTCAGTGGTGTAGTGACTATACTACAGGTCCTTTTCAAAAAATTAGCATATTGTGATAAAGTTCATTATTTTCTGTAATGTACTGATAAACATTAGACTTTCATATATTTTAGATTCATTACACACAACTGAAGTAGTTCAAGCCTTTTTTTTGTTTTAATATTGATGATTTTGGCATACAGCTCATGAAAACCCAAAATTCCTATCTCAAAAAATTAGCATATCATGAAAAGGTTCTCTAAAAGAGCTATTGACCTAATCATCTGAATCAACTAATTAACTCTAAACACCTGCAAAAGATTCCTGAGGCTTTTAAAAACTCCCAGCCTGGTTCATTACTCAAAACCGCAATCATGGGTAAGACTGCCGACCTGACTGCTGTCCAGAAGGCCATCATTGACACCCTAAAGCAAGAGGGTAAGACACAGAAAGAAATTTCTGAACGAATAGGCTGTTCCCAGAGTGCTGTATCAAGGCACCTCAGTGGGAAGTCTGTGGGAAGGAAAAAGTGTGGCAGAAAACGCTGCACAACGAGAAGAGGTGACCGGACCCTGAGGAAGATTGTGGAGAAGGACCGATTCCAGACCTTGGGGGACCTGCGGAAGCAGTGGACTGAGTCTGGAGTAGAAACATCCAGAGCCACCGTGTACAGGCGTGTGCAGGAAATGGGCTACAGGTGCCGCAGAGAAGCAGCACTGGACTGTTGCTCAGTGGTCCAAAGTACTTTTTTCGGATGAAAGCAAATTTTGCATGTTATTCAGAAATCAAGGTGCCAGAGTCTGGAGGAAGACTGGGGAGAGGGAAATGCCAAAATGCCTGAAGTCCAGTGTCAAGTACCCACAGTCAGTGATGGTCTGGGGTGCCATGTCAGCTGCTGGTGTTGGTCCACTGTGTTTTATCAAGGGCAGGGTCAATGCAGCTAGCTATCAGGAGATTTTGGAGCACTTCATGCTTCCATCTGCTGAAAAGCTTTATGGAGATGAAGATTTCATTTTTCAGCACGACCTGGCACCTGCTCACAGTGCCAAAACCACTGGTAAATGGTTTACTGACCATGGTATTACTGTGCTCAATTGGCCTGCCAACTCTCCTGACCTGAACCCCATAGAGAATCTGTGGGATATTGTGAAGAGAAAGTTGAGAGACACAAGACCCAACACTCTGGATGAGCTTAAGGCCGCTATCGAAGCATCCTGGGCCTCCATAACACCTCAGCAGTGCCACAGGCTGATTGGCTCCATGCCACGCCGCATTGAAGCAGTCATTTCTGCAAAAGGATTCCCGACCAAGTATTGAGTGCATAACTGAACATAATTATTTGAAGGTTGACTTTTTTTGTATTAAAAACACTTTTCTTTTATTGGTCGGATGAAATATGCTAATTTTTTGAGATAGGAATTTTGGGTTTTCATGAGCTGTATGCCAAAATCATCAATATTAAAACAAAAAAAGGCTTGAACTACTTCGAGTTGTGTGTAATGAATCTAAAATATATGAAAGTCTAATGTTTATCAGTACATTACAGAAAATAATGAACTTTACCACAATATGCTAATTTTTTGAAAAGGACCTGTATAGCAAGAACCCAGCAACTGTATAGGTTCAAACATGGACATTACCAATCACTATTATGCCCTTGAGCAATACAATAAACCTCAGTTTGCTCCAGGGGGACTATTTTGTGTACCACAAGTCACTTCAGATAAAGGTAACAGCTAATTAACAAATTAGTATCTAGACATGCTTGATGACACCTTAAGCAATTCTAGACAAACTGACTTTCTGCTTTCCTAGTTACAGCTGCAAACAGAAATTGGGTTAAGCACATTTGTTTGATTATAGCACCTCTGGTGGTGGTTTTAGGAATTAAGGTTTAGGAATACAAGGTTTTAACCAGTAGGTAGAGCTGCCAGCATATTTAGGAGGTCGGAAAACCTTTGAGTTTATAAATTTTTTTTTTTTACTTTTATTCAGCAAGGATGTACTGAATTGATCAAAATACACTTGAAACAAAGACATTTTTAATGCTACAAAAGATTTCTACTGCTGTTATTTCGAACTTAAAAAAAAAAAAAAAATCTAACATGGTGTAAACAAAAATATTAAGCAGCACAACTGTTTTCAACTTTGGTAATTGTAAAAAATGTTTCTTGAGCAGCAAATCAGCATATGTGACCCTGGACCACAAAAGCAGTCATAAGGGTAAATTTTTTGAAATTGAGATTTATACAATCACATGATTTATGGTTTGTTAGGATAGGCCAATATTTGGCTGAGTTACAAATATTGAGGGTGCAATATATTATATATATATATATATATAGATAGATATAGATATAGACATAGACATAGAGATCGATAGATAGATATATATTGAGAAGTAAAGTCCAAATGAAGTTCTTAGCAATGCATATTACCTTAAAAAATTTTATATATTTATGGTAGGAAATTTACAAAACATTTTCATGGAACTCCATCTTCACTTAATATACTAATGATTTTTGGCATAAAAGAAAAAAATATATAATTCTGAACCATACAATGTACATTTGGCGATTGCTACAAACATACCTGTGCTACTTAAGACTGGTTTTGGGGTCCAGGGTCACATTAGAATGATTTCTAAATGATCATGTGATCAGAGTAATGAGGCTGAAAATGTAGCTGTGTCATCACAGGAGTAAATAATATTTTAAAACAAAACTTACTTTGAATTGTAACTTCACAATATTATTGTGGATATAAGATATAAGATTTGAGAACCACAGTAAATTTATTTCAATCTAAAATTATTCCCGTCTTTTCATCACTCAAAATGTTCATATTGCTTTAGAAGATTTATAATTTAGTGATTTTTTGGTTATTTTAGATAACTTTTTGGACCTACAGACAGTATAAATCACTGTTGCGTATATGGACATTATGCAAATCATCTCCTTTTTGTGTTCTACAAACAAATTACCCCCTAAACAAGTTGTTGTCCCAAGTAGAATATTAACGTTTTGGCTGTATTTTTGATAAAATAAATTCATTTTTATAAATCCTACTGACCTCAAACTTTTGAACAATACTGCAAAAAAACAACAACAACATATTATAGGCGTTTATGCATCTTCATAGATCTGCATTAACCCTAATAAACAACGTCGCTGATGTTACAAAGTAAAAGGTGAATCCAATAACCAATTGTGGCATTTTAATTGTAAAAATGCCTTTTATTGACCAACCACTGCAATCTTTACCAGGTGTTATGAACTAGTCAGTACTATATAAATGAAGCCGATGTGATTCTTTTCAGTATTAACATGCCTCATTTAGGGTGTGCTTTAGTCAGTGTGCGATTTAATCGATTTTTATTAGAAAACATGCTTATGTACATTTTCTATTGATCAAACTTTCATTCAGGTAATGTAGTCGAACACACTTAGCATTTTAAAGAGCTGATTCAGGTGTCTGGATCACAGTGATGGAGTGATGCTGTACAGTCTAAGTAATGTCTGCCAGATCACGATAGTCTGCGGTATCTTAAAGTAGCACTCAGAATCTCAGAGCAGACCTAAAACATAAGTAACTGCCTGATGCAAACTGCATTAAACACAGATTTTTAGCCGCGTTCCCCATTTTACCTAGCGAATTGTGTTATACAACTACAAATAAAGCAACTGCTAAGATACAAACACTATCCACCTTCTTCAACATGGAAGTAAGATGGGTGAGACTTCCGGTTCATTATCCACTGTAGGGAAATAACGAGAAGAATAACAACGTGCAGTAAACGGCAAAACTGTTTCGACTACAAACCAGTGTGCTCATAATTAAGATAATACTTTAAAATAATATGGTAAGACATACCAATTTGCAATACCAAGCAGCAAAACAAGCTGTTTTGTACAGTTAAAAATAGTTGGATGTGATGAGACCAGAAGCCAGTCCCTAAAACTTAACTAATGGCTGCCCTCACTCTAACAGGAAGAAAAAGTTAAATAAGCAAGCTCAAATTCATTCTTACTAAATTCCACACAAAAGTTTGTGGCAGTTGAACTCTTAACCAAAAAGTGAAGGTAAAAAGAGAGGCGGATGAGGAAATAAAAGAAGTGAGACATCCTGAGAGGTCGGAGTCTCACCCACTCAGTCTTAGCTGTGCTGGCAAAACCTTATTAGTGAAATTGGAACAATTTTCTCAAGCCATAAAGCTGCTTTAGAGTGCAATGAGGAGTGAGAGCAGTACGCTCATTATCTTCTTTTGTTGCAGGTCTAGTCAACTCGTGGCCCATCCGGAATCTTGCTGAGCAAAACAGGATAATGAAGAGAAGGGCAATGATGTTCCGTGACACTGCTGAATCACTCTGACTTTGTGTACATATCATGGAAAACAGGATTTTGCTCTTTTGAGATACAATAATTTGATATGCCACGTAAACACGAAGCAAAACTTCCTCCGGAGTCTATCCCAGACCATTTGTGGAAACTAAACAGCAAATATTTTTGGAAGACTTCATGGTTATGATGTCATAGCCACAAGCACATGAGCATGTGCATGTCCACATTAACATTTCAATAATTAGTTTTTAATTAGTATTAGTTTAATAAATAATTTACATAAGTCTTATAGGTACAGTATCGAAAAACAGACTTTAAATTCTCAAGGATTAGATTAAAATATGTTGCCCGTGTCTCATCACCACATGACCAGTGAAGAGGTTAATTAATCACAAAAAACAATGTACAAAATAAAATAAAAGTCTTAATGGTTTCATTCTAAAGGATAAAGAGATTGTTAAAATGGGCACATATGTTGATTTTGGGTGCAAAAAATGAACAACAAAGAACTTTAGGAAAAAAAAAAAAAAAAAAAAAAATCAACTGCTACAAAACTGTATAATATGGCCAATTTACAGGAATAATTCAATCAAAAAATAAATGGTCATGAAAAACTGAATCATGACCATTTTGGGTGCAAAAACAAATAACATTAAAAAAACATCAGGGGAAAAATAAAGTGCTACAAAGTGTAAAATACAGCCAATTTACAGGAATAATTCCCTCAAAAATTAAAATGGTCAATAAACAAATAAATAAAATTATGACCATTGTGGGTGCAACATAAAATGAACAGTATTATTAAAGAACTTCAGGAAAAATTAAATGCTACAAAACTGTAAAATATGGCCAATTTACAAGAATAAATCACTCAAAACTTAAATGATCATAAAAAAAATAATCAGGAAAAAAATAAAGTGCTACAAAGTAGCACTTTATTTTTTATTTTACTTTATTAAAGGATTATTCCAGTGGATTATTCCTTTAAATAATTCCTGAAATAATAATAATAATAATAATAATAAACTAAATTAATTACCATTATGGG